>OX577853.1:14177969-14561205 GCA_951213275.1 Idaea straminata
GGTTGAGGACTACTTCCAAGCACCCTTACCACATAAGTAACTATTCTTTACTCATGTGCCCTAACAAGCGACTTTAGTTCTACGACTTTTAAAAATTCGAACATTTGTTGGTAAATTTTAGGTACTGACAGATATTTGAATAAAGGCAATTTGAACCTTTAATATGAGTATACTCACCTTATCTTAATAAAATAAACAAATAAAATAAAATAATGATCTCTTCATGTAAGTAACAAATGATTTGCTGGTAAACATCTTGAAAATGTTCGAATTACCAAAAGTTGTAGAACAAAAGTAGATATAGTCTTTAGCTGCTTTATATAATTAATTATCTATAACCCTGTATACATTTAAGAATCCGCCGATATCGTCTGCCTTTGTCCTAAATCATTGAAATTAACTCAAGACTTGATTTTATCCTCTATGGCCTAGTGGGTCAACATTCACATTACCCGCCGTTGAACAAATTCATTGTTCTGAGTCAATTTCGACGGATTTAACTTATAATAAATTATAAAATAATTATGCTATTTTACTCTTTGAATTTTAAATTTAGCCAGTTTTCTTATTATGGCACTTAGGCATTGAGGCAAAATAATGCCAGGCTACATATATAATATACATATACACCTACAAACAGTTAAAAAATAATCTTATATATCTCAAGCTTCGATGCCACGTTAATAGACAGACATAGGGTTCAAACTCCCCCTTAGGACACTCCCCTTTTGGAACACTTTCGTCATTGGGGAAATATATAAAAATACCCTATATTACCTTATTTTTACATACTTTAGCTCAGGCAATATAATTTACATTAAAAATACCTAAATTCAATTTTGGTTCTGTTTTTTTTTTCTTCAAAAAAGCCTCCTAAAAAGCCAAGCCTCATTCGCAGAGTATTATTTTAAAAAATCGAGCCAAAAACTAGAGATTCTGTCTAAAAAACTAAACTTAATAATAGAATATGAATATTTTTGGATATAGGTACTTATACTTATGTATAAAAAAATTATAAGTTTCTAGATATTTTTAATTCATTTTTTGATTAGCTCTCTAATTTGTGTTCTTAGTCGATTAAAGTCTTTCTAGCAACTGCCCCGCGGTCTCCCACCGTTCTGATCCCGTGGGAATATCAGGATAAAATTCCAGAACAAACAACATAGTTTCATATTTTCTTATAACATAATTATATTTATAATGATTTCCTAATATAATTTTAAATTATTAGAAAAGTAGACAAAATGTCTAATGTACTTACTTATTTTATTACAAAAAAGTCGAAAATTCTTTGGAAATTTACAAAAAAATACTTTTTAAAAATATAAATTTATGTACAAACAATGTACCTTTGTTATGTATATCTATAGATTAAATCCATAATTGAAAAATATTATGATAAACGATGAAAAATAAAGAAAAATATTTACATACCTACTTATATAAAAATACCCTATATACATTAAATTCAGTTCAACAAAGTTCAAAATTGCACATCGAAGATTGCATACAATAGTATGGTCGCCATTGGTAGAGTGCGTGCCATACAATATTGCGCGTAGGCGAAATTACGCTAAACGAATCAATGATACACTATTTAAACTCATTAAGTTTTATATAAACGATTTAAGTTCATTATTTTTATTCAATTCTTATGTAACTTAACTAAAACGTGTATTTTTTTACATAATTATGCAAAACGCAACTGCGACGAGTTGGACATCGATTACAAACCTGAGCGCGGAGTGCGAGTTTTCTCGTATAGTAAACGCTATTATCACGTTTACGTAAACGAGAAAATTGTATGGAAAATTAAAGCTTCACATTACGTCCGCTAGGGGCGCTTTTGAACTTTCCCTACTATTTTCTCGTTTACACTAACGTAGTAGTAACGTTTACTATACGAGCAAACTCGCACTCCGCACTCTCAACTTGGACAAAGCCATTTGAAACCCAACATTCAAAATTTCATGTTTCTACGTCCTGCTGTTTCGACTGAGCGTTGATATTATAAGTCAGTCAGTTCATTCTCATGTTGTATTAACTCATCATATTCTATTAAAGTAATGTCGAAGAAACGCCTGTTTGGTGAACCGTTTCTTTGTAGTTAAATATTGCCCAAATTAGGTCGTATCGGAATTCGGTAATGCTGAAGTAAAATTTTATGGAAAAAGGATTTGACAGATCATTTTGTTTAAAACCTACTTTTTTGAAGTCAGTTAAAAATAATATAAGATGTTCTGATTTTTTGTCCCTTTGAGGTAACGTTATGTGTTTTTATTCATTATTTGGATACCTAACGAAATTATAAGTGCAGGTACGAACACCACTCGTGTGGAGATATATATCAGGCACGCACTCTAATTGATTCTGTGATATTTCAAATAATGAGTGAATCTATTCACACAACCAATCACAAGGCAACCTGGGCATCTTATTCGCCGGCCATGGCAGATACCCGGCCGTTTTAAACACCCAATAATCATAGGACACCTTACTAACTAATAGTACTAATATAAGTACCTCTAAACCTATAATGTAGTAGATATAGTCCGTCCAGTCCCGCGGGGTGTGGCAGACTTGGGACTCGACGAGGTCGACGACCGCGCCCATACCTTCGCACATCAGGCTTTTATAGTCGGGGATGTTTTTCGCGTTTTCTAGGAGCCAAGGCTGTCAAATAATGAAACAAGAAATTAGCTTGTTCCCATCACTTTGTAGGCGTAGGAGTTGAATTTTCCAAAATTATTTCTTATCGGATGCCTACTTTATTTAAGCTGATCCGTCCATTGGTTTTGAGCTGTGCGTTGATATTTTAGTCAATAAGTCTGAGAGGACTTAAAATGTTATATTTATAAATATGAAGTTTCAGTTCCAATTTGAAGCGCAATACTATCCTATTAATAGGCCACCACCATCGTGATAATTTTCATCTAAATCGGTCGAGATACTTGCGTATGGTTAACATAGGAGTTGAGTTTTCCAAAATTCTTTCTTAGTTCATGCTTATATACGTCAAAGCTTATCTGCATGCCAAATAGCTCGAACCGTCCATCGACTTGATACCTTCCTGCTAGTTTAGAACTAGTTTATCCAATAGGAATAAACCTCGCCAAACTAGTCAACTAAGTACCCTAAGTGGTTAACAAAAGGCGAATCGAAACCTTTACCTATGCGTTGACATTTCAGTGAGAAGTGGTGAATGTTGTATGAATTGCTTACCTTTAACATTTTTTCAGTGTTACAATCGCAATGTATAGTGTTCCCTGCTATCGTTAACGCTGGACCCGTCGTGTCGAACCTGTTTGATAGCACGTATGTGTGGATCTGAAACAGTAGTGTACTTTCTTTATAAACATAACAAACATTACCGCAGCTAATAGAAAAAAAACAAATGGTGGTCTGTGAAGTCATAATAAAACGATGAAAAACGGTTTTTCTTATTCCTTTATATATAGAAGTTTTTTCCTTTATATAAATCTTATATTCGTCACTCGTCATCATAACACAAGCCTAATCACTAATGTTACCATGACGCATGACGTCAAACATCGGGAACGGGACGCATGACGTCACACGATATTCCACATGGTGTGATCCATTAATTTAAAAGACGTTATCACGTCAAAAATGAATGTGTCGACACCACGCAGGACAGGCGTTTAGAACGAAGTCCCGTTACCTTTTTTTCGTGTGAGATATTTATATGCGGGAGATTAGTTTCTCTTATGGTTTTCGTAACGCGTAACTTTTTTTCTCGGCTAGATTTAGGCTAGGTGTAAATCTTCAAGGAAAGCTTTGTTCAAGGAACATCTTAGACCGCATCGCCACCTACCATCGTGTGAGATAGCGGTCAAACGATGACCTATTTATTAGATATCTATAGTAATATTATAAAAAAAAATTGTTTGAATAGGCTCCGAAACTACTGGTCCGTTTTTGATGACTTGATATGAGGATACATTGATTCATTGGAAATAACATATAGGCTACTTTTTGTCCCGGTATTTCCACGGGACCGGGAGTTACGCAGCGGGGTTAGTTTTAAAAAATGCCACTAACAGTCTTTAACTTATTAAATACGATGGAGAACTGCATGAAGTTGTCAATGAACTTGGTACCCTCAAGTTCTAGAATGTTCGATATGTCGTTGTAGTCGACGATGAGACGCCGGAGGTGGTCGTAGCTCGGGTCGTCGCTCACTGCTTGCAGGGACGTTATCTGAAACATTTAATATTTTATAGTTTTTTTTTTGTTTACCAAAAAACAATTACATAACACACATTATCTTCACTCCCTTAAACCAGTAATTGGTTTGTGTGGGAGTTGCACAATCCTCTTACTAACTAAACCTACATTACGTAAACTACTGTTAATATTAACTAAACATAATCAACACAAAAAAAGATTTAATGTGTGGGTATTCACACAATATTCGTTCATAATAATATCAATTCAACAATGCATCAATCGTCGTCTTCGCTATCCAAGCAGTGCGTCTCACTCGCACTCATTGACTCATTTTTATTTAAACAAACACAAGACATCGTATACACATATCTATACATTGACGACCCAGTTGGCACAACGGTTACCACGCTGGACTGCCAAACACAGGGTTGTGGGTTCGATTCCCGCCTCAGACAAGTATTTATGCTTAGATATTTGTCTGTGGTCTGATTGTTTCTATGTATTATAAGAATATATTTACAAAATAAAGGTATATAAGTAGTATATGAGTTGTCTAGCACCCATAACACAAGCGTAGTTACTTAGCTTGGGGCTAGATGGCGATGTGTGGAATGTCCTGCAATATTAATTTTTAACCCCCGACGCAAAAACGACGGGGTGTTATAAGTTTGACGTGTCTGTGTGTGTGTGTGTGTGTGTGTGTCTGTCTGTGGCATCGTAGCTCCCGCACGGATGAACCGATTTTGATTATATTTATTTATTATCTATACATATAAAATGCTTTCTCCTTAATGCCTGACTGACGGATCAACGCACAGCCTAAACCGCTGATCGTAGACTTGAAACGTTTGTATGACGTAGGCATCCGATAAGAAAGGATTTTCAGGGCAAAGTTTGTATGGGACACTTCAAGTTTTCGACTTCTACGCGGACGAAGTCGCGGGCAAAAACTAGTCAAATTATAAGTGACAGATAAATATTAATTACGGAGAAAAGTAAAGTCGTTTATTTACTACAACAAAACACATAGTACAAGGCCGCAGCCGCAGTGGAGATCGTGGAATGTCTCATGTCTCGCCAAGTCTACACAATCCTGATGAATTCACCTTCCTCAACTTCTTGTCCATCCAAAGGTTGCCTGGAAGAGATCGCTTTGAGCGATAAGGCCGCCCTTTGTAACACTTAGACTTAAGCTTTGTTTTTATTTAATGTTATTTGAAATTGGTGTTTACAATAAAGAATTTATCTATCTATCTATGAATGTAGCTAATCTAAACTCTATGTTTGAAAACAATACAATTCTTTCGTTTATTAAGTAATATTTTGTTGTATTAAGTACTTGGCCGTTTTTAAACACAGTATTACCATTAAAATAAGTCTCGTTATCGTGTTGTTTTAAAATAATGACACTTACATTATTATAAGAGACGTTAAGTTTGACCGTGTTGGGCGGTAGATCAGTGGGCATGACCGTCAGCTGCTTGAAGGAGCAGTCGACGGCGACGAGTCCGGTCACCTCCGTGCCCATCACTTCGAGCCGCTCCGGGACGCACGTACAGTTGATGTTGTCCGGCTTTATGTTGCGGCAGCTTGCGTTCAACTGCGATACAAATGGTGAATCTTTCAAATATACATATTGGGTATTACTACGTATGCTATGCTACGCAACGGGCCATGCTACGCTTCGCCACATATCCTCCAAGCGCGCTATGCTACGCTACGTGGGCCACGCTACGTTACGGTTGCTATGCTACGCTACGTAACGCGCCATTACTAGGTTACGTTTCGTAGCCTAGCATACAGGACTGTTTACTTATTCTCTCACATGAAAACAGTATTAAATTCCATTCAATTAATTTTAGTTTTTAATTGACCCTAAAATAAGGAGTACCCAACTCGAATTATTAGGTATATCTTTTTAAGAGTATGTACCAGTACTCGCACTGGTACAGTATGCGTCATAAGTACACTATCAGTTTGCTACGATAATACTATAAACAAGTATTGGACTACGACCTTCTTCTAATAGACGTTACACACAAACATAAATACTTGAATTAAAGTACTCAGAGTGATTATTATTTTCGACATGTTAGCTATGTGTTTAGTTGTGTAAGTGGTCTAGGAAGCCACCCGCTACACCAACCGACAACGTGGGTTCGATTCGCAGGTTAGGTTGTTATTAATGTTCAAATAGTGCTGCACAGGATTGTAAACGCTACGGTGGGCAGATACTTTTGACCGTTGATTGTACATTATGTGATATTAGTTAATTCATAATATAGTTGTTTGGCACTAAATAAAAGGACTTATTTTCTATCATTAATCAAACTAGATAGCAGTTTTACTATATCAAGTTTAGGTTTAGTTTAAGTTTAGGTATAAGTATGTTTGGTACCTCTTTCTGCACTCTAAGATGGTCGATGGGGACGACCTGGACATCCTTGAACCAATTGAAGCTGAGATCCAGCGCGCAGAACGTGTCCTCGTAGCTGAGGAACGTGACTAGAGCGCTGTTGTTCGGTTCCATGGCGCGCTGGAAGTCCTTGCAGGGGAGGTAGTCGTTGCCTGAGGTCATTACATTCCTTTTACGGTTTCGTACTCAAAAACGGAACCCTAAGACTTCACTATTAGCCTGTCCGGCCGTCTGTCACCAGACAATCTCATGTACTGTGATAGCTAGTTGAAATTTTCACAGATTATATATTTCTGTTAGAATATATCCGCTATAATAACAAATACTAAACACAGAAAAATAAATATTGAAGTGGGGCTCCTATACAACGTGGTACGGGACCCTTCGTGTGCGAGTAGGACTCGTACTTGCCCGGTTTCTATAACATCCTCCCGATTCCGTGGAAATATCAGATTAAAAAGTAGCCAGGAAGCTAGAGTGGTCGTCTTGTTGCGCCAATTAACATTGCCCTTACGGTGATGAAAAATATTGTTATAAAATCCGGTTTATATGCTGGGCAAGTCCATCTAATAAATAAATATTGCAGGACATTCCACACATCGCCACCTAGCCCCAAGCTAAGTAACTACACTTGTGTTATGGTTGGTAGACAACTCATATACTACTTATATACCTTTCTTTTGTAAATATTTACATATAATACATAGAAACAACCAGACCACAGATCTAAGCATAAATACATGTCTGAGACGGGAATCCAACCCGCAATCCTGTGTTTGGCAGTCCGGCATGGTGACCATCGTGCCAACTGGGTCGGCTAAGCACTACAAATCCTAAATGGCGTAGATTAAAAGTTTTTGGCGCTGTATAAATCATAGTCCATATTGCCTACTACTTATTAATAGGTAAATGCAAGGTCAGTACGGGGCAATCCGATAAGACAGCGAGTCTGGAGTGGAGTTTAACTGCTAAATAGCGCTTTGGAACTAATTATCCATTTCGAGTAAATCTTGTACTGGTTTCTGGGCACCGCAACTAGATCTCTTTCATTGGGTTCCAATTATATTCCCAGGGGGCATTGTGCATTTTGCATTGTGGTTCTCACCCGATAAATTGACTGATATCTTCTTATTGCTATGGACGAAGTTAAGCGGGAACTTGGTCAGATTGTTGGCAGATACATCCAACACGGTGAGGTTGAAGAGGTAGGCGAAGGCGCGAGAACGCAGCTCCTGTAGCTTGGAACTGGTCAGGTTGTTGTGGGAGATATTCAGGCAGGCTACTGTCGAATACCTTGGGAATTGACCTGGATGTGGAAACATAAGAATAGGTTAAAATAACATTTATATAAGAATAATACACATCAAATATAAGGCAGAAAAGTACCTACAGAAAAGATGAGGCTACAAATTGGCATAAATTCCGTACGCAAAAAAAACCGTCCTTCTTAAAATCATGTCAGTAAGTACCCCTGGACCTTGTCCAGAAACAAATCGAAAATTTTGGAAAAAAAGAAATGTTTTAGTTCGAAAAAATTACCTCCAAAAATCTGGGTAAAATAGGGTAATTTTCTGTATATCACAGTAATTTTCCCGAACTTTAAATCATATAAAAATGAATCGCAAAATGTGTTGGTAAGCGCATAACTCAACAACGCCTGGACCAATTTGGCCAATTCTTTTTTTGTTGTCTTTGATATTGTCAAGAGAAGGTTTTTTTGAAAGAAAATATTAAGAAAGTTGCGCAGAAAATGATTACGCAGGTGAAACCGCGGGGCGCAGCTAGTAAAAAATAAAAAATAATTGTATTTCATACATAAAATATTTTTAATAAGGTCCTTATTTTCTACTGAACATAAAATCGAATCAGCTACTGATCTGTCAAATAAGCTGAGATTCCAATGCTAAATGGAATAACTTGCGGAACTTACCAACAATCTTCCCAATGTTTCCATCAGTGAATGCCATGGACGCAAGCCGCTTGAACATGGCCTGCGAGAGGTCCAGCTCATCGATGCTGGCGTTCAATACGTGCAGGTATTTCGTCGTGTTTCCCGTTACTGGAACAGGGATTATTTGGTCAATTAGTTGCACTTTCTTCGTTGAGATTGGACTAAAGCAATCAGCTAGTGGTAAGCTTATTTCATCAATCGTCTAATATATAAAAATAAGTCGGGTTTTCCTTCCTGACGCTATAACTCCAGAACGCACGAACCGATTTCCACGGTTTTGCATTCGTTGGAAAGGTCTCGGGCTCCGTGAGGTTTATAGCAAAGAAAATTCAGGAAAATCTGGTGGCGAAACGGAGTTCGCCGGGTTTGCTAGTCTTTTATATAATTTTATCGTCTTTTGTTTACGGTTCGATTGGTTTCCCTAAGCTATGGGAGCCCACCCGGTGGACTGAAGAGGAAAAAAAACCATAGATCCACCCACATAGGTAGATCTATGGATGAGGGGTGGCTTACGCGCCTTGATATAAAATATAGCTATGTGCTATAAATGGTTTGTGTGTTGCCTGCCTACGTCTTTAAGTATTAACTGCTGAACCGATTACAATATGTAAATAGTCCTGACTGAATATGGCATGGGCAACTTTTTAAACTTAAATTTTCACGGAATTGGGACTTACGCAAGTAACCGCGGGACTCAGCTAGTATTTATAAAACTCTATGTAAAATAACGACATTAAGCTATGGGGGTTAAAAATAAAAGTAAAGAAAAATAATCATAATTTATGTACCCATTAGTACAATTTTTTTATTATAAAATTGTATGCATTTCTATAGATAAACCTCGTAATTAATTTTGTTTTTAATAGGTACCATTTAAAAAAAAATATGCGCATTTTATTCACGGCAATTATAAATAATTCCATTCATAATATGATTGGAACCATCTTGGTGTGTTATCGCAACTCGACCAGACTCCGATAACCTCTGATCTACGTATATGTAGGTACCATCATTTACCTACATTCCATTCTAATTATATTATTAATACAAGTAGCCTTTTTGACTGCAAAGACACTGAGAGAGGAAGAACAAACGAAGTTTCGCATTGAATACCTACTTATTTACAAGAAATCAAGATTTTAAAATCAAGAAATTTACCATTTTTTTGTCATATTTCCACAAAACGTTAATGAATTATACAACCGCTTGAATTATACAATAAGTATAAATAAAATATATTTAAAGAAAAATAAAGAAAAAAATCAAGCTAATGAATCACACCGTTTATTGGGAAAAACCTTATAAAAATCCATTCAGTAGTTTTTGAGTTTTTTGATTCAAGACTTTATTTTGTAATATGTAGTGATGATGAAGTTTGGAAATGTATTCCTGAAATACTTACGTGATGAGTTATTTTCGTCTTCAATTACTATCCATAGAAAGCAATAAAAGATAAATGGAAGGTGAATAATAATAATACCATTATTTTTAAACGCAAGGTATAAAATCAATGGTGTTACAATAACCACTTAGTCCAAAAGTACTGATTCCCAATAAAGTGCAGTCCAGACAAAACTGCACGTATAATCCTAACAATATTATAAATGTGAAAGTTTGTGTGTGCGTGTGTGTGTGTTTGTTACTTCTTCACGCAAAAACCACTGGACCGATTGCGATGAAATTCGGTATCTAGATAGCTGGAGACCTAGATTAACACATAGGCTACTTTTTATCCCGAAATTCCCACGGAATCGGGACTTACGCGGGTGAAACCGCGGGGCGCAGCTAGTAGTTTAATACAAAGGGAACCAGACAACAGATAGAATTTAAATATACTTAATTTAAATTTAATTTTCTTTCTGTTTGTACTTTTCAAAATATTCATGAAGCGCGGTGAATACGAATTTATTAATTTAAATATTACCTTGATTTTGATTTTGAAATTTTGAGCGGTTCTGACCGCGGTATGAATCGCCCAAAATTTTCACTTGTTCTATATTACCTTGCTTTTCAAAGCTTTACGTCACGCGAACATGAAAAGTTAATTAGATGCTTGTTTGTACTCACTCACAGTCCCCAGAACTTCCAGATTGTCCAGATCACAGCAGAAGACGGCGACGGAGCCGATGGTGGTGCACCCCTTCTTCTGGCATTGCGACCGTGGCAGGTGGAAGCACTTGCCCATGTTCAGGTACTGCTCTATAGGTTCCGGCTTCACTGTTGACGCTGGTGGTTGCTGGAGACCATCACATGGAAATAATATGATTAATTCATTAAACTAATATTGCAGGACATTGCACACATCGCCCAACCCTAGCTTAGCAAACAGGTTTGTATTATATACTTTTTTGTTAATAGGTAAATACTAACATTAAAAACTCAGACCACAATAGATATTAGTTTACAGAAATTAATATCTGTAGGTACGGTGGGCAGCATAATTGCAGCCCACCGCAGACATCTAAAATTACTAAGTATTATAATGGAATGTTTTCATTCTAATAATTTTTGTTTGATAAATTCATGAGTTAAAGACTTTCTAAAACTTGAACTAAAGCAGGTGTCTAGAATCTTGCTTGTGTTGAAAACATTCTTATAACAGCCGTTTTGGAGCTCTACGGTGGGTCTGCAATCATGCAGCCGACCGTACCTGCACAAATATTTGTTCGGCGGCGGGAATCGAACCTGTAACTTTATTATAATTTTTCATCTGGGCCTAGATGGGCCTGGGCCTAATCTTAGAGCAGATCTCTTTATAATAGAGGTCAATTATGGAAAAAAATACGAAAAATGCTTTTTTTTTTAAATTTATTAACCCAGTCAGGAATCGAACCTGTAAAATTTGCGATCATATCCAGTATCTCGCGGAAAATTAAATTTGATTACTATTGTTACTTAACATACCTCTCTGGGCCCCATCTGATCGACATCTTCAAGTCTCATCTCGATGTAGGGGATGTACAGCATCAAGTACACCACCAACCCCCATAGTATTACCTGCAATTCAATATACAAACAATTAGGTACTCAGTGATTAAACGAATATTCACTATACCTATAACTCGTTGAATACTTTCCAAATAACAAGTTTCACTCAAATAAAGGACTAAGCTCGGTAGATGTTACAGGATTTTAAAAAGTGAATCTGAATAAAGCCTATTCAGATTAGCTTAGATTAGCCTGTAAATTAGACAAAAAATAATTATGAACGCCCGCTAAGGGGTGAGTCGTACTAAGTTTTCTTTAAAATCTATTAGTTAAAGTTAAGACACCAGAGGATTCACGATCCCCAGCATGCAGACAACTTTATAGAATAGTTCATTTAACCCGAAACACACGACAAACAGAACAACAAGACACAAACATTGACAAGGACATAAAAATACATAACATAAGAAAAAGGATCCGTGTTTTGTCCTGTCCCAAATTGTTTGATCTCATCTACGAACCAGTCAAGCATGATTGACTACAGCGCTGATCTTCCAGCCAGACCCACAACTCAAACTCCCAAACTTAAGGACTTACTTTTAAAAATAGGGATCTATTTTACAACAATATATAACAAAGCTACATTCTTTTAATTCCATGCCAAATGCCGTGAGTCAAACTACATCTACCTTGCGATGAGCCACATCGTCTAAGGAAGTCGGCTTATTGAATAATTGGAATATCCTCTGAACTCGTTCACGATGTTAGGACAAAAACTTGATATGCGTGTATGTTTGCGAGAGATCAATTCAAGCTTAGCAACAACTTGTATAGCAAGGTCTCGGCAGGCAGGTACCTAATCTAAAAATATCAAAGATGTCTCACTGGTAACACGGCATGGTTATTAATGATATTGCATCATTAGTCATCCGATTCTTGATCGGTAAATCAATAATTTAATTTAGATTGCTGTTTGTTTATTAATAAGGGTAAACTTTAGAGTAACAATTTTTACTATAATATTGTCCTTTCCGCACCAGTGGTCCACTATAATTTCTTTCCATCGTTCACCTCAGTTGACAATCTGGTGAGAATCTGACAGAATACTCGTCAGAGTACTCGTCAGGGATGAACAGAATTGCACCTCGAGAATGCAGCAAATTACTTAGTTGAGTTTACCAGTAGAATCGACCCTTTAACCAACGGTCTCGATTGATGTCTCACAAGTATTCCTCAATACTGTAAGAAAGATTCTACATCCTCGAGCTCATCGTCGCTTCCCATCAGGTGAGATGACGTTAAACGCGAGCCAATTTTTCGTAATAAAAAAGTATGCTCGATCAAAAAACAAAAGTCTATTTTAAAATACGTTATATAAAAGCACTAATAGACGATCGAACCAAGTTCGCTGTGCGGACCGCACCGGGTTCGATCGTCTATTAGTGCTTTAACTGTTATTAACTCTTTTAAGGTGAAGTAGGACCTGAAAACCCCTATCCCTTTACCACGCGCGCGCCGCACGATGACTCTATCCCTTATTACCATTACCATTTTAACTGTTTTATGTAATTAAAAGAATAGACTCGCATCTATTTTAGTGAAAAACCATCTGTACCACCATATGGTACTTGATGTAAAGTTGATGAATATATAAATTTTGTACTTGTTTTTTCTTTACAATCGCCGTAAAATTGAAAAAGCTCAAAAAAAATACGATTTTTTTGGATTTTCACGATTTTTTTCTATCTAGGCAAATCAATCTAATCGTGTTTCGAAGTGTATGACAATACTAATAATTTCTTCATCTTTACAACAGTAGGAATATCATTCTATGGATTTTAGTGGTTAATACCCAAAAACTGTTTGTAAGACACCTCTATCGCGCTTCTGGTCATAGCTTCATCTTAAGCAGCACTATCTGTCGAGGCCTAAAGCGAACTACTCAGTTAAGTAATCAGAATCGTTCCATACGAATGGCTTCACATCTGTGATACATGCAGCCACCAACCGCGTGTTACTACCTACATACATGTGTACTATTTGTTATAGTATATCTGAGGCAATATGTCGGTTTTATCTTACTCCAGTCCTTGACGTTAAAAATAGATGTTTAATGGCCTGTTTACATACGAGTATAACGTTAGATGGGTGATGTGTTTCTATTTGCTTTCCATTTTACCAACTCAATCTGGAAGTATTCATTTAAGGCACAAATAGGAACCATATTTTACTGCAATATTTATTTATCAAATAATAAAATAAATAATTAAGAATGTAAATAAGTAAATTAAATTATAAAGATTAATTTTAAAAACAAAAATGTCTTTCGCCTATAACTAAAATTCCTTATTATTTCCAATGATTTCTTAATGAGTAAAAATGTCGGCAGTACGTGAAAGTCGTGGATAAGCTATTAGTTGCATAGAAAATGTCTAAAGTCGGCAGTGTCGGCACTGCGCTATTACCTGTATTAGCTGTATTGAATTTTGCAAAAGTCGGCACTAGGCTCCTCAATTTTAATGTTACGTTTACAATTTTGTTTCTTAGCATTAAGCTTAAGTCGAAAAAAGACAGCATATTCCGCTACGATTATCTGATGTCCAGGGGTCCAGGGTTTAATGATGAAACCAGAGACAATATTTAAAAACAAGATAGTCCGGTCGTACGTAGTTGAATAAATATACACCTATTGCATGCATGTAATTAAAGTTGGCAAAGATTAAAGGACACAGATATGTTACTCAATTCTTCGATTGAAAATAAACACTGATTATAACCATATTATTCAAGAGAATTTAAATTTTATTTATAAATAGTAACATTGCAAGATTTGGCGAACCAGCTAACCTGAATCTGCATTCAAACCTTCGTTGTGACCTCAGTATTGGTCCGTGAGCCTATCGCATAATATGATCTTACATTCAATGTAGAGAAAGAGTAAAAGGTATAATATCGTATTATGTACCTCATCCTTTGATACCTAGTTAAAATCAATTCCACTTGAATCCCGGTAGATCCGAATTAAACACTATTGGTAATTTTATATAAAATTAAAAACAATTATTTTAAAATACATAAATAAAAAAACGAGTTTAAGTGAAATCTGTTAAAAAACTTGTTCGATGATGTTCTATTTACTCAAAATTAGCTCATTTAAAAAGACAACAGTATAATTGAGGACTGCAGTAAGGGGGGGGAGGCAGGTTTAAATTTTAGCCATTCCTCTTTCTTCGACCTACAAATTGACCAAAAATTAAGGCTACCGTTTGATGCAATAACGAAGTTTGCAGAAAAAAACGATCTGCCATTATTCATTTGGTACAATAACAACAAAAATAAATAATAATAAACAAATAGTCTAGTTTAATCATTTAAAAAATCAGTTTAATAACATTCGTAGAAAATTATTTATCTGCACATACACCGAGTTCCACCCACATGCGCAATATTTAAGTGTAATAAACACTTCTAGCCTTCAGTCTAAACTTTTGCGTAGTTCTGGCCGTCATGAACTCTCCGCAAATTGATATATCTCCATAAATATCTGATTCCATTATATTTTAAGCAATATTTATATGTGTCAGACAGAAATAGATTTCAAGTTTATTAACTTAAAAATAGATAGGAATGACATTTTAGTTTCTAAATCGGCAAGATTGATAAGATCGCTCTGATTACGTAAGATGACTATGTAGAGTACTGGAAAGGAAGTGGACCACCCAAAGAAAGATAGATGCGTGAGACAAGGTATAAGAAAGATGAATGTAAACGATAAGATGGCGACTAATGACGACCCAGTTGGCTCAATGATCACCATGCCGGACTACCAAACACAGAGTTGTGGGTTCGATTCCCGCCTCAGACATGTATTTGCTGCTTAGATATTTGTCTGTGGTCTGGTTGTTTCTGTGTATTATAAGTATACATATAAATAAAAGTATATAAGTAGTATTTTTGTCAATTGTTTAAGTCATTTTTTTAACCCCCGACCCAAAAACGACGGGGTGTTATAAGTTTGACGTGTCTGTGTGTGTGTGTGTGTGTCTGTCTGTCGTAGCTCCCGACCGGATGAACCGATTTCAATTTAGATTTCAAATCAGTCGGCAGTGCTCTTAGCTATGTTTGATCAAAATCGGTTCAGCCGTCTGAAAGTCATGATGGATAAAAGTCAGGATTAAAAACCGAATGTTAGTATATATACTCGAGTGGGGTATCAAATGAAAGGGCATAATTCGTACGTTACAAATAGCTATGTTTAGTATAGCTAAGAGGGGTCCCCCGACGCGACAGTATTTAATCAAAAAAATTCAGATGTACTAACGTAAAGTCATAATTACGGAGGTATTTTTTTTCTTTTTGTAGGGTTTTTTTTTTCACAGTTTTTTTGCTTGTTTTAGGCTTTTATGTTCATACTATTTTAATATTTGTGTCAAGGTTTTTTAATTTTTTTATTTAATTTTTTTTCATAATTTTTGTAGGGAGGGACTTTTTTACTAGTTATTTGTAACGTACGAATCATGCCCTTTCATTTGATACCCCACTCGAGTATATCTACTTACAATCCGTTTTTAATCCCGACTTTTGTAAGTAATTAATGACAATTGGATTCCTAATTAAAAAAACTGTCAAAATCATCGACAAAACCAAACACAAAAAGGAGTTTTGGCGGGAACGAGTTAACAACATGTCGTGCTGCAGTTTTATTTTCATGAAACTTAGTTGTAACCCGAGTTGAATTGTATAATTCTGGTGGAATGTTATTCAATTTAGTTCTGTGAAAGTGCACAAGTGTAGTGAAAGTAAAAATCAGTGTCAAACATAAAGTTTTCTCGTTGCCTCCAAATCTCCTATTAAGGTTATGGTAAACTTGCCACCGCTTTACTATAGCCCCTGACTTGACGGACTATGACGACTTTAACTGTTTCGAAACACTTTAGGCCCGATTTATGAAAAATCGGGTCATAATTTGATGCAAAATATAACTTGACACTGGCTAAATGCACAAGCCGTGCGAAGCCATAATTAATAGAAAAAAAAACACAAAAACGAAACCATTTTTTCACTTGGTAGCAAAAAACTACTTAATGACCGAAAGTATTTTGAGTATTTGTCTCAAGTAGCTAAGACCTGACATACCTAAAAATATACTTTAAACATCTTCTGACATTTGTATTTATGATTTTTTTTTAATGCATTGTCTATACCTACATATAATGTCTATGAGAAATATGTAAAGCTATTGTAGGTACCTATTCATCTAAACCTCAACATGTAATAATGTATGTGTGTATAGGTTACCTACTTATTTCAGCCTTGTGGGGCTTAGGGATGACAAATATAGTTAGCGAAACAAACAAAAATATGAGGTTTACTTTATGTGTTACCTCGAGTAAACAAACTAAGACAACGTAGGCGTGTTCTTGGAATTCTAAGTTACATAGAGTCTCCGTTCAATATACATACAAACACACATGTCTTATAGGAATATGGCATAGTGTATTTACCGTGGTGCGCTTAGAGAATATCTATCGATAAAAGGCATCGAGACAAGATAAATAACGCCTTGACACCCAACCTCTAAAGTGTCTTGGAAACGGGATATTCGATGGCATGTGAAATCGCAACTACTCCAAATATGCACGGTGTACTTTGAGTCCCATACCTATCGATAGAGGGCATTACGGCGAATATCCCGTTTCCGAGACGCGTTAGAAGTTTGTTGTAAAGACAGTATTTGTTCGTCGTAAAGCCCACTATCGATAGGTATGGGTCTCAATGTATCTATTTTCTAAAAAGGCCTTTCACATTTATAATTTTAGTAGGCTTAAATATTTACGATATGAAAGTTTTGTGTAAATATTTAACTAGTTTTGCGAAATCGACGGAGATAGGTATTAAGTGGTTGATTAACAAGACATTGATCTGTCTCTGTATTTGTGGAACATCTATAGGTTACATTTATTCTATGACGCAAGCCACCAACAAGCCACGCCGCGCATAATAATCGATAATTTCTAGTTAAACGAGTTATTTGATTCTTGATGCACATAATATGATAATATTTATGTAGGTAGGTATGTTTATGCCTACCTACATAAATATGCTATGCAACTTATTTACAGCTATGGGTTGTTGTACTTTTGGTTATATTTATAGTATTTCTTATCGCAGCGCAGGTTGGATTTTGCTGCATTTTAGTGAAGTTAATCAACAAGATTTAAGGTACGGTAGGTAGTACATTGTATATTTAGTTTTTGGAATTTGGTACCTGCCACGGGGCAAGATCCTTTAACAATGGAAAAGTTTAAAATAAAGCATTCTATCCAAAATTATGAACAAATTTTACTGTAACTAGCAGCATGTAGTCTAAGCTAGCAGCGCCCAGCGGTTTCACCGGTAAAGATAAAAAGTAGCCTATGTTACTCCCAATAAATAAATGTATGCATACCTAGTTTAGAGCCTGTGTGGATTATAATAAGAATAATATATTTTTTGTTTTTTGATTTTATTGTTTTGATGAAACTTGGTATGAGATATTGAATCATACGCTACTTTTTATCCCGATCGGGGACTTACATGTTCGAAACCGCATTGGGCCGCCGTGTCAATATAAGTATTAAAAATAGGTTGTATACAGCTAGCTTAGCTAGTGACTTGTGACACATAGGTGTAAACAAGGGTGGGCCTGGCTACTTACTGACTGGGCGATGTTTACCGCTAGAGTGGTCACCCGTGGTGAATAAATTGATATATAAGTGAAGTTTCTTCGAAAGGTAGGTACTAATTGTAGGTTTCCAATATATGTCCTACTTTTCACTTCAGAAAACTGTGAGATACACAACAGGAGATTCTAAACACAAAATTTGAGTCAATAAGGCTTACACTTCCGGCGTGTGTACTATGTAAATGAAGTACACAGGTACATATCGATTTCTAACTGAGTAATTTTGACGAAAAACTGTTAAAAAATGTTTAATTTTGACGACGTCTGTGGCGCAGCGGGCGAACACCCACCTACTATGCTAAGAGTTGCGGGTTCTGGCCATGTATTTACTTAAGAAAAGTATTCTATCCATAGACCACTAGTTAATTAGTTTGATGCTAGATGGCCATGTGTAAAATCTTCTTATGATATTTATTATTTTTATTCACCTAAATTAAAATGAGTCTAGTATGTATTGAGATCTGGTTGTTATCTTAATTATTATCGCACAATGTTTAAATAAAATATAGTTTTGCGACGTGTTGACTCTAGGTACTTGAATCTCAGCTGCGCCTGCGTCGCATATTTACTCACAACTGATAAATACTTTAAAAATAAACCAAGGATTGTTAACAATGTTTTAATTGTTATATTTTTACGACAATATTACTGTGTTTCCCAAATTCACTAAATTGTTAAAAAAATCTTATCTTTTTTTTATTTTTTCTCGGTTTAAGACATTCTTTTTAGTTTTAAATTTTATATAATAATGTACTTATACTTTCCTATATAATTTTTACCTAATGACCCTACTTCTAAAAATAATCTAATTTGCTTTATAAGATAAGTTGGAAATAAATGTTTATTTAATTACTTTATATATTTATATAACATATATTTTAATGAGACTTCGACTACGTAAAAAATTCTACATATCCTAAATTTGTTTTGGATGTTTTATTTAATTAAACAGACGGCCCGACGGACGGACAGCGAAGCCGTAGTAAAAGGGTCCGTTTTTACCATTTGGGTACCTACCTACGGAACCTTAAAAAAACTATATAAAGTTACAATATTTTCAATAATAGCTTCTAAATATACCTAATATGTAATTTACAGTTCACACTGTAGTGGGCAGTGGGCAGGCACTGATACAATCAGCGTGATGATGAATAGTCTATTTCTAACTGCAATTAATAAACATTTTACATTTATTTAAGTCTAGTTTTTACTATACAGGTGCCTCCGATCGATGGTGGAAACGAGTAAGTAACCTTGAACTCGTCCTACATACCTGGCAACCGTGGGACGACTTTAAGGTATCAATAAAAACTCAGCGTGTACTCGTCCTATTCTATGACTAAATTATATTTCGTTGGTACTGTCAGAAGCAAAAATCGTTTAAATTAAAGTCAACGCGAGTTCGATGACATAGGTACTTTTTTTTTGGTTTTTCTTTTTTTATGAAATTGACTTAAGCCTACCGGAAGACCACGTCGGTCTTCCGTTAGAGAAAAAAAAAATGGAATGACTCTCAGACTGAAGAATAACTTACTCTTACGCCAATTTATTACAATGATTAATGCCAATTTCCTACAAAAACATCTGTCGATTGAAGATATCGCTAATGGAAAGTAATCTTCTCTAAGGGGGCTGTAAGGAGTTTGCTCATATTGTCGGCAAATTTGAAACTAGAACTTAAGATTACTTTTTAAACCTCGCGCCGATTACTCCGACACAAAAGCCGGCGACGGCATTATATATAGGTATGTATGTAATTTAAAGACACAGCTTGGTTAAAATATTCTCATATTATTTAAAATAACGATACGTAGTGCATTCGTATACATTGTGAGGCACTTATTACGAATTACATATGAAAATTAACTCGTAAGGTGTAAACATTTCACAGTTCACTCGTTTACGAACTAGCTCAGATAAAACCCGCCTAAACATAACTTAAGGGCAACTTAACTAGATAAAGAGCTGTACAAACAATACAGTCTCGACGGTCTATTGTAAATTGTAAGTGATACGCCGCAAACTAAAAAGACTAGGCTTGTAATATGGTTCTAAAGTTGCTATCACTAGAATTGTTTTAACTCAAATTTAGGTTTTTTATTTTATTTTATAAAGCCCGGTATGTTTAATGGGGAGTAAAATCGAGTTTTACTAAAAAGGGTCAAAGTTTTTTATTATATAAACCTGACAATGCATTTTTCAATTTGACAGCACTACAAGGCAGGCAGGTACGTTTCTAATACTAAATTGATGATTTTGCAAAACGTGACTCAAAGCAATCTATTTATAAAGTAGGTACACCTGACAAGGTTATAAATAAAAGGGAAATAATGTTAGCTTTATGCACTAATCTACGAAAATACCTAATTAAAAACAAATAATGTGATATTTCAGGACGAATACGAGGGTCACTGTTAACGACTATAAGAATGGACCGGTTTAACGCATACCTAGACATAGGCTATAAAATGCTCAACACCATACTATTGCTAATTGTCTATTTATACAACAAAGAAACAAAAAACTAGGTACCCAATCTAACCTACTTACGCTGACGTAAAGATATAATTATTTTAGATAGGTAAGTAGGTACATATAGACGGGGCATCGACCTCGGTTCAAAACACGATTGTGAATGGTTTACAATTACAATCGAATGATTTTATCTAGAACTAGTCTATCGGTGTGTGTGTCCTTGATAAAGTAGAGAATAATCGAGTTTAGATTGAACAGATCCCGGATTATGCGATTCAGCAGGTCTCTGTGAGCTGTCAAGTATGTAGGTAAACAGATGAGGATGTTCGTTCACACTATAAAATGTCAGAATGGAGAAAAGGGAAATCTCTGAAGGACGTACATTGCTTTTTTAAGTAATCTGAACACTGTTAAAATTACATTTCAATATCATTCCGATTTCATTTCTGCATACTGTTAGTAGCAATATCGCCAGCAATAAGAAATTAAAGATAAATTTTAACAATGCAAATATTGAATAAATTACAACACTTATATTTTAGGAACGCAATATTTTTTGGCAGACAAACTTAAACAAGCAAGAACGCCCTTGGCCAAAGTTAATCCTTATTTAGATTTCAGAAAAGACTTAAGTTTTTTAAATACATAAAGCATCTAAAAATATTCCTTAAAACTTTAAAATACAACACCGTTTGACATTATCGCGGCAGTTAGAAATCTCAGCAAACAGCCAGATAGTGCAGAACTAGGTGTACAAACAAACATACATCCGCTTGTTTGAAGAGATGATTGTGTTTGGTGTCGTCATTCCTACCATTACTGTACTACACCATAATAATATTATGAAAACAGAACTTTGGATAAGCAAAAAAATAAAAAGCTTTTTTTTAAATATTAGGTTTTGGTATTTTAGTTTTATAATCGAAAAAAGTTATCCTTATTTATCTTCTCCACCTATTGCAATGATAAGTTTATTCATTCCATCAATAGATGTTAAACGCGTATACAAAAATACGAGGACGAGACAAAGGTTTATTATTTATTGATAAGTGAAACTCTCCCCAAACTAGGTTTGCAGGACGAGTTTAAAGTTTACTCAATTTGAGTAATTTTAATAATATGCCAACTAACACCTTTTCGGCAGCCCTTCTTCTTTGCGGCAGAAATCCATTAAATATTATAGTTACTAGCAGGATATTGTCAGTCTATTGTAATAATAGTAAGTATAGTAATGTAGTCATCTCATCTGGATATAAAACAGATAAGTATAGCTATAGGCACCAACTTGTTTATCTACATCAGTGAACAATACCTACTTATTATCCCGAGCGTAACAAATCCCATCCTGGGTAGTTATAACGTGTTTGTCCTCTTTACGCAAAAACTACTGAACAGATAGCAATAAAGTGTGGTATGAAAATGGCTCAACTCCTGGAACACTTAACACATAACTCTAGGCCACTTAGTAATGTTAGGTGGACTCTGAAACTGAGGACAACATATTTTAATAAACTTCAATATCGCCCAATTTTTGCAAGTATTAAAATTTATAAGACGCCAAGACACTTTTGATGGGAAGACAAAACTATTAAAATTCTAGTTTTCAGTTGCTGAGACCTAACCTTGTCTGGTTGATGAGACCACAAAAGTCCTTTCCCCTTTACATCTTCATACTTGATGTCAAAGCCAAAGTCATTTTTTTATTCCTTTGGATGCTTAAAACATATTATTATGTACAAAAATCACATAGAAACGTCTTAAAAAAATGTGAAGAGTATTTCCGAACTGTGATTTTTTTAAATGGGCCCAGACTAATTCTAGAAACCCCCTGCTCTAGGCTACTTTTAATCCCAACCGCACCCTGTTATTTCCACTGGACCGGGAGTTAAGCGGCACAGTGTCATAAAAACCGTAAAAACAACCTCTCTATTCCCCATTAATTGAGACATAGGTAGGTAACGTACATCACTGTACGTACGTAGGTACGTATGTATGTACACAACATCATGTTGACTCTAATAGAGTGATTAGTGTCATGAGAGCGAGTAGTTCAATTGATGATATTGAATTAGGCAATTGACTAGCGCGCGGCCGCGACCCGCTGCTGACATGCTCACTCAATTAACGCGTGTTGATTACTTTATGGTGTTATCTCAATTTTATTTTTACTGGCATCTCTATAATAAAGTAATTATAATGGAAGTATTTGTTTTTACAAGCTATTATTTAACTTGCACTGTTCGTAGGTAAGTAAGTAAGTTGTCCGTCAAAATTTGCTAACTATTTTCGACCATATGTTGGCATCCGGTTAACCTGTTTTTTTAGAGTATTTCCACCAAATAAATCCAAATTCGAAATTTATGTTCTAGATTCGGCTTTATTAATTAACTAGCTGTTGCCCGCGACTTCGTTCGCGATGTGGTTTTGGTATATTTAGAATACATTTTCCCGCATAGATAGTATTTATCGTTCGGTGTAAGTTATAATAACAAAATAGGTAGTAATATTGTTTTTAAACTATATTTTTAATTGATTTGGTGAAGGCACTTGTGTGCTAGTAATATATTTTTTAATAATTTCACACAAATAAAGCATAATACACAACAATATAATACGCTATAACTAAGTCTAAGTCCTATTCGCACAAAACTTTAAACATACTTTGTCTTCCTAGTTATATTTGGTTTTTTATAAATTAAAGAAAAAATAATTATTAACAACTTTTGTCCCTGGATTAATATTCTTCCATTCATAATTTATGAGATAATAGTATTTTTAACATCAACATCATGCAAATAATAATCTATTTTGGTGCAAATAATATTTTGTATTATTTTTATTTTTAAATATTAATATTAATGATTAAAAAGAATAGCCATTGGACAGAACAGATACTCATACTTAAAATAACGCGATGCACATTGAAATCCTTACATATTGATAGCATGCATTACGTTGAACAAAAAACGCTTTCACACCAAACATTTAAAGCGTCTCGGAATCGGGGTATTTGAAGGAATGTGATGTCTTATGATTTTACAAAAGTGTACGGTGCCCTTTTGAGTCTCATACCTATCGATAGAGGACATCGAAAAAATAAAAACAAATAATAAATAACACCAAACCCCTAAAACGTCTTGGAGACAGGGTTTTTGAAGAAACGTGATGTTCCATAATTTTCCAAAGAGCGCGGTGACTTAGTGCCAAAAAGAATTGTGTAAAATTATGTTATGCCTAGGGTCATAATTTCGGGGTTATTATTTTTCTTTTTGTAGGGGTTTATTCATAGTTTTTTTGCTTTTTTTAGGCTTTTTACGTTCATACTATTTTATTATTTTGTATCAGGGTTTTTTTTAATTTTGAATTTAATTTTTTATTTCATCCTTTTTGTAGGGAGGGACTTTTTTATTAGCTACTTGTAATGTGCAAGTCATTCCCTTTCATTTGATACCCCACTCGGGCATATCTACTCACATTCGGTTGTTAATC
Source organism: Idaea straminata (assembly GCA_951213275.1). Taxonomy (NCBI): domain Eukaryota; kingdom Metazoa; phylum Arthropoda; class Insecta; order Lepidoptera; family Geometridae; genus Idaea; species Idaea straminata. The sequence goes on from OX577853.1 coordinate 14,202,144, forward strand.
TTGACTTTTATCCCCCATAACTTTCAGATGGCTAAACCGATTTCGATAAAACATAGCTATTTGTAAAGTACAAATCATGTTCTTACATTTGATATCGCACTCGAGCCTATCTACTCACTAACATTCGGTTTTTAATCCTGACTTTTATCCCTCATAAATCTCAAACGGCTGAACCGATTTTGATCAAACATAGCTAAAAACACTCTCGACTAATTCACCTTTCAAACAAAAAAAAACTAAATTAAAATCGGTTCACCCGTTCGGGAGTTACGATGTCACAGACAGACACACACACACACACAGAGACACGTGAAACTTATAACACCCCGTCGTTTTTACGTCAAGGGTTAGAAATGATGTCTTATGATTTTTCAAAAGTGTGCGGTTCACTTTGAGTCCCATAGCCATCGAAATGAACAAATAATGCCCTCAAACAAAACCTTTAAAGCATAAGGGCATTATTTATTCATCTGGTCTAAAATCACAGCGCAAAAAACATAACACATAATATACCACGCTCCCATACTGAATGGCAGGACCCCTTTTGCAATTTTCAGAATTCTTGACCAAATTGTCCAGTTTTTTTATGAGGTAGCTGGCAGGGCTACGTAATATTCGGGAAAACAAAATGAAAAATTGATTCTTACAAATATCTATCTATTTTTTAACCAACTTCAAAAAAGGAGGAGGTTCTCAATTCGTCGCGTATTTTTTTTTATGTATGTTCGCTGATTACTCGTAAAAGCTTGGACCGATTTTTTATTTTTTTATTTTTATTAATTATTATGGCTTCGCACGGCTTGTGCATTTAGCCAGTGTCAAGTTATATTTTGCATCAAATTATAACCTAAATTATAACCTAATTTTTCATAAATCGGGCCTAAAGTGTTTCAAAAAAGTCAAAGTCGTCATAGTCCGTCAAGTCAGGGGCTATAGTAAAGCGGTGGCAAGCTTACCATAATAAGAGATTTGGAGGCAATGAGAAAACTTCATGTTTGACACTGATTTTAACTTTTACTACACTTGTGCACTTTCACAGAACTAAATTGAATAACATTCCACCAGAATTATACAATTCAACTCGGGTTACAACTAAGTTTCATGAAAATAAAACTGCAGCACGACATGTTGTTAACTCGTTCCCGCCAAAACTCCCGGACCGATTTGAAAAATTCTTTTTTGTTTTAATTTTCTAAGGTTTCCGCGACTTGAACTCATAATTCAGTCTGAAGATTACTTCGATCTTCTCGAGATGAAACGATGCAGGTTTTTGAATGATACGCCGTGTTTAGATGAATTGAAGGTGTTTTAATTAAAATCTACAGACGAGACGTAAAACATATTTTTAGTAAAAAAAGATGGACGCAACACGACGATCTTGTTGAAGAAGATTTCTTTTTCTTTTTTTTTTTATGCGGCGCAGGCGGCGGCATCGACATGCCCTGTCACTCGCGTCGCGTGGCGCGAAATTCAACTTTAATACGCTGACTGCGCGGCGTATTCATCCTGCCCCCGGCTCGGAGAAGGTGGATCAGCTGCAGGTAGAAGAGGAGACACCTTTCGCAGAGTGCGACGAATTACTCCTCGTGTCGTTAGTATGTCTCCGACTCTTGCGACGCCGTCGGATCCAGGGAAGAGCTTTTGTATCCGACCCATCCGCCATTGTAGAGGTGGTGAATTGTCTTCGTGGACGATGACTAAGTCCCCTTCCTTCAGAGGTGGTTCACTAGTGCGCCACTTTGACCTTTGCTGAAGTTCCTTTATGTAATCGTGTTGCCAACGATTCCAAAAATGCTGGCGATAGCGTTCGATCTGCTCGTAGCGCTGAAGTCGATTTAGTGGAATATCTTGAACATCTGGTGACGGTAGGCAGCTCAGGGGCCTGCCGATAAGGAAGTGCCCGGGAGTCAAAGGGTTTAAGTCGTTAGGATCAGAAGTGAGGGGAGTGATAGGTCGGGAATTAAGGATGGACTCCACGTGTGCAAACAATGTTGACAGTTCTTCGAACGTTAAATGCGCTTCACCTAAGATGCGTTTCAAATGAAACTTTGAGGATTTGACGCCCGCTTCCCATAAGCCGCCAAAATTGGGCGAATACGCAGGAGAAAATACGAATTTGATACCTTCACTGGCCGTATAATCAATTAAATCGGTAGCATTTTTATCAATAAAGGCACCTATTTCATTGCTAGCACCTACAAAATTTGTAGCGTTGTCACAGAAGATAGTATTAGGTTTGCCTCTGCGGCAGATGAAACGTTTCAAAGTAAAGATGAAGTTGTCTTTAGTTAAGTCACTAGCTACCTCTAGATGCACAGCCTTGGTAGAGAAACAGACGAAGATGCATAAATAAGCTTTATTAATTTTACAGCCTCTACCTTTACGGTCTGTAATAAGGAATGGACCTGCAAAGTCGGTACCGCATACTTGAAACGGTGGAGTTGGTGTAACTCTTTCAATAGGTAAATTTCCCATAAGGGGACTTACAGCCTTAGCCTTTAGTTTACGGCATCGAACACAGCCGGTAGTTGTGCTTCGAGCTAGGACTCTGCCTCTTAGAGGCCAAAACCTATCTCTAATAGAATAAAGAAGCAGTTGAGGGCCACAATGCAAAAGCCGTAGATGCTCATGTTCAAATAGTAATATTGTAAAACGATGTTTATAAGGTAATATAGCTGGATGTTTTTGAACCCATTCTAATGAAGATTTATCAATGCGGCCGCCAACCCTCAGCACACCATCTGAATCTAAGAAGGGACTAAGGCTTAAAATAGTTGACTTAGAAGGTAAGGTCTTTTTGGTTTCTAATATTTGTATTTCAGGTAAGAAGCTGTCACGTTGACACTGTTTAGTAAGTAATTTAAGAGATTCATTTAATTCAATTACGGATAGACTACCAGATAATTTAGGTTTTGATCTTGTAATGTTATTTATAAATCTTAAAACATAAGCTGTACTTCTTTGTAATCTTGAGAATTTAGAAAACCTATCAAATTGAATAATGTTCAATTGTTGATTAATATTGTTTGAATTTTCTGTTTCAGGTATCGCAACGAGGGTCTTGGAGACAGAAGAAGGCCAGTAAGAAGAATCTTTACTAAGAAAGGAAGGACCTTGCCACCACAGAGCCTTGTCGTGAATAAGATGGGGATCTACACCTCGTGAAGATAAATCGGCGGGATTCAAGTTGCCAGGAACATGTCGCCATTCATTGACAGATGTAAGTTTTTGAATTTCTTTGACTCGATTTGCTACATATACTTTTAGAGTTTTAGGATCAGACTGAATCCAGCAAAGGACCACAGAAGAATCTGTCCAGTAGAAGCATTGGTCGATGTTTAAGCGAAGTGCCTTAGACACCTTCTCGCAAGCTCGTGCTGCCAATAATGCCCCACATAATTCTAATCGAGGGATTGTAGTTTCAACTTGTTTCAGGGGGGTGAGTTTGGTTTTACCATAAAGAAGTCTCACCAAAATCTGCCCTGATGAATCGACGGTACGTAAATAGATGCAGGCAGCATACGCAGCTTGAGAGGCGTCAGAGAATGCATGGAGCTGAATAAGTATGGGATTGTTACACATAGCAAAACGTGGTATTTTTAATGTAGCTATACTTTGTAAGTTTTTAATAAATTTAAACCATTGATCAGAGATGTCTTTTGGCACAGGTTCGTCCCAGTTCAATTTTGTGAGCCAAAGCTTTTGCAATATCATTTTAGGTACAACTGTAATAAGACACAAAAGACCAAGAGGATCAAATAATTTAGCAGCATTTGAAAGAATTATTCGCTTAGTAGCAGGTGAATTTGTATCCATGTTGATAGAAAATTGCAAGGTATCAGTATCTGGATGCCATTTTAGACCTAATGTATTTGCTTCTGCAGAAAGTTGCAATTCTTGGGAGGTATCAATTACATCATTATTTTCAAAAATAGAAGGTGCATTAGTCCTGAATTTACGAAGAGGAAAAGAAGCTGAATTTAATGTATTAGTAACAGATGCGCATATATATTTCAATTTATCACAAGACTGATTTCCAGTCAGTAGGTCATCCATATAAAAATCGTGTTCTATAACTGTACTAACTTCAGGGTCAGTACATTCGTCAGCAAGTTGTTTAAGACAACGCGTAGCTAAGAAGGGTGCAGAAGCTGTCCCATAAGTGACAGTGTTTAGTTGTAAAATTTGAAGAGGTTCACTATTAGGTTCACCGATAATTTCACCACTAACGACGCTGTTATTATTACCATTATTATTTTCTCTCCAAAGAATAAGTTGAAGACTTTTCTGAGAAGGAGCAATTTCTATACATCTATACATTTTTTGGACGTCGGCTGTGACCACGAAACGGTGCTGACGAAACCGAAGTAAAATTGAAACCAAATCGTCTTGAATTGTTGGACCTGTATACTGAATGTCATTGAACGATTTGCCTGAAGTAGTTTTAGCAGAAGCATCAAAAACTACCCTTAATTTTGTTGTTTCGCTTTGTTCACGTAGTACATAGTGATGCGGTAAGTAATTGCCAACTGAAGGTTTCCTATTTAATTTAGTAAGATGCCCTAACTCTTCATATTCCTTAATAAACTGACAATATCTATCTTTAGTCTCTAAATTATTTGTAAGTTTTCTTTCAATTCCGTAAAATCTTTTCTTAGCCATTTGGTAGGATTCGCCTAAGGCAGTTGAAGGTTCTTTAAGAGGGATAGTTACACAAAATTTTCCATTTATTTTTGTAGTAGTATCTCTAAATATGCTCTCACAAATATCATTTTCATCAATTTTGTCCTTTATTTTAATATTGCTACTAAAATTACACTTAATACGTTGATGAGTGCTGCCCCCTATGGGGCCTGAAACAAGCCAACCTAATTTTGACTCACACAATATTGGCTTATTTGAACCAAGTTCAATTCGAGATGACATCACTAAATTCCAAAATACATCTGCCCCGAGCAGTATGTCAACCTCTGCGGGCAAATAAAATTTTGGATCTGCTAACTTAATTTCTGAAGGAAAGTTTAAGTGTGAGCTGACCTTTATATTGGGTATGTGGTCAGTAATTGAAGGTATTACAAAACATGTGACTTCAAAATTATATTGAGATACTAATGAATTTAAGGTAAGTTGGCATTGTTCATTTATTTGTAAAGTTGTATTATTTAACCCAGAAACTAAGCGTGGAGCCTTAATAGTGAAGCAACTACCTAGCTTAGCCTTTGCATGCTCAGTAATGTAAGAAGATTGGCTCCCGCTATCTAATAATGCTCTTAATATTATTTTCTTAGTTTTGCAGGTCACCTGTACCAGTGCGGTTGACAGCAGAACCTGGGCGTCGACTGTCGAAGTCATAGTTACAGAAGATTGCCTTTCAGATGGTGTACTATTAGAAGTTGAAGGAAGGTTGGTTGTGACCTGTTGTGTTTCTTTGTGTAATAAAGAATTATGTTTTTGTTTGCAGACCCTACAACCGCCTAGGTTGCAGTCGGCAGTGCGGTGACCACTCCGCAGACAGTTGGCGCAGAGGTTCCAACGTTTGACGTTAATTATACGATTTTCAATATCCATTGATATAAATTTGTCACATAAATATAACCTATGATTTTCATTGCAGGCCTTGCACTGTGGCCCAACAAATGTCGAAGAAGATTTAGATGTTAGAAAAGTCTTTGGTTTAGTATTAAAACGCTTTTGTGCATCAGCACTTTTAGTTTCCAAACGATTTTCTAGAATAGTAGCACGACCATTCAAAAATTCAAAGAAGTTCTCGAGGGACGGTGAGGTAGGCAATGTGTTACGAGCCTCCTCCCATTTTGTAGAAGTGTATGAATTTAATTTAGAAGATGCAAGATGAATAATTAAGGTGCCCCAATACTCTGTAGGCTCACCAAGATTTTTAAGAAGTCTCAAGTTTTTTGAGATTGTATCGATGAGATGTCTGATGGACTTGTCCGATTCTCTAACCATAGGCTCGAGAGAAAATAGTGACTTTAAGTGGTAATTCACCAATAGACGCTTATTATCATATCGCTTTGTAAGAAGCTCCCACGCTATAATATAGTTTTCATCGGTAACATTTATAGATTTTATAATTTCTGCCGCAGAGCCCCCTAGACTTGCCTTTAGGTAATGAAATTTGCTTGTATTGTCAAGTGTTTTGTTATTATGAATAAGCGATTTAAAAGTATCCCTAAAATCTATCCATGAACCTTGCTCACCGCTGAACTTTCCAAGATTTATTGTTGGTAACTGAACATTTTTAAACGGAACACTATTCATAACTTTTTCTGAACATTTTTCTAACTTAAGTGATGAATTAAGATACTTTTCAGCTTGTGCAATTAATACTCTAGCCTGTGACATAGCACTATAAAACAAACTCTCTGTTTCCTCCCTCTGGAGGGACTCTTTCTCTAAGTCATCGGCCAAAATTTCAATGTCGGTTTGAATATTATCAAAAGAAGCAAAATGTGTATTCAATTTCTCATATCGTAACTTTAGGTCGTTTAACTGTGTGATATCAAGCTGGTCTAGGTCTTGAAATGTCTTTAAATGTTTACTAAATATGGTAAGTTGACCTCTGACCACCGCACGTCGTTTAAGTAATAGTTCTAGACTCATGTTGCCAGCAATGAAATAGATGTATTAACAAAAGATGTTCGCTTACCGGCCAATGAAGACACAAACCGTAGAATGAGATGATAGGTAGAAGAACTCGGGCTCAGTGAGGAAGACGGGCTCGATGGAAGTCACATCAACAATTGTCCGAAGAATTCTTGTTTGATTTTACAATCCCCTGGAATGCGGTGAAGGAAAAGAGGTGAACGCCATGCAAATATTAGGTGCAGTGCAGATGCAGAGATGTTGTGCTTTTATTTTTCAATTTGAAGTTATAATGAATTTGTTGTTAGTTAACTTTTCACACTATATTTTATGTTTGAATATGCCTTTAAGGCTATGGGGTATTCTTTGTAGGCAGTTTTCAAGAAGATGATGCAATTTCAAAGATGACGCAATATGAAGCTTGTAGTACTTAGAGGTTAATTTAGTTTTCAGATGTAAGATGATAAGATGTACCTTTGTTGCCGATAAGATGCGTGATGCAGGCGTGCAGAAGCAAAAACATAAAAGAAGGCACACCCAATCGGTATAATACCGAGTATTTTTCGTGAAGAAGAGGCAAACAAAGATAGAACCGCGTGCGCAAGTACGCCGATTGATGCCAACACTGTCTGTCACAACAAGCAGAATCACTGGATTAGAGGATAGGAATGTAGTAAGGAACGGGCACACCTTTTTTAAAGCAGCTCCAAGACGTCAGTGATGATGTTTTCTGGTTATATTCTTTGATACAGCGTTGGTCCTGTGTTACGGTCGCCACGATGAAGATTACTTCGATCTTCTCGAGATGAAACGATGCAGGTTTTTGAATGATACGCCGTGTTTAGATGAATTGAAGGTGTTTTAATTAAAATCTACAGACGAGACGTAAAACATATTTTTAGTAAAAAAAGATGGACGCAACACGACGATCTTGTTGAAGAAGATTTCTTTTTCTTTTTTTTTTTATGCGGCGCAGGCGGCGGCATCGACATGCCCTGTCACTCGCGTCGCGTGGCGCGAAATTCAACTTTAATACGCTGACTGCGCGGCGTATTCACAGTCTATTTCATTAGAGATAAGCAGGAAATAAGCGCGATAGAAATGTAACATCGAAGAGGTCTTCGGTAAAGGAGATCGGTAATATTATGTAGTAGTACCTCTTTGTACTAACCTCATTTTCAGTTTCACGTAGGTAGTATTAAATGCAAACTGTTTGGTTTTGGAGTTTTGGCGGGAACGAGTTAACAACATGTCGTGCTGCAGTTTTATTTTCATGAAACTTAGATGTAACCCGAGTTGAATTGTATAATTCTGGTGGAATGTTATTCAATTTAGTTCTGTGAAAGTGCACAAGTGTAGTGAAAGTAAAAATCAGTGTCAAACATGCAGTTTTCTCGTTGCCTCTAAATCTCCTATTAAGGTTATGGTAAACTTGCCACCGCTTTACTATAACCCCTGACTTGACGGACTATGACGACTTTGACTGTATTGAAACACTTTAGGCCCGATTTATGAAAAATCGGGTCATAATTTGATGCAAAATATAACTTGACACTGGCTAAATGCACACGTGCGAAGCCATAATAAAAAGAAAAAAAAAAAAAAAAAAAAAAAAAAAAAAAAAAAAAAAAAAAACTGTTTGGTTTCATGACAGCTGCCATCTTGAGCGGAGGCATGTACTGTACCCCTACTATGACTTTTTGAAGCACTCGAAAAATAGAAACCCATAGAAGATCACTCTTTTGTCCGTCTGTCTGTCAGTGTGTCACTACCGATATTCTTAGAGACGGGTGGACCTAGTAAGTTGATTTTTAGGAAGTTTCATAGTAAATACTCAAAAAGTCGTGGTAAGGGCACTGTTTTCTTCTGACGTTCGATTATGTTTTACCACGGAAAAATATTTCGATTTCATATTTATTTAATGTTTTTTCATCAAATATCATAATTATTGTATTAAAGTTAAATTGAAACATACCCTAAATGTTATTCTGATATTTTCTGAACATATTCATGTGGACCTTGTTCAAATCTGTTCTGTAGTTTATAAGATTACCTGGTTCAAACAAACAGACAAACAGACAAACAAACAGACAAAAATTCTAAAAACTACCCTATCGTGTTCAGCTAACGATTTTAAGACGACCTGTGTATTTTTTTTCTGGATATCTTACAATTACAGATTTTTTTATGTCTACAGATTTATTATATGTATAGATGTTATATACCTATTTTGATTTATAATTTTATCATTTTTACGAAAAACTGAATAAAGAATTTATTTTCGCAAGCCATCACTTCCAAACTATGAGAATACGTTTTTTTTTAAATTGATAGTTTTTACCTCTTCACGCAAAACCATCGAACGAATTGCGATGAAACTACGTAGGTACCTATGTTGATAGCTAAATCTTAAGTACCAAAATATCAGTGACACTCTGTGGTGACACTGGTTTTATTCCGAGAAAATTTCTTAACGCCTACGTAAAAATGATGCGAAATCAACGGAAATTAACTCTTGACAAAACAAAGAAAACATCATCTTAAAGTACGGCACGAGCAAATACTCTTTTTCTGCGCAGATAACAATCTGACAAGAACGAAATAAATGAAATATTTCGAAAAAAAAAACCCAATCCCAATAGAGATCGAAATGTGAGTTTTCCTCGCGTAAGCAAGAACATCATATAATACCTTTGAAATACCCTAAACGATTTGACACATTTGGCAAAATAGTTTGGATTTTTTTCATAAACCCAGTTGTTGTCGATCCAACTCCAAAGAGCTGTAAATAACATAAAACGTAAAATATTGAAACCCATATTATTTTCTTTATTGGCGCTTTGGCAAGCCAGAAGAGAGATGACATCAAATATGACAACAAATGCCCTTTTAATATTATTTTTAAACATATTTGCATTTTACATTTATATTTCATAGAGTGGTGCTTCAATAATGTGAAAGCAACACCACTTGTTGCTTTCACATTATTGCATATTTTATACTTTACACCCATAAATAACCCTCTAGTAAGGTTAAATTTTGCTTATCTAATATATAAAAATAAGTCGGGTTTTCCTCCCTGACGCTATAACTCCAGAACGCACGAACCGATTTCCACGGTTTTGCTTTCGTTGGAAAGGTCTCGGGCTCCGTGAGGTTTATAGCAAAGAAAATTCAAGAAAATCTGGTGGCGAAACGGAGTTCGCCGGGTTTGCTAGTGTTATTTAAAATTATGTTAACGATTACTTAATTGCAGTTTAAACTAACGGTTAGTGGCTAATGTCTGGTAGAGTGTGCAACAGATAAGTGCATGTAGGAATAAATGAATTGATTTGATTTATATTTAGTTAATATTGGGACGAATCTTCCTCGATATTTTTAACTAGCAGTGCTCCACGGTTTCCCGGACACGAGTCCCGATAAAATAAGAATTTCGGATTAAAATTAATCAATGTAGGTATACCAAATTCTATCAAAACCGGTTCACTAGTCATGGATCCTATTTGTTACAAACAAAAACCCTTTCCTCTTTTTATGATGTATGGATCCGTAACTACTGAACCAATTATGATGATACTTGGTATGAAACGACATCGTTTTATTGGGAGCAACATGGTCTATTTTTTATCACGATATTTCTACGAGATGATATAAAGTAGTTTAGAAAAAGAACAGATAAACATACATAAGTACATACATACAAGCCAAAAACATAACCCTCTCTTTTGGCTTCGCCATAGTCGGGTAAAAAAGATCGTCCAATCGATACGTAATCACTAATCAGTAATCACTAATCACCAACAGACAACCGATGTTATCTATTACTATTAGTGTATTTTAGGATCGATCACTAGATATTGCTTGTCTGCCTGTCAAGCTCCGCAATTACGATAAAAAAACTTATCTCTAAACAACCTAAATTAATTTAGTTGCTAAGCTGCAATCGTTTGCGATGCGGCACAGCGCAGCGGGCGCCTTTTGTTTGGGGGGTCTTTTGTTTCTGTTATCCATGTAACTGTAAATATGTATGTTGATGAAATAAAACGTTTTGTATGTTGTTCTTTTTGTTTCGGTCGTATTTTGTTTCTGTTTAGAACGTCTTTTATTTCTGTTCGATCGATCGTCTTTTGTTTCTGTTTTTTAAATTAGGGACTTGAAAATTAGAATTATGTTACCTAGGTACTCATCATTCCTCACGCAAGAAGGACACAACTTAACAAACAGGTCTAGTTGCGGAAACCAACCCGTATACAAGTACAAGTAACTACTAATATTTTCATGCATATAACTATCTATCTTCTATCTTCTTCCATATACAAATGAATCACCGAAATGTATGTGCGCGCATAACTTCCGAAAAAGTTCTGAACGACTGCAAATTATATTAAAAAAAATATGTTCGTTATTGTCAAGATAAGGTTTGTCTTAAAGAAAATACTAAGAAAATCGAAAGCGGGTGAATCTGCAGAGCGGAGCTAGTCTATACTAATATTATAAAGCTGAAGAGTTTGTTTGTTTGAAGGCGCTAATCTCAGGAACTACTGGTTTGAATTGAAAAATTATTTTTGTGTTGGATATTTCATTTATCGAGGAAGCCTATAGGATTTTTATTTTGATATTCCCACGGGATCGGGACGTACGCAGGTGAAACCGCAAGGCGCAGCTAGTCATAAATAAATACCAACGTCTTCCGGAAATTCACATTTTATCGAAGGAAACAGGGGAAGAGAGTAAGTTTATTGGTTGAAATAAACACAACGTGACACGGTCGCAGTCGCGAGCACTTTGTACGCGTAAAGTTTGATACATTCCTACATCGCAGTTGCATAAAACAAGACAATGAAATATTTATAGATTCATAGGTATTAGAAACTGATCGGTCTATAAATAGCTTAACTGAGCAATGTTATTATATGGTGGTCGTAGGCTCATAGTACACAAGTAGGTATCAGCATTGTACTGTACTGTACAGTCCCGAGTATACATACAGTCCATAACACATCTAACTAAATATAATAAAGGAGCTATTGTTCTATTGTTGGTTGGTATATACGTAGGTATTTCTATACATAACTCGTAGTAATAGGTACCTACCTATACAGGCAGGGTTATTCCTATCCTGTGCCATTGTGTTCGTTAAAATTATTAATTACCCAGAAAGCCATCCTTTTTTTTATTCCCGCAATAGTCGCTAAGGGTCATGTAGGTAAAAAAAACGATTAGGATTTTGTAAACTTGGAGGTAAATGTATTTTTTCTTTCAATCACATAATGAATATTTCTATAATTTTCACAAAATGTCTTGGTATATTTAACCACCAAATAAATAGTACATTTGCAAAGGCCGGGAAATAGCAATTGCAGGTCGAGTATGAGTTTGAAGGCCGAGCCGTAGGACTTCATTAATACGAGACAGGCAATTGCCATTTCCGCCGAGGCATAATAGTGCTTTTCTCAAAAGAATGCAGGGAAATAAAATATTGACATTATTTTCGAGGAGAGAACACGTGAGGTGTCGAGTTTGAGGACAAGGAGAATCAAATCCATTGCAGGAGCGTTTTTAAAATTTGGAACATTACAGCGCTCCAACAATATTTCCACGCATCGTTGAGAAAAGGTACTTTAATAACCTAAATATATTATAAAGGTAACCCAATATGTATATTAATAACCGTTATGACTTTTAGAACGTGATAATTTCATCACGATGTTTTCCTTCACCGTAAGGGCATGTAATTTTTCAAAGAGCTTATTGGTGCACGGTTAGCAGCTACCTGTAGCAACGACCTTCGTAATGAAAGTCGCATTAAACGTAAGTGAATATACCAGAACAACTCATTTTATAATGAAAATTTCTAACCGTTCGTCGCGCTTCGTATTTTAACACCCTTTTATATTAGGTCGACCTGTATGTCTGTATGTACGAGGGCGGCACTGAAAATTTCGGGAATCAAGGAAGTGACACAACATTACTATTTAAAAATGTATTTATTGCTTTTCGAAGTATTCTCCGCGAAATTTGACACATTTTTCCATACGATGGAACCAATCATTAAAGCAACCATTCCATTCGGAAGTTGGGGTCTCCAAAATGGCCGTTTTGTAGGCGTCCACAGCGTCTTCAGGTGATGAAAATCTCTGACCACGCAATTTATTCTTTATTTTAGGGAAAGTATAGAAATCATTAGGGCTTAGGTCGGGGCTGTACGGCGGATGGTCTAATAATTCTATGTTTTCTTGCTCTAAAAACCCTTTTGTTCTGTTCGCGGTGTGAGAACTCGCATTGTCGTGATGGAGGATGATGCGGCGGCTGCAGTTCTCTTTACGGAGTTCAGAAACGACCTGTGGCAAACAAATGCTAGCATACCATTCTGCATTAACCGTTTTTTGTCCCTCAAGAGGAATATAGTCACAACATAGCCGGTTTTGGAGACAAACGTGGCCACCATTTTTTTTGCAACACTCCGTGAACGAACAATTTTTGTTGGCTTTAACTCATTTTCGAACACCCAAACTCGTGACTGGTTTTTTGTTTCGGGTTCGTACGCGTATATCCAGGATTCGTCACCTGATACGATGTTGTATACAGCATTTGAGGATCCTGCGTGGAATCTTTCGAGAGTTCTGACGCACCAAGTAACGCGAGCCACTTTTTGCTCTTCACAGAGCGAATGCGGTATCCATCGGGAAAACAACTTTTTTACACCTAATTGTTCATGCCAGATTATTTGTATTTGACTCATGCCAATGTCTAAAGTTGCCTGAATTTCGCGGTATGTTACATGTCGATCTTCCTCAATCAGCTTACGCACAGCATCAACGTTTTCTTGGGTAAGTGCAGTTTTTGGACGACCTTGACGGGGATCATCACTGAGCTTGACACGTTGAAATTCAGCAAACCAGCGATAAATTGTGGTTTTGGATGGGGCTTCATCACCAAATGCAGAAATCATCCGATCAACACACTGTTTTTGTGATAAACCACTTCGAAAGTCATAATAAATCATCGCTCTTGAATTTTCTCGAGTCAATTCCATTTTCTCAACGACTAAACAAGTTTGACAAAACCTTGTGATAAGACCGAGATTCTTTTTTTAAATAAATAAATGGTATTCGATTTTTAAAACCAAGGAGTTTTCAATTAAAAAGATTTAAATATGACAGGAACAGTGGAAATATTCCATTCCCGATACTTTTAGTGCAGCCTATGTATGTATATAATGTAGGTATGTACGAGTATGTAACTAACTATGTACCTAATGGAATCTTGCAAGTTAAATTTGATCCAATTCTCGGTTACCGATTGAGTTGAAATTTTGCATACATGTGTAAATCGCGTGACAATGCAATATTATGATAACATGGTGCTGATCTGATGATGAAGGTGGAAGGTGGTTATAGGAACTTCGCAATGAAACGACACAACCCCATCGAGTTTGGGCACGTTAGAATCGTCTTGACGAGTATTTTATCTTTCAATGGTAACCAGGATCTGACGATGGAACTGGAAGGTGGTCATAGGAACTCTGTAATGAAACGACGCAACCCCATCGAGTTTGGGCACGTTATAGAATCGTCTTGACGAGTATTTTATCTTTCAATGGTAACCAGGATCTGACGATGGAACTGGAAGGTGGTCATAGGAACTTCGCAACGCAAAGACAGAACCTTATCGAGTTTCGGCTTGTTTAAATCGTCTTGATAGATATGAGTAAAAGGATTATGATTATATCTTAAAAGCATCCCACGCTTTTTAACACGCTATGTAATGGAATATAAGGTAACAAATAAAACCGTCTTCCAAGGGTCGTAAAGTAATGAAAATTGGCAGCTGTATGTAGTTCTGATGACAATACAATAATATGGTACTGTCGAACTGATCTGATTATGGAACCGGAAGAAGGATGCGGGCATTCATTCGCCTACTTGAAATAAATGTATTAATGTTAAAAATATTTCGTTACTAAAAAGCATAAAATAAATTAATAGTTTAAAAAACTATCAAAACACGCTTTTATAAAAAACCAACTAAAAATAGAAAATTTAATTTAATAAATTTGGATTAAGAATAAGTAAGTATTGTAATTTAAAAAAATATTAAGAATTCGTCTACATCATAATATTCCCATATATATCGTAAGTATGTACACACCTATTAAGACATTTTTACTTAACCCTGAAACTTTACACCTTAATCTTGATCTTTGAGTTTTTATCACATACAGATTTTTTTATAAATAAATTTCTCATTATGATCCTAATCTTTTACTACTACTCTAGTATATTTATGTTCTGCTATTGTATATGCTGCCCTTTACTTTGTATGACGTGTGTGTACAGACCTATTTTTTTCTCTCAATAAATAGTCTCCATGTGGTCTGCCCATTCTACCATATCCATTATTCAATTGTAGGTAAACTATGTTTTTCAGAAGTAAGTACCTAGTTACAATGAAGGGCCTCGTTAAAAATCGGCACATATTTACGAAACGTGACACTTTAGGATATAATGTGAAAGAATCTGTTCAAAAATACTTTACACACAGATAATCAAATTACCACTTGCATGTGTTCTCTATCCAAACATGGTCGAAGACCCAAACAAGTAGGTCCCTTCAAAGAAAAATGAAAATCGAACATATGCCAACAATAGATAACAATGTCCAAATATGCAAGCAAGTAGATATATTTTTGTTGAATCTGGGAGCTTGCCAGATTGTCACGGGCGCGTTTAGTTTAGAGGACAAATCCTACCTAAATGTAGGACAAGCGTGTAATTAACTATCTATACACGCTTATAATACAGCTTTTTTTTCTTTTCTTCCTATCTGTGATCGGTCTTGGAATCATAAGGTGAAGGTTTAAAGCACTTGCTATATTACAACTAAAGAGTTTGTTTGTTTAAAGGCACTTATCTCTGAAACTATCAGTTGGATTTTAAGTATTAATTCCGCGTTTGACAGGTCAATTCAAGAAGGTTATAGACTGTTTTCATCCCGAAATTCCCACAGGATCCGGACTTAAGCGAGTGAAAACGACATAAGTACGAAAAATTCAAACGCGGGAGAGTTTATTCGTTTAAACGCGCTTATCTTTGGAACCCTCAGTCGGATTTAAAGAATTCGTTCCACGTTTGATAGCCAACTATCGAGAAAAGTTATATGCCATCTTTATCTCTAAATTCCCACGGGATCCGGACTTATTCGGATGAAACCGCATATATATGTCGATAAGTCCGAAAGCAGAAGAGATTTTTCGTGCACGCTTATAACGCGCTTATCTCTGGAACTTCTGTGCTGTATTCGAGAACGAATTCTGCATTTAATAGACCAATTCTTGAAATAGGTCCATATTTTATCCCAAAATTCTCACAGCATTCGGACTTATGCGTGAAAAATTTATATAAATTATATGCTCATCTTTAAAACTACAAACCACATTTGAAAAAAATGCTGTTGATAGCCCAATTACTTAATGAGGATGGTTTACAGGCTTTTATTAATTCCAAAGTTCGTATGGGAATTATAAATGACAGTAAAATCTTGGGGCACTGCTAGCGATGCTACTATAAAAAATAATAATTATACCTATTAATGGTATGCATCAGAAATATTATATTTATAAAAAAATGTCGTCAATGCTGTGATTCATTGTTCAGGAAATACCTATCTCGCTTTAAAAGGAAAACGTATAATATCATAAAATATTGTATTGTTTGAGGATAATATTTGTAATTTTATTTGGTAGTTTCACCGATTGATTGATTGCTATTCTAATTATAATTTTAATCTAAAAATAAATATCACTATCAGTGCGGGTACTCACATCAAATACATGATATCCCAGTGTTTTCATTTTCACTAAATCACTTTCAAGTAAAAAGCACAGACACAGCACAACACCATTGCATGGTTAATATAAACGCGTAGCTAACTGACTTTCCAACTTTATTGGAATCTATAAAATGCTGCATTGGCGCGCCTTCTACCGCCCGAGGCACGCGCCATTTCGTTTCACACAATAAACACAAGTTTAGCACAAAACAATCTGTAATTGAACAGCACAAAGCAGTTTCGACTTATATCAACATTCAACGGAACGTATATACCCGCGTCTAATTCATCGCAAACTTGGTTAAACACAACACAAAAGTGAATACTTCAATACGCTATACGCATCAACGTATTACTAAACGCGCGATAGGGCTCCGTGCGAGAGAGACGTGACAAAACTATACGCTTGCGTAACTTATGCCAGAAAGGGACAGATGTATTTCTATCAGCTGGTGTTGGTATCCGGTATTCCCGTTCAAGATTTTGTAGAAGTAGCGGTGGTCATCAGCATCATGTAGGAACTGACCTCTGAGAATACCAGAATAGACGCTAGGAGTGAAAGGAAAATCAATAGTTTTTTTTTGTATAAATACCTAGTTTTATTGCGTTATCGTGCATTGTCATTATAATATGTAACTGATAACAGAATACTTTGAACTCGATGCACTTTACTATGAATTATAATACCTAACTTATTTAATATATTTATTATTAAAATGAAGATAGAATTAAAAGATAGAAGATCTATGAATTTATAATTGGGCTAGCCTCCACTAAAAGTTTCTAGAAATATTGCATCTACATGACCGATGGTCGCGAGTTCAACTCTCGCTGCGGTGCTTTTTTGGACTTCGACCAAATTCATAGGAATTCCTATTCCTAATCGAAGTCGAAGTTTTTGGAGATGCATTTTTTCTTAAAAATATTTCAGTAAGTATGTGCAATTTAAAATTCAACTCCTTACTTTTTGAGGTTTGTACCCAAAGGGTAAAAACGGGACCTTATTACTAAAACTTGACTGTCCGTTCGTCTGTCTCTTACCAGGCTGTATTTTATGAAACGTGATAGTTGAAATTTTTACAGATTATGTATTTCTGTTGCCGCTATTACAACAAATACTAAAAACAGAAAAAAATCCAACATGGGCATGGTACGGAACACATCGTGCAGGAGTCCGACTCGCACTTGGCCGGTTTTTTGTGTATTTTCATTGTTGGTAAATATGTAGACAACACGTATTTTTTAGACTTTGTATCGTAAGATAACATCTTGACACCGACAGTCACTGTTATATATTTATGAGGTATTGAGAGAAGGCAAATACTGCGGCCCGAATACGTAAATAATGAGAATCATGCTGAACTACTGTTTCGACACAAACAATGGCTGCCCGGCTGGCAGCCAGGATATACAATCAATCACAAGATAAGTACTTACTATATATAACCTAAGTACTACTCATATAATAATTAAATATAATACAACTAAAAGAGAATCGGTTTATCTAAAAAGACTCAATCTCTGACACTACAAGAGCTACCTATAGGCGTCTTAAAAGGGATCCTTCCTTCATGTCGTTCCTTAATGTTTTGAAAACCTCTGAATGGGTAAAAAGGGCTGAGTATTTTATGTAAAAGAGAAATAAACACCTCAGTCATCACAAATTCTCATAAAACTACAAAAACTACGAGTCACAAAAATTGGCAGGTGGGTTCCTTTTTCAAATTCAACCTGTAAAAGAGTAGGTAAAAATGCTGAATAAAATTTGTAGTAAACAGACAGATTTGATTGGCTCAGAGTTGTTTCGGATGGTCAACTCGGATGAGTGATCTCTTTACTCAGATCATTCTTAATGGGGTCATCTAAGTAAAACAGATGGGCAAGAAAGCGATCTTATAAGGGTTATTTTTTTAACTTTTGAGGTACAAACCCCTAAAAAGCGAACGGCATGCCTGATGGAACGCGACGAGTCACTTGGCACCATGACTTTGTTCAGAGGGTGTAGTTGTTTTAAAAGCCGCCGCCGGCCAAATCCTACCATCGCTTAAGAAATCAATGTCATGTATAAAGAGACATTAATGCGGATAAAACGGCGGGGCGCAGCTAGTATTATATAAATGGGAAAGTTTGTGGGACAGTAGACGTAAGTTACCTCTTCAAGTAAAAGCTATGAAACCGATTCTTAGCTAGAGTTTAGGAATAATTTCTCGTACATTTTGTTATTTTCCCAATTAATAAATTACACAAATATGTTTAATTAATTTGATTACATACTTATTACACTTACATCTTACATCGATATTCTCACGCATTTCTCCCGTGATCAAGACTACATATTTGGGACATCCGCGCGCGCGGTGGTGTCGGCGAGGTCCACCTCTAAATAACTAGCTGCGCTTTGCGATGTTTACGATTACGATTACAAAACCAAAATACAAATCTTTTGACTTTTTATTATTTGCTAACCACATATACGATTATCTGAGAATTTATTATTCGAAGTAATGCTTGACGCAGCCTCTTCTTCTTCTTCTTGAAGAACGCACAGCTCAAATCAATGGATCTGGCTAAAATTTGGCATGCTTGCATACTTGGCTATTTCCAAAATTCAATTCCTACACGGATAAAGTCGCTGGCAAAAGCTAGAGACAGGTACATTTTTCTATTTTTTGCACTAATAAGTAAGGAGAATTTTGCTATATAAATTTAGACTTTCACCCGCGTAACTCCCAATCCCGTGGGAATATCGAAATATAAATAAAATGGCCTTCCTCGACAAATGGACTATCCAACACAAAAATAACTTTTCAATTCGAACCAGTAGTTCCTGAGATTAGCGCGTTCAAACAAACAAACCTTTCAGCTTCATAATATGAGTATACATAAGAAAATATTGTACTCCTGATGCAATAATGCTGCAATGTCACACTTGATATTGCTAGGAGAAAAATATCAGGAACTTCATTCGATACAAGCAACGTAAGGAACAACTTCATACATTATTTCTATTTAACTATATTTCGGTTTAACATCGTTTTGTCTCATGTACCTATGCTGATATTGACCTAAGTATAATGATAATAGGTCAAGCAATAATGTTATTATTTTAAACAAAGACATATTTTACTTTGTATAAGGCCTGGGCTTGAACTGACCAATGCAATGGAGCCCCAACATACTTCTAGGTTAGACTGGGGCTCGATTGAATTTTAATTTAAGTTCTAGAAACAAGAAACATCAAGTTCCCGACCTCAAGTTAGACAGCAACTGTCGATTTTAGCAAAGGTTAATAATATATCATGCCATATACAAACATTTTAAAAACCAATGTGGCTCTAGAATGGAGCCCTTGTGAGAAAGAAGCCACAAGAAACTAATGAAAATTCCTGTGGCCATTTTCACAAAGGTAAATAAACCTAGTTAAACTTACTACGAAAAGGTTCGACGACGCATCGACACGTTACGATAAGAAATATGAATGGAGACTAATCAATAGTTTTTGAACTCTACAAATTAGGTTTGGATTTAAATGGCAGTATGATCCGAGTTTCTTTTTCAAACAGTAAGCATATATAATTAGTAACTTATTTAAAAAAGGATTAAGGGAAATAATACTTAATACTTAGTAGAATCATCTCACTAAATATTAAGATCAAAGTTCATTATACCTTATGGGTAAATGAATCGTGGTTTAGCTCATATGTTCAATTTAAAACCTCTATTGTAGCCGTGTTTATGAATTAATTGAATTGAATTATCTTGGCAGATTCTCAGATGCTGGGTAAGCATTGGAATATGCCAAGTACATAAATCTAAATAGACTTATCAAGATTTGCAATCTCAGAGAAATCCGATAGATGGCAACAAGAAGGCAAGCGAACTGTGCCACTGTTTAATTACATATCGATGTAGCGATTTCATGGCGTTATCCACGCAGCAGTAAACCTTTATCGGAGCGATAACGCTTGCTGGCTAGTCGCCGGCCGCTGGGGCTCGGACGTGTAATTGGTTGTAGGCTATGTGGGTCGGTACCTACGTACATACCTACCTATAGGTAGGTTACCACTTGTGTTTGTGTTGTAGGTACTGTCAGGCAGCCGGGGAGCCGGGGAAATGGCTAGAGATTCACGATTATTTCTCGTGTCACCGCTGTCTACGTCGCCAGCAGTGAAAACGGGGATTTTTCTTTAAAAATCTTATATTAAACTATACATTCTACTATTCCATACCCAAAGAACAAACACTCATCTTTATAAGTGTTTCAGATAGAATGTGAACTTGCGGCAATTTTGATTTTAAATTGCTACGTGAATGATAAGCAAGTTTGTGGCAATGTCCAAAACAAATAGAAATGTCCATAGCAAACCAAGGCCGATGTCCGAGCTTGCACACTTTTTAGGGTTCCGTACCTCAAAAGGTAAAAAAAAGGAACCCTTATAAGTTCACTGTCTTGTCCATCAGTTTTTCTTAGATGACCCCATTAAAAATCATCCGAGTAAAGGGATCACTCATCCGAGTTGACCATCCGAGACAACTCTGAGTCAATCAAACCCAGCTTTACCAGACGAATTATAGTTAGGTTCATTTAAAGTAAAAAGTCCGTTACCAAAAGATTCCACATTACAATACTACCTGCAACATCGAAGAAGTAATAGTAGAAAAGTCCTTTACAATTGTTTTAGAAAACACTTGTGCAAACATTATTAGTTTTTGAAGCAGTTGAGAGCTGCGTGCGCGCATATGGTTACACGAACACAAATAAAATGTTTCAGTGAAAATGAAAAATAAATTACATATTTGTGTAAGAAACATAAAAAAACAATGAGCTTAAGAAAACAATTTAGAAAGTGAGTGACTAAATAATTCTGAAAAAAATAATTCAGGAGGAAAAGTCTCACTGTAACGTTGGGTAAGCATTGGAAAAAATACTTTAAAATAAATTCTAACCTTATAGTAGGTATACTTATTGTTCGAAATATTATCAAAAATTTAAGTATTATTAAACTTTAAATAGACAAAAAACGAAGACTTAAAACAGTCAAAATCAGGATGTTTCATACACTTAGGTACTTGCCGCCTAAAAAATTGAATTTTCACCTGACTACGTCGAAGCCCAAAGGAAGGGTTACGTTTTTTCGATTCAATATTATCAACATTGTTCTTAATATCACTAGCTTTCACCGGCGACTTCGTCCGCGTAGCCGTATACGTAGGGGTTCATTTTCCAATGTCCTTTTTTTGCGGATGCCAACGACATAGTCCTATCTGTGTGCCAAATTTAGCCCAATCAGTTAGTTTTCACTTCTTTCCAAAGTTTATTTAATAGATATTACTTAACAAACTAAGTTATTCTGTAAATTAAATGGTCTTTATTATTATGCAAATTCGTATCGTTTCCTTTGTAACGTATAGTCGATAGGTAGGTTC
Source organism: Idaea straminata (assembly GCA_951213275.1). Lineage (NCBI taxonomy): Eukaryota > Metazoa > Arthropoda > Insecta > Lepidoptera > Geometridae > Idaea > Idaea straminata. The sequence goes on from OX577853.1 coordinate 14,224,005, forward strand.
TTTTCATTTTGGCTTCGCACGAATAATGCAAGTGTAAATATTTAATTTGCATCAAGTTTTGTTAAATATTTCTAAAATCTTTCAAACATAATCAATAGGTATATTTATATTTCTCAAAAACGTAGGTTTACAAAGATTTTCATCTTCTTCTTGCGCTCATAATAATATTTGCCTTTACTGTAGCTTTACATCTAATGTAGTCTAGATAATTTATAAATCGTTCGCTAGCGACTGTTATCCATGCTTTTCGTAGCGCTAACGGAAATAATAATAATAAGTATACCTATGTAGTAGGCTTATTAACTTTGCCCAGCCCCTATACCACCTTTTGGTTTCATCATGATGTTTTCCTTTACCGTAAGAGCAACATTTATCTGCCCAGTTGAAAACGAAACCTCACCTTAGAGAAGTTTGGAACATCCATAACACTTGGCTTTCGTTGTCATTTCACTTTAAGTAGGTACTGATTAAAATTGTTAAAAACTGAAATTAACTCAAAATACAATAACAGAAATGGCTAAGTATTTGAATTTTTCAATTACAGTTTAAAAGTGCTTAAAAAATGGTAGTTGTTGCAATCAACTACACAAAAGGAAGAAGAATTAATGCTGAATTAACCTGTTTTATGAGGTTAATTCGGCATTAACTTCTTCTATCTTCTACTATCTACACCCTGCGGTTTCAGCAGCGCTAGATATCCGTTACTAATTATGACGCGTTGATGACATTACACCAGTCATTTAGTTTGGTTTTAGCGAGTGATCTTACTCTTCTGACCGATTTGAAAATAATTTTTCATACTAAAATTAAGCCCTAGTTTTAAGATGTTGACATATTTACCTGCCTACAAGAACTAACGACATCGACTGGGAAAAATTAAGTAGTATCTAGAACTCTAAGAAAGTGAGTTCTAGAAACTTTATCATCACCTCGACGCAAGCAGAATGACCCGGAAAAGTCCAGAATGTTCGAGCATGTTCCAGAAGGTATCAATAAAGTGTGATGGTCAGTCGACCCGAGCGGTATGAGCAAACTATGTGGACTGTTAGTTTGTTCGCCCCGGCTCGAGTCGAGTGACGTCATTCGGACACGTTACCTGCTGCATCACCTTCCGCTGCCACTTGAAAGAAATACAGAAAGAAACATCTACGCAAGCATACGACATTTTAAAAGCGAAAAACAATGAACAACAGAAGAATAAATAAAAATAGCGATAAATAGCCATAAACCTACTTAGGACGTAAAACAAATAGATTTAGGTAAAAGCATTTAACGGGTAATTTTAAATTATTTCTATTTCAATTACCACTAAGTTTGACAGTTCGTGTTTAAAAACTTTTCTTCTTATAGGTGTTAATAGTACATTACGATATAAGTGTGGTAAATTGATCTTTGCATAGAGGCGGTTTATGACGCGCGAGCGGTAGCGAGCGTGTCATAAGAAGCCAAGATGCAAAGATGCAAAGATCAATTCCACACGTATATCGTACGACGTTTTTTATCACAGTTGCGAATAAAAGAAAAGACTTGAAAAGAAAACAAAATAATAATTAACAAAATATTTGTGATAAGTCTATGTTTACATTTTTTTAAGGCAGATTTTTTTGTTAATTATGCTCCGGAAAGGCAGGCTAAATACATCCTCGTCTGACATACAATATTTTTTTAGGGTTTTTTCTATTTGTTTTGCGTCGGGGGTTAAGAACAAAATACAATGGTACGGAAAAACAATATATTTAAGTAAAGAAAAAACAAACAACTCAATTTTTAATCGTTTTCTAAGTCATTATCACGTAAAATTTTCGTTCGTAAACCGACTTTAGAGATAACCATTTTTGCTAGCTAAAAAACTCTTTGGTATTCTACCTTTTTTATACATCAAAACAGTATAACCCAGATAAATTAAGAATGTTTCAACTACCTAACATGTAATTAGCAGTAAGATACGCATTTAACTTATCGGGATAACTTTACAGCACTAGTTAACAAATCTAAAACGCACGCGTGCATAATATGTTGGATTATGAGCCTAAAAGCCGTTGAATAAGATCCACTTTATCAGCAACTGTAATAAAAATCAATTTATTTTTTGTTGTTCAAGTCCTTAGGGATTAGAGACTGTAGTCCAGGAAAACTTAAAGAGAGGCTGATTACTGCTGCCTGTCATTGTCTTACTGGTGACTACAAATTTAAGATGATAATGTACTATTTTAACTTCCCTTATAAACTCTATCAGCATATATTTTTATAGAACTTTTGAATCCGCCATCGGTTTGGTTTCTTCTCATTAAAAGGCGCGTTCTAAAACTTTAATTTTTAAAACCAGTTATAGTGATCCAATGCAAATTGATTCTTAAATATTGAATACTAGCCATGTTAGTATCCCAATCCCGTGGAAATATTTGAAAAACAATCAGGTAAGTCCCTGAATTATTCATAATACGAAGTGTGCGTCAATCGCGTTATGCCTAAATACCTATTATCTTTTTTCTTTTATCTTTCAGTTAACGTTTAGTCGCCTTCATCTATTTCGCTATTAGTCTGTTTCTTATATTACCTATTTCGCAATACCTATGTGTTAAATTCAAGTCAGCTATTCATCGTAATCGGTGAATTCGTTTTTGTGTGAAGACGTAGGTAACAACTCTGAACACACTATATTAGCATTTAAATAATATTATCGAAATACTTTTAAATTGTAAAATGCAATCGTTAAATAAATAGGTCAGTTGCAAAACATAAAAAAATACTCTTTAATTAATAAACACTAATCAAATCAAGAAAATCATTTCAAAACAAATCTGCAGTAGTTCATTAAAGTGCAAAGTTTCATGGCGTAAAATTGTCGTGTACCTTATCGGACTATAAAATATTCACTACGTGTAGGTATGGAATAGGTATTGTACCTACTAGGTACCTAACTATACTTAGATATGAAGGTAATCAATCTTTCAGAGGCGGTATAGGCAGTACGCTTATACTGTCGAGTTACGTTAGCTAGCAGCTACTTATAGAGCTGACTGGATTCGTTTTTTTTAGGGTTCCGTAACCAAAAGGTAAAAACGGGACCCTTTTACTAAGACTCCCACTATCCGTTTGTCTGTCACCAGACAGTATCTCAATACCGTGCCAGCTAGACAGTTGAAATGTATTATAGATGATGTATTTGTGTTGCCGCAACAAAAACTAAAAACAGTATATACTTAATGGCACGGAACCCTTCGTGCGCGAGTCCGACTCGCTCTTGACAGGTTTTTCTCTAAACTAGTTCCAAATAGCTGGCGCGCTCTATAACCACCGTAATCTCAAGTAAAAAGAGTGCATGCCAGAGAAAAGTCAATAGTACTAGAATTTTAACAATAAAAATGTGCTAATTCCTTTGATTTACTTGATGTTTGTTTTTAGAAATTGATCTCGATCAGCAATGCTATCTATTGATACAAATATCATTGTTTTGCAAAATGAACAGGTTTAATTCCTGGCCAAGGGTAATTTGTTACTTTTCCAAAACATTTTGTCAAAAGCGGGCACACAACTCCTTTCAACATTTTTTGGCAATCTCCTACATATTAGACCCTAATAGCCCATTTAAAAATGTCACCGATAGAGTAAGATGGGACCTCGGAGAAGAACATAGCTACGGTTACCTTTTATCTGACTTCCGACCCCATCGCCACTTGTAGTCATAGATAGATAGATAAACGCTTTATTACACCACTAGCTGCGTCCCACGGTTTCACCCGCGTAAGTCCCGATCCCGTGGGAATATCGGGATAAAAAGAAGCCTATATTTTTCAATTCGAACTAGCAGTTACGAAAATCAGCGCGTTCAAACAAAAAACGGAAGCCCTCATAAAGATGAATAATTTTCCCCGTTTTTTCCACATTCTTCGCTCATATCAGCGTGATGTTATATAGGCTAAAGCCTTTCTCGATAAATTGACTATCCAACACAAAAATATTTTTTCAATTCGAACCAGTAGTTCCTGAGATTAGCGCGTTCAAACAAACAAACTCTTCAGCTTTATAATATTAAGTATAGTTAAAAACAAAACACAAACACAAAATAATTGAACGTAATAATATTATGTAAAATAAATAAATCTAACTATCCTACTAATATTATAAATGTGAAAGTTTGTGTGTGTGTGAATGTTTGTTACTCCTTCACGCAAAAACTACTGGACCGATTGCAATGAAACTCTGTACATAAATAGCTGGACACCTGGATTAATACATTACATAGGCTACTTTTTATCCCAATATTCCCACGGTATCGGGAATTACGCGGGTGAAGCCGCGGAGCACAGTATAAAATAAAACTCACATGCTCTCCATTGCTCCAGTCTCCTCGCGAACTTGACTAGTGTAAGAAAGTCGAAACATCGAGGTACAAATAAATAAAAATAAAAAATTACTATCTATACTATAAAAAGCTAAAGAGTTTATTTGTTGAACTCTACAGAACTACAGAATTGAAAAATTATTTTTATGTTGGATAGTCCATTTATCGAGGAAGGCTATAAGTTACTTTTCATTTAGATATTCTCACGGGATCGGGAGTTAAGCGGGTGAAACCGCGGAGCGCTGCTATACACTATCATTAACAAACTTAAAACACATTAATCTACAAAAAAAGGAAAATTAAAATAACACAGGCAAATAAAAATAGATGACTAAAGTGCACCGGTTTCGAACATTAGCATTTCCAACTATTTCTAATGATAAAAAATATATTTCTCTCAAAGCTTGTTTAGTACTACAAAACTACAGCTGACGCCTCTCCGTGGTTGATAAAAAATAATAATTCTTAAAAACCTGCTCACAAAATATTAACTTTTTTCTGTTTTTAGTATTTATTATTTTAGTGTTGTAACTACGTCATCTGTGAAAATTTCAACTCTCTAGCTATCATAGTTCATGAGATAAAGCCTGGTGTTAGACAGACAGACAGACAGACGGACGGACAGCAAAGTCTTAGTAATAGGGTCCCGTTTTTACCCTTTAGGTTTTTGTTGTTATTTGGTGGAGCTCGATATTTCGATGCTTTTGTGTTATTTATAAACAAGACACATTTTATTTCTAGCAATTTTCCATTACCACAAAATAAAAACAAAAAGTCCTACATTCTTCATTTGTCAAATAACTCATGTCCTAGAAATACAAAAGTTTAATTAAGTATAGTTCATATGAGGTGTTATACTAGTAGGTACCTACCTACATTAATGCAAAGGCCGCGAAATAGGCAATTGCAGGGCCAGTATGAGTTTGAAGGCCGAGCCGTAGGCGATCACTAATAATATGAGGCAGGCAATTGCCATTTCCGCCGAGGCATAGTGTTTTTCTCAAAATAATGCAGGGAAATACCACATACCTTCTCGTTATTTCAATTCGAATATCATATGTGTAATGTGTATACTTTCATGTACTTACTGTTTATTTTTCTTTTGACTCGTTGGAAGCAGGTTTTCCATTGCCAATTCGGCCTTTGATCTTGAATCTCCATTTCACTCTCTGAACCGTTGGAACTTATTTTAATTATTAAAATATTTAGTGTATAACTAACACAGAAGTCCACGTTCGTACCTCACAGTAACTAACAAGTCAAGACAAATTTTTAGCTTTGCTGATGCTTTTTTTTTTTTTTTTTCTTTTATTATGGCTTCGCACGTGTGCATTTAGCCAGTGTCAAGTTATATTTTGCATCAAATTATGACCCGATTTTTCATAAATCGGGCCTAAAGTGTTTCAATACAGTCAAAGTCGTCATAGTCCGTCAAGTCAGGGGTTATAGTAAAGCGGTGGCAAGTTTACCATAACCTTACTAGGAGATTTGGAGGCAACGTGAAAACTGCATGTTTGACACTGATTTTTACTTTCACTACACTTGTGCACTTTCACAGAACTAAATTGAATAACATTCCACCAGAATTATACAATTCAACTCGGGTTACATCTAAGTTTCATGAAAATAAAACTGCAGCACGACATGTTGTTAACTCGTTCCCGCCAAAACTCCTTGCTGATGCTTTGCCGCTATTTTTTTATTTATCATCGATGCCGAAAGGCAAACGCATTTATGGCTATACAGCCACGTGAACGCAATTTTTTTATTTTTTTTCTTTTATTATGGCTTCGCACGTGTGCATTTAGCTAGTGTCAAGTTATATTTTGCATCAAATTATGACCCGATTTTTCATAAATCGGGCCTAAAGTGTTTCAATACAGTCAAAGTCGTCATAGTCCGTCAAGTCAGGGGTTATAGTAAAGCGGTGGCAAGTTTACCATAACCTTAATAGGAGATTTGGAGGCAACGTGAAAACTGCATGTTTGACACTGATTTTTACTTTCACTACACTTGTGCACTTTCACAGAACTAAATTGAATAACATTCCACCAGAATTATACAATTCAACTCGGGTTACATCTAAGTTTCATGAAAATAAAACTGCAGCACGACATGTTGTTAACTCGTTATGAACGCAATTATGTACTAAGCAAAAATATTTCATACAACATTGCTAGAGCGTTGTAATGTTCCAAATTCAAAAAACGCTCCTGCAATGGATTTGATTCTCTTATCGAAAATAATGACAATATTTCCATGCATGTTGAGAAATTTTAAAAACGAAAGCAGGGGCAGATAGTGAATTTGTGGGTCCCCTAATACTACTTAGAAGCCTCTTACCTAATTAATCAACTAACTGCTTTCTCTCCTGGGCAGTTATTAAACCTATCTGATGGTGGGCTCAGCCTTACTCAACTAAGTGCTATTTTGACAAAAATGCTTTTTTTTAAATTCTATTATTGAATCATTATTGAATAGAGCCTTTGTTTGACCCATGTTACAATATCTTGTCAGACTGTCTGAATAACACGTAGTGTATCTTATAGGTTTTGATACGATTTTTAAAGTTTTAAAGCCCAACCCTTGGCCGAAAGGCATTTCTTCTTCTGTTTGGTATTTGCGCCTTATTATAAGCTTACTTACTCTTATTGATGTAGCATGGCGTAGCAACAGTAAACTTAAATAATAAGTTGTATATACAAGTATAACAGTTATAATAAGGCGTAGGTATACCTATACCTATAGGTAGGTAGGTATACCTACTCGGTAGTATAAACGTATGGCGACAACGCGAAATGAGGTTTTTATCAGAAGCAGTTTTATTGTTTCTTTGTTACGAGTGTACGCGGCATATTGTAATTTCTTACTTGTGAAATATTTATACAGGACAATATATTTGTAGAGCAGGTAGGTACTACCTATAGTACCTAACATGTAATAGTTACCTACCTACCTACAGTCACTCAACTAATGTGGAAGTTGTACAATAGTCGAATTATTGTACAATAGTAAACGTCTGTACAAACGTTCAGAAAAGTAGGGGGTCACTATTGGATCGGTTGGTACTGTTGGTAGTGACCCGCACTGTACCCGCAACTGCAGATGCGGGTAACAATAGTCAGTGGCCAACAATTTTTAAGTAAAAGGGTTAAATAATACAAATTAATCACATTAAATTACTTTAGTGTAACTTTTATTATTTAATTCAACTACTTGATTCATATAACTAAATGACATTATTATTTTCGATTATGAAATAATAGAATTATAATTATTATAATGATTGCTATCTCACAACACAAAGTCACGAAACTGTTTAATGAAGTTTTTTAACTGAAAGTTTCGTGTATTTATATATATTCAAATCAATGCGTTAATTTTTCAATGTTTCAAGAATGGATATAAAATAACCTGATATTGTAAAAAATAATACAAAATGTTAGGTACCTAATTTATATACAATAAAATCGTAAATGCAGAATAAATCAATCAAATAAATATATTGTGTATGTAAAAATATGCATATTTCATAGATCTAATTATTGACACCTATATTAATTTTCATGTACCTACTTATACAGAGTGTTTTCGACTTTGCTTCCAGGCCTAATGCTTACGAAAAATGCCCATAAATCATAAAGCCGATTTGGAGAAAAACCAAGTTCATAAATTGATACTGAAGTTTATTAAAACTGTTTGCTTTTAGGTTTCGATTTTAATCAAAATCAGCCTTGTGACTTTGAATATATTTAGGTATTTTATTTTGGCATTTGGCCCTAAGAGTTCCAATGGAAAAAAATCACAAAATATATTTACTTATATAATTTTCTAACTGAATGATAAGCTATTAAACATTCATACACATATATCTTAACTTCAATTTCGGATGGTTTCAAATACTTAAAAGGTACCTACTTACCTACATAACGATTTATAGAACCCTTTGGCAACCCGATATAAGTAATTTTATTTCTATATCCTAAGCAATAGAATCTAATATCGTTTGCCAATATATCACACGCTTATCAAATGATAGTTTTTAGTAATTGGAAAATAATTGATTTAGACATTTATTATGACTGTAAAATAAGGTTTATGGTTAATGAAATTAGGTTCTATTTGGTGAAACAATAAGAGAACTGAATTTCTGTATTGTTACGCTCGATTGATATGACAAGGTTTTTGTAAGCATGCCTCTTTTATGTTAGAATTTAAACTATGTTATTGGCTTAAGAGGATACGCTTCTTGTTCGCTTGTTTTCTCCTATTTCCTTCCTGAATAATGCCATTTTATTTTTTTCTTATAACCTAGTTTTGCTGTAAACACCCCCATCTGTTTTCTTTTTTTCTAACAAATAAATTACTAAAGAATATATGAACCTTTTAAAATTAGAAAAATACAAATCACAAAAGCATGTCAAAGATAAAAAAATATTTATTTAACGTCCTAAAAATTAAGTTAGGATGTGTACCTTCGGAACGCCCGCACCAATAAGAAGAATGCACAAGAAACTCTTGGGTATTTTGTGATAATGCTCACAAAGGTCAATATTACAAATATTTTGAATGTATATTTCAATGGAGCAAGTCAGGTCCATCGGGTCTGTTCATTAAGGTACGAAGTGTGTTTAGCAAACTTTGGTTTTATAAAAGAATGATGACTACAGAAATGATTTAAGAAGTAAATAGGGAACATAGAGAAAGCGTCACTAGGATACCGTCTTAAGATGTGCTAGTGTCTAGTTTGTATAAATCGTGTCAGAAGTGTTTAAAAACAGGGTTATCTTGTACTTAGTAATTATTTTCTCGTGTCCTAATCCCTTATTGTTCGTGTCCGTACCACAAAAGGCAAAAAAGGAACCCTTATAAGATCACTCTCTTGTCCGTCTGTTTTATTTTTATATTCGACCTACCCTCGATTACAACTATTAGCATGAAATGACAACGCCTGCTCTAGTGTCCTCGCGAACATGACTATTGTAATGTAGTCGAAACGTCAAGGTAAGAAGACCCGAGAAAATAACTACTAGGAATACAAATCGTGTGTTAATTATTTATTAGGGTAATCTTATTTACAGATATTTTATTGAATAATAATATGTATTTTTCCTAATATATAACATATTATATAATGGAACTTGATACTCGATTCATCTTATCTATATTCATTTACTATGTACAATATTTGATATTTCATTATAATTAGAAAAATATGTTTTGATTCATAACTTACTGGTTTTGTTAATTAATCTCAAATAGTGTTGAGTACTTCTTATTATTATTGAAACTATTTCTTTCTCTTTCATTCTTACGGTGAAAGACAGAGACAGAAGTAATACAAAATGATAATGTATTTATTTTATTGTAATCCATAAAATTTTCTTTTAGTTATTGAAAAATAGACTATATCCCCTTTATTTAAGGATTATATTGTGCTACCATTTAATTATAAAGTATGAAATCATGACATAGTACGATTCCGTAATTCGCTTGCATTTACGTTAATATATTACCTAATTTGGCTGGAATATACCCATTAATAGAAATATGTAGCTTTATTTTATATAAATTTTCATTGAAATCTATATACGTTTATACGTTTAAAGTAACAAACAAACTTCCACATTTATTATTAGGTAGAAATTCTTCTATATTTTTTTATAAATGTATTGAGATAGTTTTTTAATATTTTTTTTGTAAATACGATTCATAAACATTAAACTTACTTATATTTCTTTCTTAAGAATTCCAATAAAAATAAAAAACAAATAATGTAAAATATAAAATAAAAACAAAATTTTGTTTATAAACATTTTGCACTGAATTATACATAGTTTTAAACTATTCCATAAAATACTCCGTCTTACTTACAATTTTATATTAAGATACAGGGCTTTCGTTGGGGTCCATAACGTAAATCAACACCCAATATATCAAAGTATATATTATTATGTATTTTTGTATAATCATGTATTTACAAAATGCTAGTAGTAGAGTGCGTGCCAAATAAATGTCTGCGTGCGAGTGGTGGCGCGTCGTTTACATTTTAGTAAGAAATACTAGATTAATTTTTTTTATACTAGTTCCAAATTTGGCGCTCTAATTCGAATGCTTATTTAAAATTTTATATCATTACAACATTAATAATTTAGTTTTATTAAATTTAATGTATTTTTTATTTAATTATTTTATTTGGGCTTTTAATTTAATTAATATTTTTGATATAATATTGATGAAAATTACATACTTATTACGTTACAGACGACATTTAATTTTATTCTTTATTTGTTAAGTAATGATCTTATTCTTATAATTTATGTAAAATGTATGGATTGTATGTATCTGCAATAAATAAATTGAATTGAAAATAGTTTTTACTGGTCATGGACATCTTTTAGTGTAGCTAGTAACCAAAATTTAAAAAAAAGAAATAAAGTTCTTATTTATCTAGTGATGTTTAAGTGATGCTGCCATCTATAGGCATAAGGCTAATCATCTATAGGCTAGTCCATTTTTAGTAAGCATTATTACTTAAAATTACTATTAGTAAATTTTAACACTTTGGAACACCTTACGCACATTAAACATACAACGTGCAGCCTTATCTGGCGCGCACTCTAGCCTCACAACGCACAAATCCAAGATTTCTCTAATCATGCTATACTAATTTATATCACTTTTCTATTCTACCCACACGTTATCGATTCCTCAATGATCCACTGGAATGTCAGTCCCCTGGCTAAGTGGATCAAACGCGACTTCGTTATTCGATTATTCAGATATGCTATTCGGGAATCGATTAGAACGAATCGATTTCCCGATATTATTATGGCCTTTTCGTCATAAGAAAGCTTAGTTTTAATACAACTTACGTATATTTAATAAGTCCTATGTTTAAATCGATATGTACAGTCAATGGTCATAAGTCCAGTAACAACTCTATTACTATTATTTTTTACCAGACAATTTTAGCTTTGCGATTTGAAGGACTCTTTGTTTTTATTAAGAAAATTCAATTAATATCCGAACATTTGCCTTAAGACTACCAAATTCTCCCTTATCTTTTACAATCTCAAAAAAAAATGATTATACCTGACCCTAAAACGTGACAGTACAAATGTTAATTTTCATTCCTAATGTAACCATTTTTAGCCTGACCCCGAAATGGTGGTCAAAGTGGAAACAAAAGACAATCGAAATGGAAACGAAAAGGGGATCAAAGTGGAAACTGTAGTCTTGGCCGCAAGGACTAGAATAGGCCATTGCCTACACATCTATGTGATAAGTCAGTAAACTGGTTTGTGTAAGGCTTTGTTAGATTTCTACTGGACTTCTGACCGTTAATGTACAAATAATTGAATGTCAGTGAACAAATCGATAAGTATATTTCATCGATTTTTCGATCGATATTTCTATCTTACCTTAGATTCAAAATAGTCTAAGTTTTGTCACAAAATTTAACTAATTACGTTAACTATTGTCGATTAGATTCGAACCGATTACGTTATTCGAATAACTTTAATTGATTATTTAAATCGATAAAGTTCATTTGAGACGCACATTCATTTCGAGAAGGTTGTTCTAAAATAGGTAATTCGATTAAATTCTCTATTTTAGAAAATAATTATTCTGATTATTATAGTAGGAGTCAGGACTCGCGGCTTACGAGGGAATTACGCCAGGCGGTGTTACGGCTCATTCACACATCATCCCGTTTCTCCAGGTCCGTTTTATCGTATACGTTTTTATTCACTAATGGCGTATGTAGTAGTATGCTAATATTCTAGATGTGGTTAATTAAACACACAATCCGATACGTAATAAACGACCAATATGGCGTAAACATCCTTCCAGAAAAGTCTGTTAAAATCGGTCCCGTAAATATGGATCCAGTAGATGTGTAAATGAGATGAGCCGTATGTAAGAAATACAATATTATTTATTTGTCTCATTCTCTTATTCATTACCTCGCGAGACACAAGTCTTGAACTCAAGTATAGTCCAATTGATAATTCCATTTGTCTTAAAAAATTCTAACATTTCGTAATAAATATTTTATTATTTTATGTATATCTACAAATTATTACTAAATAATAAGTCATCAGATCAAATATTCGCTAAAATAGTACAATACATCTCATTCGAGCTGCCAAAACCAACACCTATTACTAAATGTAACAATACAGGATGGTCAGTTTTGTTGAGGAGACTGTTAGTGCCCCATTCAAATTAACCATCCTGTATACTATAGGTATCTCCTATAACTTATATTTCTCCTAATGGTTGTATATTATAAGTTGCCGCCATAAAATATAATTTTATCCACATGATATATCCCCATCCTCTATGTTTGCCACTCATAGACTGCCGTATTTACATTACAGGTATTTATCGCTATATATTTATTTATTTCTCCCAAACAATACAGCTTTTTTTTATTAAATAATATGTTCTTTCCCCACACATAACTCTCAGCCTCTCTTTATTTCTCCACTCTATTCACATTCTAACACAAGGAGAACCACATCAGTGTACGAAAAGAGAAAGGTAATCACCAGATAATATAAGTCCTCACCACTCTAATATACATGTTCTCGACACAACTGGGTTCTCACCTCTCTCTTTTCACTCTAATATACTTTTTCCCCACATAAAACCCCACACAATAGAGTTATGCATGGGGAAATTTAACCAGAATGCTCTAATATACATTCCTCTGACACAACATAACTCTCCCCACTCGAATATACACATTACCGACATAATACACATGTTCCCCACGCACACAATATACCCTCTCCCCACACATTAGTTCCCCTCACATGTCCCCCGAGGGCGCGGCGCGGACGGCAGGCGCAGGCGGACATCACCGCGACGGACACGACGAGATGCCGGACTTGCCCGACAGGCAGGAGAACCCGGACGTGCCGGACTGCAGGCTCGACATTGACCCTCTGAGTCACAATATTGTTAGTTAACTATAGAGATAAAAATATATAATAATTACATTGACTAAGAATTACATACATATTGACTGCCACTTATTAACAAAAAAGCGTCAAAAACACTTATACCTAGATGGCGCCACCGCAATTTTTAATTTACACTTCATGTTATTTAAAAAAAATCATTTTTTTGAACATAAATAGTGTTTAGCTCCTGACAAAATATTAATTTTAATCTGAGAAAATAGCTTCTAATTTTTTTATTACTTACAACGCCAACTGCGCGTATATTTTCAAAAGTTGTAGGATTCATAAGATTTGTGACAGATAGCGTTACTAAAATGCACGTACGCTATTTATGTGGGCTTTGTTTGTCTATATGTGCCCAGTAATGATTAGTCAATGGTATTGAGTAGTTAAGGTAATAATACGTTACTTGTAATGTGCAGATGTGAGCGTGTCGTGGAAGTACATGAGCTGCGCGGCTCGCGGGGTGCTGTCCTGCGTCTCGCAGCGCCACTGCAGCACGTACCAGCCCGCTTCGAGCATCACGTGCGAACCCTGGGAGCAAGACACTCTTTATTCACTTCCTATCCTGTAAAGTTGGTGTGTATGTTCACAAAACTACTGAACCGATATCTGATTGAAGATACTCGGTATGTAAATAGCTGAAGTCCTGGATTAACATATTTTTATTCCAATACTTCATCGGGATAGGGACTTACGCGATTGAAGACGCGGCAAACAGCAAGTTTACTGTAAGGCTCTTCTTCATTAATATTTCTTGGTCCTTAACCTTCAGGTAATGAGCGATAAGGGCCTTCGAGGGACGCGAGTGAAGATAGGAAGACGGCAGTGGAACGACAACTTTCCGACCCGTTCTCCTTTTGTGGCTGTACCGGACCCTACCCTGTCTACAGTATCTATAACATGTGTGTATATTCACCTGTATACTCTCTCCGTCATGACAGACGAGGGTAGGTTCCACTCGGTGGAAGTGTTCCCCTTCCTTCCACCCCTTCTGGTCGAGCACGGAGCGCTCCTCGGCCGCACCTACGCACAGCGCTGCAAGTTATATGAGGGTATTTAGTAGCAGGTGATCATTCCTGCACCTTACCCACCCACCACGACTGTATACGACGAATCGAACCTCTACCAAATATATCAACGTCAACGAAAAAAAATAGACAGTCGTTAAGGTGTTACTAGCAATTAATAAGGCCGCCTATTGGACAATTTTTAGTCAATAAGCATTTGGTTTTTTTGTGTCTTGTGTATTGTATAAATAAAATGTTCCAATCGATCTATTTATTATTTTGTACTTTTTTTAGAATTATTTCCCTTCATATACGAAAGATAATTGTAAATATTTCTAAATATACTCGTGTTATATTTCAACATATACTCGTGTTATATTTCAACATATACTCGTGTTATAGTTTTATATAATATACTCGTGTTATATTTACCATTACTGGTATCCTGCGGGGTGTCCCTCAGCTCCCTGTTGGTCCGGTATACCGTGAACGCGATGTCGTGTCTCAACACGTCGAAGTCCCACGTCAACACGCTCTGAGGGTCCTTGTTGTTTACTATCACTTCGTGCACCTAAACATATTTTAAACATAAATATCTAGCTCAAAAATAGGGTTTATTCTTTTCTAAGCTAGTGCTGAATCGTTCGATAATTCGGCTTTATAGCCACCGTTTTCTCTGATTAAGAGAATGATATATATTTTTTGAAATTTTACCCGACTATGGAAGGCAAAAACTGAGTAAGCCGATACAGCCTCGTCCTTAGAAACTTGGTCGATTTTTCGGTTCATAGACCTCTTTCAGCATTTTTACCTTCCTTGATAGAAATTCATCTTTGACATCTTATTACTCTATTATGATTTGATTTGAAGACGCTTCTGCGATATTATTATATCGAGGAACTAGTCATTTTTGAGTAAGGTATTTCTTCTTTGTATCGATAGCACAAATTAAAGGGGAATTGATGAAGTAGGGTCAGATCCGCCCACTCCAGTGTGCTGCCAGGTCTTTGGCGTTGTTATGAACTGACATCAGGTCAACCAATGTACAGCCATTAGAGCTGGAGGGGCAGGTCAAGAGGTATAGCATAGCTTGCTCGGGAGCCCCGTAGTCGCACTGAACCTGGCATAGATCGAACATGCCCCATCTTCCCAGATCCACCCTGGAGCGACCAACCTGAGTCCTTAGTCTGTAATGTGACTACCACACACCAGTAAGGTACTAAAACATATAAAAACTCCTTACCTGTCCTTTACTCAAGCACACGGATCTATATATGCTATCCTCACTGAGAGGATCTCCCTCTCTCTCAGTGAACGCGCCACTCACGTACAAACTCTTCGGAACCAGACCTCCTTCGTGGACGAAACTCTAAACAAGATACGTAATTGGTTAAAATTTACACAGAAACGCTATCATTGGTGAGTTTTAAAAAGCTAGCGATTTACGGACCAATGAGAGCACGGCACAGTTAAGGCGCATATAACCTCTAAATGCATAATGCCGGTCGGTTTTGAAAAATAGTTATTCAGATGGCGTTGTAGACCTTTAAAAATTAATTTAAGTAATTAGAAGTGGATTTTACTCAGTTTTAAATTAATATTAAACCTTTAATAATTTATTAACAGAAGTTGATTATTTATGTTTAAAAACCTAAAATGTAACTCTTAAAGTATAAGGTTAAAAAATAGCGGTGGCGTCATTTAGAAAGGGGTATTTCGTGCGACGTTTTTTTGATTTTTTGGCATGTGCCATTTGTAGGTGAAAGCTTTTCTCACATTTTGGTATAACTTCAAGACGATTCATTGCAGTTTTAAGCTTATCCAGGTATTTTGCATTTGCGGGCTATATGCGCCTTAAATATTCAGAGAAATGACGGGACTGCGTTCTCATTGGTTCCTGTGATAGAGGTGTTGAATAACGGACCAATAAGAACAATTTACGTGCTTTATTTGTGCACAGACGTACGATTTGATTGGTTGTTTGATTATTTAGCGAATATTGAGATTTTTATTGATATGTTTGCGAGCAAATACGAGTTTATAACATTAATTTCACATGTAGTGGTATATTTAGTAAGTGAAATTATATTAAAGTGCAATTTGGATTCTATTACATTCTAATTACGGTTTGTATTCGTATGTTTGAGTGATTTATGATGGTACAAATATCATGGGTCTTTTCAACCTTATTAGGCAGCCCTTGGGTGAAGTGATTATGATGGGTGTCAAGATGTACAATCAGGCGACATAATGGCCGACCCACTGTAGAGTTCTAAAATGACTACTTAATTTTAAACTTGGCTTTAAATTCCTGCTTCAGTTAGTGGATTTTAAATTATAAATAAAATAAACTTTTTAGTTACTAAAATAAATAGCTCTACGGAGGGCATTCACTTTGATGGCCGATTGTACATTACATTTACTTGTAGCAATTTTTTTGAACCCCTAAAATAACAAACTTTTAAATAGGTTTATTTTGAATCGGGGGTTTTTTAACAAATATTGACGGAGTTTAGCGTAAACATCTGTATAGTGATGGGACGTCACTGTATCGACTAGCACAACACTAAACATGTAATCGATATATCGATGTATCCTCACGTTTCGTACATAATCGTAATAGTGTTGTGGGACGTGTAACGGTACTTCGATTATCTCGGACTGCCGTAAATATAAAACAATTATTTTTATATTAAAATACTCAAAGTTATAAAAATGTATGAACTGGCTTTTAGCCGCGAATTCGTCCGCGCAGAAGTCGAATTTTACAAAATAATATACGAAATTCGTGTATGTTTGTTACTCTTACACGCAAAAACTACTGAACTATTTGCGATGAAACTTGATATGAAGCTGTAATTTATCGCGATATTCCCTCGGGATTTACGCGGGTGAAACCGTGAGTCGTAGCCAGCAGTATATAAAATGTGGTGGTACCTTGCAGGATCCCCCAAGGAAGTCAGGTATGAGATCCTTGGGTATGTAGTCAAGCAACCCCCCGGCCTGGAGGTAGTCCTTGCCCCCGTAGAACAGGAACTTACTGCGGGTGTTCTCATCTTAAACAACAAATTACAACAAATCACCTAAAGTATACAATTCTCTTTAATTTCTGTGATTTCATTTCTATTAGACCTACTAATATTATAAATTTTGTTATGTGTATGTTTGCTACTCCTTCTACTGGACCGATTGCGATGAAACTCTGTACGTAGATAGCTGGCAATCTGGACATATTTTAATATAAATATTAACACGGGATCGGGACTTACGCGGGTGAAACAGCGGAGTGCAGCTGATAGCACTATTATTTGGTGCAAGACTCTTTGCAAAATTAAATGATGAATTCTTGTTTTCATTTTTGACTGACTCTCAAAAACATTAAATTCTCGACGGTATTAAATTCACCTTATTGAACTTCAAACGTAATATTACCAACTTACCAATAAAAGTGCTAACAATAGTCCACAATATAGGGAACACCCTCGGAGCCCTGACGATCAACACCCGGCCCATGGTCTCAGGGTAATTGGCCTCCACGATCTGTATGATCCTCAGCAAGGCTCGGACTCCGGGCCGCCACAGGTGTCGCATGTTCAACCCGTCCAGGTCGACGAGCAGGCACCACGAGAGGATGGCCTGGGAGGAGCTCCGAGTCGCTTCCTCGAGGAGTTTCAATCCTTCTTCGCATACGTGAAGAGTCTGGAAACCGGGAAAAAGATCAATAGTTTGGTCAATTTAGTGTTCAATGATTAAAAAACATCGCAACTTACAAATAAATAAATATTGCAGAACATTGTGCGCAGACACAAGTTAACCACTCGCGTGCTTTTAAAATTAAAAAAACAGGTTTGCCAATAATAGTGATGGAAGCAACTACGCTTGTCTTATGGTGACCAGATAACGGACAAAGAGAATGTACGGTACAACCGTTTACATTGTGTCGTTGTCAGCAAATCAAACAATTGTTATTAGGTCAATATTGCGCAACGCAAATTGCAAAAACCTCGTATGACTTTATTACATTTAGTTCGTTTGTGTAACTAAGTTTGTAAACATCTATTTAATCAATGATTAATAAATAAATCAACTTAATCAACTTACTTAATCATTCTTTTAATCAAACAACAAACATTACTGTACCAAACAGGGAATGTCAACAATATCCTACTCCTATTCTTACTTTATGATAATATTGGAACGAAGTTCCTTAACGCGCGTTGCGAAAGGGGGCTAGACGGAAAAAATTAAGACCAAAAGTTGTAACGACACTTTTTGATTTTATTACAATTCCTTCACTAATTAATCGAAAGAAACTTCGTTCCATCCGAGTGTCCCTTGACACCTCCGTTTTTTTTTACATTAGGACAATACAATATTATTTACAATATTATCCTATAATAGGATAATATTCCAATTTTTACCCTTGCATTGTTGGTGAAAGGTTGTCGAATTATACATACCAGCTTCAAAAGGCCGTCTTCTCCGATGGATTTGAGCAGTCCCTTCACGTCCATTTGTCCTAATCGTAGTACGTATAGCGGACGACCGTCTGTAAAAGATAATAGGTGATAAATGGTCTTATAGAGAAATCTTAATTTCCTATAAAAATTTAACTGAGTCAGTGAAATGCCCATAGATAAATAGCCACTATCCACTGACTCTGTACGTCTCAGATAGCCCCAATTTGGGACCTCAGGCTTTTACCTTTCAAAAATTATATTGGCCTCAACTACAGATGTGCCAAAAGTCATGAACATTGGAGCAACGGTGCAAACGCTTAAGCTACGTTTACACCACTAGGCCATTAGACCTTCACTCACAATGCCCGTTCGTGACATAGTATTTTCACAATATGACGCAAGATTTTCCGAGAGTGATATGCAAGAGATGCTGTACCCTTGTCATGATGATGCCACCCGCCCGGGAAGTACTCCCCGACGACGGCAGGTGTCTCGTACTCGGCCAGCAGCCGGTCCACTTGGTGCTTCTTCCTCCACAGCAACGACTGGGAGAGCATCTCGCGCGCCTTCTCCACGTTGAAGTCGCGAGCTCGCAGGAAACGAAGCAGTGTTGTGTCACTCGGCACCTTCAACATTAAGTGATATTCTATAAAAAACCTTGACGATAATATGTCCCCCATATAGTGAAGGTTCTTAGTGGGGAGTCAACGCGGACTGGATGAGAAATAGAGTGTAAAGCAGACAAAGATGACATGTTGTGCCAACACCACATGGGAAAAGGGCAAGATGATGATAATTCTTCAAAAACCCCTTTTAGTTAGCATTACGCTTCTTGAGGTGAAATAGCGATCAAAATATGACCTATAGAGTGACGGCTGCAACTAGACAATTATCCAGCCCCAAAATGTATGTCCACTCATAGTTAAACAGGCCAGAGTTGAATTCTTTGCTCTTCTTTACAGTGATACGGCTCGAGCGATTTACAAAGGAATAGCCTAAAGTTTGGAATAATACTCACGATGTTTTAAGAATGAGAAATTCGATATCTGAACTACACGATAACATAATTTGACGCACGCTGGAGACCTGTATCTGGATGATGGTAAATGGAGAGGCTTTTTCATTAAAACTGTGGGTGGGTAGATTTGTTAGCGTTATTTTATATCGAGTTTTACCTTCCCCTTCTGTAGATCCGCGATCCATTTTCGAAGTTGCAGCAGCCTGGACTCCTGGATCGGTGTCAGCTCGCCGAGGTGCCGTTTGATGTACTCGCTGTCCAGCGGTAATTGATCTGAAGGTGAAAATGTTTGTAAGGTTTATGGGATATAAATATTGTTTTAATGTTTATTAAAAAAATACTTGATTTAAGACTATTCATAGTTATTTGCACTACTCAAGTTTTTAGAACGGAATATGTGTTTTTGTTGGAAAAATGATCGAAATCAATAAAATACAAACAAAAAAACTGTGAAATATCGCATTTTATATACTTAATAAAAGTAATGAATTAAGTAATGAAAAAATACTGTCTTTACTTCTGAATATACTTGTCTAGCTACTGCTGAACCCTGCTGGGAGGAGACTGTCGTCATGGCTAATTTTTACATTTCTTACTAGGTACATTTAAATGAATTGAATTATGTTATTAGAAAAATTAGATAGCTACAGTTAAATTAAAAAATAAATACCACGTACAACTATATATTTCTTTAAGTGACCAACGAAACAAAAAGAACACAATTTTCCGTACCTTTCGAATACTTCCGAGTACCTTCCGAGCTCTTTTCAATACAAGGAATGTACTTACAAAAAATTCTTCGATAACAATATAAAATATATAGGACCAAAGACAGCACCCACACAAACTCCTGAATAATTACTTCATTCATATGTAACAGTCGATAAGCCAAGACCTACTCCTACATCAAGAACAAACTGATAATATGGTAATTTTTAACTTTTTTGTGAAAAACGTTCTCTTTTGATCAAGGACATTGGATCACACGGGCTGTGTAAACCTATTTTTATGTTTTAATATAATTCGTCGACTGGATACTTTAAAAATTATTAGTGGTTTATGATTTTACACTGTAGTGAAAGTGTCAATCTAAATCTAAGTCAAAATTTCAACGTAAAAGGGGTTTATTTCAACCTAAAAAGGGTTATTGTTATTTATAATAAAGTGATTAAAAAGCATATGTCCAGCAGTGGAAAACAACAAACTATAGATATAAAAAACGGTTGTAAAAAGAAAAAATAATAATCTATTTACATATATATCCGGACAGAAAGCTTTAATCTGCCACTCCGACCCTCATATACGCAGGTCCTAGCGATGTAATCTATTTAGGTAAGGAAGATTTAGGTAGATTTATCTACACACGTCATCTATTACGTGGGATCATGGGAGATAAGAGCTTTAGTCAAAGCTATATTTAGAGAGGCTAACATGTAGGTGAAATATTATACCTAACAATGATAAGCTAGCGTATATAAAACACGTGATGGCGAAGGGCAAGTAATATTTGGTCGAAATATAAAAACGAGTAATCGGCGAACATACATAATATATATATACGCGACGAATTGAAAACCTCCTCCTTTTGTTTGAAGTCGGTTAAATATATACCTTTCAAATGAATTTCAATGAACATTGCAAAGAACATCGCATATTAACAATATTATATTATTATGCGATTAAGTGGAAAACCAGCGCGGCAGGTTAAATGTCTAAACCTCTCCTAAACTTTCCACTAGAACAGTAGAAAAAGGGGGAGGGACCTTTGCCCTGCAGTGGGACGGAATGGGCTAAAGATAAATAAATACCAATAAAATATATCTAGAAACAGAAAATAATGATATATCTACTCCTCAAATAGCAAAATAATTTATACATATAATAATATAATATGTACTAATGCTCTAATCGGAATTAAAAATACATAAATACCAATAAAGCTTTGGACAAACGCTTGATAAAATGTCATATACCCTAACCTAAGCGCTCGCTTCGCTCATTTCTAATTAATAGATAATACCATCCTTAAATAAATAAATAAATATTGCACAACATTCCACATATCGCCATCTAGCCCCAAGCTAAGTAACTGGACTTGTGTTATGGGTGCTACACAACAGATTTACTACTTATATACTTTTCTTTTGTAAATACATACTTATCTACAATACATAGAAACAACCAGACCACAGACAAATGTCTAAGCATAAATACTTGTCTGAGGCGGGAATCGAACCCGCAACCCTGTGCTTGGCAGTCCGGCATGGTGACCATTGTGCCAACTGGGTCGTCAAACAACATAAACATATCAAATATGACTTATATATAGCATGTGAATGGTATTAATGACTAAGATTCTACAGTCAATATAACACATTATGGTCTAACCAATCTATTTTACACAGAATTTACAAACTAAAATAAAAGGACAAATACGGCAAAGATAAATTATAGGAAAAAATAACATAAATCTTACAAAAATGTAGCATCCCACAAAATATCCTGTACCACATAAAAGCCCTAGTATTTTGGGTTAAGGAAATCGTTACTCATTTTCAGATTTAGGTTACGGAAATCGGTACCCTAAATTGGGACAATCACGTCGTTTCAACATATCATAGAAGGGTTCCATGTATCAAAAATATATTCAATGAGATTTTATAGTTTTACACCTTTCATAGATCCCCATTCTTCTCAATGAAAAGGTTTCCGTTCAACAATGGATATTTTCTTAGTAGTAAAACAGATAAATAGCACTGTAATAACGTATAGATAGGACCCACATCCGCAAACCCGTTAGTTCCCAAAGGAAGCAGCTATTTTGGACACAAAACCGAACGTCACAACCTCAGCAAAGACAGTGGAATTTCGATCTTGAACTATTGCAGGGACGTACCAGGTACCGACTAACTCGATATTCAACAAGGTCGTATTTCATTTAAACGCTTTACAAACATAGGTCGTGTTAAATCGTAGACGTGGAACGCGGAAAATTCATCCGTACAGAAGTAAAAGGGAGTATGAGCATTGATGATTTTCCTATTGCAAAAGCTTAAGGTTGAATATCTGTCGCAGTTGTTTGATATTGCACAGCTGCAATTGCAGGGGTTGTATGTAAGGGTAGGCAAGGTCAAGGCTGTACCTGCGAAGCTGGAACTGGGTCACTGGCAGATTGAAGCTACTACTCTAAACTAGGTTCTATTTTGTTTATCTTGGAATTTATAACTACATTAGAGAACTTTTATGATTAGGTCTGATGCAAGAACTAATATTACAATGTCTTGAGGTTAAAATGTAATAAAATGGTGTTTTCATCGAATTACGGTCTTGAAAAGTTTTTTTTTTAAACTACGTAGGTGAAACCGAGGGATGAAACTAGTATTTTCAGTATCTATCGATAATTCTAGTACGCCCTTAATAGGTCTTTATAAAAAGTAGGCGTATCTCGTCCACCTCGTCGGCACCACAATGGAAGTGTGTGGGTGTAAAGATAATAAGCACTCGATAAATTCTCTCTAAAAGGACATTTTTTACAAACCACTGCTTTTGTATAACCGTAATTGATAATGGCATTCATATTATGAAATGGTTCACAGATAATGAAGTTTATTTTAATATGAAAGACTAGAAGTAATATCTATTATCTACGTACCGAAAGCTAAACAAAACACGATTTATTCAAAAGCTTTTACATCGATGAAATTCAATTTAATTTCCTCGAGTAACATGAAAAGGTCATGTTTCCTCTATATCAATGTCCACACACATGTAGTTTTCTACGTACTAACACTATAAGAATTTATTATTTTAATCGAATTCTTAATGCTTTAGAACCCTAGTTATTCGAAATTAAAACCATTAATTATGACGAAACCTGCCATCCAGAGTAAAATAGCATTGCAGCTCGCTCAACGCCCACACAACATGAAATGAACCCTCTGCAATTTGACGTAGCGTAGGCGTTACCTTCTACCCACTGAAAACCATTACATTTAGGGCTGCCAGCTATTGGCAACTCTTGAGGTTCGACGCGGAGATTACGGGGTTGAATAGTACATTTCCAAACCCAGGATCGACGCTTTAAATCTTCATTTCATCGTGATTTTTGTCATCTTTAATAATTTTTACATAAATAAATTTAAAAATAAAAAAAACCGGTTAAGTGCGAATCGGACTTACACACTGAGGGCTCAGTACACATGTAATTGCAAAAAATAACCTTATGGTTGATCCGTAAATTGGCCACTTAATTATATGGACCAACGCGGCCTATTTACTTTCCGTTTCTGAGAAAAAAACGTCTGAAAGACAGAAGGACAACCAAGTGATCCAACAAGGCTCCAATTATTAAGAGATTTTAGTCAAGTCGGCAGCCCTGTTTAAGTACATGGTCTCAAAAAGACTGCCTACGCAACGGAACTTTCAAGTTATTTATAGATGAAGTTACATCTGGATGTGATGTATTGTGCAAAATGTAGGTCGGTTTACTGTTGAGGACTTTGTTTGTTAAAGTTTTGAGGAAAGATATGACCACTTTGGAACGGGGGATGTCTACATAAGAGCATGGAACATAGGAGCATTAGAGGAACTTAAACTATATATTGGCTACTGCGGTATAGTTGGCGCAGTTTTCTTTGTGATACTACGGCTTAGGGAAATTTTCATGCTAAGTTGCTAAGTCCGGGATTTTCTCGGACCTGCAAAGTTAGAACGAGGCCAAGTACTGTGAAATGAGATAAATGTCAGAAATTAAAAGTGAGGATGTTTTAGAATTTCTAAGAGAAAGAGAATGTTAAATACGATTTTGTAAAAGTCTGATAAAAAAAATAAAAAAAAACCAAAATAAATTATCAATAAATAATATAATTATTATCTGTATAGTAATTATTTTCCCACCCAACTGTATATAGAACAGAATGTCGATAGTTGACCTTCGGTCACCCTCAACTATCGGCATGAGACGATGATGACGCCCGCCCCGCGGTCGCTGCTCCAGGCATTGTGACAATGACCATGGCAACATAGTCGAACGTCGAGGTAAGAAAAACAGATATAAAAATAAGTGATTATGATCAGGGAAAATAATTACTATAAATACAAATCATGCGAGTATAAAAAGCTTAAATTGAATGATCTTATGTTATCTAGGGTTTCTATCACTGAATAGTAACGAGTAAGAGGAGGACGCTAACAATGCTAGAAGGACAGTGACTACGATGGCCATGAAGCAGTCGTGCCTGTCCGCAATGATTAGTTCAGCTCCGTGCAACCGAGGGTTGCAAGGGCAGGGTTTCATTACATGGGTAACATCGTCGCACCTGGTAGTTGATCTTCTCGCTTCATCTTCCATCCTTCTCCTAACGTCTATTACTGTTTCTTTATCTTCCGTCCTACTCTTGCGGCTCCTGAATAGACCGAGACTGGATCTCTTATCTGGACTATTTGAAGTGACTCTGCTAGAAGTACCGCCTGTTTTTAACAGACTTCGAGCCCTAACAGGTTCCGGTTCAAGTTCCGGTTCGGTGACCCGTTCGGGTACCGGTTCGGGTACCGGTTCGAGTTCCGGTTCGGGCACTTCTTCGATGCTCCCGGCGAGGGCACGGGTGGATGTACCTGGAGAGGAAAGGATGGTGAGGATCTAGGAAGTGTAAAGGATTCGTAAGGGAAGGTATAGGAAGATCATATATTTTGTATTATTTTTTGACATGTTTCAATCAATTCAACGCTTAGCAAAGCAGCTTTGTTCCAATTGAACTTTCAAACAATACCTTAGTCTTACAAGCAAATTTATTTATATCCATGTAAAATGTCTAGGCATTTCAACTAAGCTGTGAACTTTCCATTCCTAATTAAAACTTTCATAAAGTGAACCCCTATCATAGGGGTATATCGAGGCGAAAGTGGAAGGGGGCCGACCGACCGCAAGTGGTTATTATGTAATTATCTAAGCTTGACCATTTGTAGCGACAACTAAGGCAATCAGAGCGCGCATCTACTTTCACCCTATACGATTACTGCCTAAAATGTATCCAGTAACATAATTTTGTTAGGAACGAAAGAAAAGCTAGGTTAAAAAAAAACAAACCAGCCAAGTGCGAGTAGGACTCGCGCACGAAGTGTTGCGTACCATTAAATTCTGTTTCTAGTATTTGTTGTTAACAGAAATACATCATCTCGTAAGCTATTTATAAATCAACATTATTAAAGTCTAATCATGCTTTAAAACCAATAACGACACTCCGTATTTCTGTTAGCCGAGCAAAGCTTGTAAATATTTGTTTAGGGTATGCACGCACGACAACGTACGCACACATTAGCAAATATAGGTTCTTAACTTTATCCAAATAATCCTTTACAAAAGGAATAACAGAAATATTCGTTGTATAAATTAATTTAAAAGGGACATGAAACAATAGAGCCTTGAGTAAGTACCAACATCAAACACTGAGAGAGCATTCGAGTACAATCGCTCCATTTTCCTGCTGAACCTTTGTTTTACAATGTTTCAGTAAATTATTTAGGAGAAAACACCTTTAGGGCTTTTTCCCACGGGTATATTCAATTCATATTCGGGTGGAGTTTGAACGTTCATAGTACAAGTTGGTCGTGAGTTGACGACGCGACGAACATTTTCTATATTTATGTGGCTAGACGACTCGACAAGTAGGCGAACTCGATAAACTTATCACCTATATATTTTCATGTTTTCTGTGTATTTACTCAAGTATGTTGCCAGATCTTTCAATCACGACATCTAACGTAGCGATTCCTAGTTGCTGAATCTGTCATAACCATCTGCTAGAGGTTATTCTTGTACTTTGTGTACGGGCCATTTTCCGCAACAATACGCATGTCGGTCCCTTTTGCGTGAGATTATTTTTGATAAAAGGAAAATCAGCTAGTTCTTAGTTGGTTTGAGGGTTTCAACTGTCATTTACAGGAAAGCTATACAAGATGGTTTCACCATAGATAATATATCGAGTTCCGCTGTGAACCTTGTAGCCTGTGAATATTCGTAGAGATAAGAACCTTGAAATTTGATATATGCCATTATAAGCCCGCGTTCTTCAGAGTTTTTGATGTAGAGTTTTCTTCAGACAATTTAAAGCCCCGTCGCGACATAATGTCTACCGATTTCTCCTCTAAACCTTCCACACAACAGATCGCGACGTAAAAGCAATTTATCCGGCGAGTAAACCCAATAAAAGTAATGTTATTAAAGAAAGTGTTTATATCCTCTAAACGGGTTAGAGTATCGATAATCACATTAGTTTTATTAAAGGTTTCCAAGTAGAATAAGGTTTATTTTACAAACTTTTGTTCAGTCTGCGATTAAACGCACCAGTAGACGAACGTGTTGTTGAGCTTGTAGATGTCGTGTAAAAATTAAAATGAAGTTTATTTACGCATTGGACCAGGGTACATTGCAAGTCGTTTGGGTGTCATTGAGAAGTAATGCTCACTCAATGCTGGGAAGCTGGTGGGGTTTCATGGCAAATTCTAGATACTCTCCTCGAGGCAGCGAAGATGCTACAAAGCATTTTTTCAATCATAAAAAGGGTGCATCCCTGTTCTAATCGGTGAATGGTTCTGACGGCGAATCTCTCAGAAATTAAATCGGCGTCCTATCGGCGAACAGTCCAAAAGCGAAACGACTGCCGGAGAACGCTGGTACAATCGTTCTAAACTACCCAAAAACAGATTAAGGTTAAAATTTAGCTGTAATCGACTAACTGGCTACTTTTCGTTCCTATATTATCTACGGTGCAGGGTCAGGACTTGAAGGTAAAACCTCAGGGCGCTGTTACTTTCCGATATTTTGATAGTGATCGAAAATTATTCTTTGGAAAAAGAACATATTATAGGCATTCAAAACATACCTATCTTATTCTTCCAAATTGTAAAAGAAAAACAACATAACTCGAATCCATTATACTTGTAAATTACATTCCCTACAGCAAATTGTATACCTGTACTAACAGTCTTGTTATTCCACCCTCGAAACTAACACAATTTTCATTAAAAATTGAAATAGCTGTAAAACTACAGTAGTAGAAAACGACCTTTTTGTCCTTGTTTACTCCGCCTTAGCCTTTTCGAAGGACTTGCTCGATTGCTATTTCATAGTTAATTAAAACTCACGTGATAATCGATCCTCTACCTTGGGGCGACTTGCAAGAATATTCTAATCTAGAATTGGTAGAACTCTAAGTTTAAATCTAAAATATATAGTCAAAGTCTAGGTTTAATAAAAATGAGATTATTGAAATTAGAATTGTTCTTTAGAAATCCCGTAAAATTAAATATTGTCCTAGATGAGCTAAATGATTTCTTCGAACTGGTTAACTAAATTACAGTGGCAGATTTTTGCTGTTCTCAATATTAGAAGCATAAATTGAAAAGGAAAGCGTCAACAATACATACATCCTTTTGGTAATTCGCCAGCATTTTTGGTGTAGGTAGATAAAAACCTTTTGTATGTTACACCCACATAAATAATAATGATATCCTGGGTGTAAATGAGGACATGTCGTCCTTGGAGCGGTCTACGATGTCGTATTAAACATTTACTGGTCAAAATACAACGGTTTTTCCTCCACTGTCTTTTACAAGGTCGTCAGTCGTCAGCTGTTCGCATAGACGTAAACTAGATAAGACTCAACGATAAACATCGGAACATCATCGATTAGTTCAGATTTCAAGTAAATGTAGTATTTATCTTACGCACACTCTAGAAGAGAAATGGATATTCGTTCGGTTTCAATGCTATCGTTTCTGGACATTTATTTATTGGCTTTTTGTCCTTTTGCGTGGGATAAACAGTAGATGAAGCGATCTTATTGATCTTAGTTATTTACTTACTTTCTAGGTAAATGCCCGTCATATGACGGTATCAATTCAAATTCAAGTCAAATTGTTACAGTAATAGCGAACTGCGATGCGTCCCAAGTAGTATAGTTGCTGTTGATACCGTTCACCATAGAGCTTTCCTAAATAATTAAACGCGGAGCTGGAACCGGTCCTATCCTGAGTTTCATATCAGTAAGTACATACCTGGTTACTAAGATGACCTATAGACTCCGGATTCCGTAGGAGTTCCAGGTGAAGCAGCTCCTGTACAACTCCAAAGGCTGGTGATCTTTCGCGCCGTCTCCGAGATCCTCTTTCATGAACGGTTTTATTAGTTCCCCCTTACCTGGTAGCAAAGATGTTCTCGGTGACAACGGTTCAATGTTCCTGGAGAGCACCGAACGGAGATACCGGTTATATTTCGGATCTTTCTCCGACCACGGCTGAAGATCTTTAACACCGTCTGCGAGGACCTCACCCATGAAAGATTCTATTAGTTCTTTGCCTGTTGATGAAAAATTTGAAATTTTAAGTAAAAATTGTAAGAACTGCGTATAAGTTTTCGCAATTATCTTTGAATGGTTTTTCAGATAGTCTTGAGACAAAGCCGAATCTCCATTAGAAGCAGCCTTGGGTGGAGCGGCTGCCTCGTTACACTATTTTGTGGCTGAAGTGGACACAGATTAATTTTCCCCAGCCCGCGAGCATGCACAGAGAGATCGACTCGAGGCTGCGCAAGAGTTTGAAGCACAGCTATAACTGATGGTTCCTGCACGATCAAGATTAATGAGCGAATCCGTTTGGCGTATAGTATATTTGCAGAGATTGAGATTATATAATGCTACATATTATTTCTTTATTTTATCAATGAAATATCCGAATTAAGCGTAACTTATTAGTCATAGCCGAACGATAATAACAACAAAATTCCTCATATCGTATGGAATAAGTTGAATTTCCCTCGAGTTGTACAATTATAGCACGAATTTAAAAACCTGGTTAAATAAGGCACGTTTATCGAATACCTCTTAACTCTTGGTATTTTCAACTAGATGCGCTCATCGGTTTGACTCTAGTTAGTTATTATATTTTGGAATAAACAGCCCTGGGTCCATTTACTTCATAATCATTGATTATGAGGACTGGCACTGGGGAAGTAGACCTCGATCTTCCCAGAAGATATAACCAACCCTAAATGTAAACTAGATTTCAATAGGTAGGTTCAGAAGTCTTATTAGGATAACGGAAAGACACAGGAGATTTTCACATATTATCAGAGGCTTACCTTTGGCAATATTAGCAGCATACTGCTTCATGGCGATTTTTTCGACAGTATTTTCGATGCCGAAGAAATTTTTAACGTCGAGCTGAGCGTGCTGTTCGAAGCACGTCCATTGTGGGTTTTCAGGGTGTACCTGGACAAAACAGGGAAAACTGCTGTGTTGTGTCGTATATCTAAGTATAGTAGGCAACTTTCTATTTTATATTTATCAAAGTATCATTTACTTGTTATTATTACTATGGTTGGACGTACGTGTACCGTCTGTTACTGACGTCACAAGAACGGCCTCAACGGAAGACCAGCGCTAGTCGAAAGACTAGTTTTTCGCTGAGTTGGAGTTCCGTTTTGCAACAATTGTTAGTTATTAAGCTTTAACGACTTTGTAATATCTGTTTTAGTTGCAAATAAATATTATTTTATTCTATTCTTAAAGAAAACCGCTGTTTATAAATATTTTAACCCATACAAAATCATTTTTAATGTGTATATTAAAAGCTTGTTTTTAAAAATGGTGTACTTATTTTTTTTTTCTTTTAAGTGTTATGCGATAGCCAAATAATAAAAAATAATAATTTTATAATTATTAATAAAATTTTGTCTACAATATCCTGCTGGAGGTACTTTTATTAAAAAAATTAAGTAGTTTATTATTGGAAAATTCCGCCTCGGGGACGGGTCTCTCGGGGCGATCGGGTCTCTGTGGTACTAACCCCCGTATACCATATTTCTAAAGCCAGACAACTTGTCGTCAGTTCTGAATGTGGTTTTCACCCTTGAATCTCGAATATAAGTTCAATAGAAAACTCGGTAATAGTTTTTCCAGCTGACACGAAATAAGCACTCGTGCCAAAACAACAAAACATTTAAGAAATAAAAGACATAAGCCTTGAAAAATTTCCATTTTATTGCAGACATATGGTTCGCAATCGGGAATAGAAAACCTTGTCTTTATTTATTGAATGAGGAAATTCTGGAGACCTTCGTCATACTTTTTTAAGCAACTACGTATTTTACATCTCGATAATATTCCATGAGAATATCAGTATGAAAAGTAGACTATGTGTTATGGTAGAGTTCCAGCTATCTACATTTCAAGCTTAATCGCAATCGGTTCAGTAGCTTTTGACCAACATACCCTACTAATATTATAAACTAACTGCGCTCCGCGGTTTTACCCGCGTAAGTCCCGATCCCGGGGAAATATCAGAATAAAAAGTAGCCTATAACCTTTCTCGTAAAATGAACTAAGTATCCAACACAAAAATATTTTTTCCAGTCGAACCAGTAGTTCCTGATATTAGCGCATTTGATATCAAACAAACTTTCCAGCTTTAAAATCGTACTATCCTACTAATATTATAAATATGAAAGTTTGTGTGTGTGTATGTATGTTTGTTACTCCTACACGCAAAAACTACTGGACCGATTGCGATGAAACTCGGTATAGCTGGAGACCTGGATTAAAACATAGGCTACTTTTCATCCCGATCGCGCAGCTAGTATTAGTATAGATGTGAAAGTTTGTATGTTTTGTGTGTATGTTTATTACTCCTTCACGCAAAAACTACTAGACCGATTGGCCAGATTGCAATGAAACTCGGTATGTAAAAAGCTAGAGACTTAGGCTTACTTTTATCCCGATATTCCGCGGGCCGCACCTAGTTATTAAATGTTCTGAAGCCTAAAGTCTAGCTTGTTATAAAATGTATTTCCAATGATAAATGGCTGGAACATCGCTTGTCTGAGATTCTCAGAAAGATATCATTTGCATAACAAAAGATTAAATATAGAAATGCGTTGTTTCATATCAATACTATAAAAACAACTTTCAAAAATGTTTTTTATTCATGACTTTATGTTATACTAGCTGCGCTCCGCGGTTTTACCCGCGTAAGTTCCGATCCCACGGGAAGTTTGGGCCAAAAGTATACTATGGTGTTATTGGTGTTCTCCACCACATCCCTATGTTGATTAAATTGGTTCAAATTGTTCCAGTCGTTTGACCTTGAAGAGAGAACAAGTAAATAAACATGATACATCCGGAATTATAATATTAAGGAAGGATTAAGTAAGGATTAGTAAGGTTTAGGATAGAGGACGTCATATTTAATTTATTGTGACGTCACAGTCTAATATTTCATTTGTAAAACTATGAAGAACTTTAGAAGATATGTGCGGGAACAGACGCAGAGACATACATACTAGTCAAAAACATAAGCCTCCCGTTTGGCTTCGGCGTAGTCGGATAAAAAGAGGTAAACTTTGGATGGATATTCCGTTGCATGTTTGGATATTTGAAAGAGCTAATTTTCGGAACGACTGGACCGATAATTCTTTTTATAGATAAAAACCACATTATCTAGACATTTCCCACGGTATCGGGACTTGCACGAGAGAACAGCAGGGCGTTACAAGTATACAACAACAATATTAAGAATTCCGTATGACGAATAAATTATCACTTCTCTATTTATACAAGTTGTTTACACGATATATTCAACACAATCTGAACGTGTTGCTAAATAATACTGGAGTATCACGGTTTACAGCACGTGATGACTCCAGCCACTACATTCCTGACCTTATTCATATGAACTTTAGGTTTAATATTGAACAGCGATTGTCGATCGATAAATCTGCATGCAATTATTAGCAAAATACTCAACCGACTAATGTGTAATTACTGGAGGATATGACATAGTTATAGAAGGTAATCAAGGCAAGGTCTTGAATATATTGATATTTCAGGTCATATTGGCGCGTAGTTCTCAAGTACCTATTTAACACGTAAACCAGTGCAGACAGCATTACAGAAAACCGTACCGAAATCGGTTCAACCGTTTTGAAGATAAATGGGAACATTTGTTTTGCAATAACATGAAAAATTGCGGCGCACCCTAATCATTACATAGTATAAAACAAAGTCACTTTCCGCTGTCTGTCCCTATGTATGTTTAGATCTTTAAAACTTCGCAACGAATTTTGATGCGGTTTTTGATAGATAGAGCGATTCAAGAGGAAGTTTAATATGTATAATACATGCATCATATAGCCGTGCGAAGCCGGAGCGGGTCGCTAGTCTAGTAAGTAATCGCTAATTAATCACAAATATTTTACAGAAAACTGGTCCTCTGTTTCGTCGCCGGTAAAAATAAGTGTGATACAGTTTTCAAATTAATTCAGCAAGTTCAAAATCTGCATGACTGTACAATGTACATAACATAAGAATATTTTCCTTGTTCAGGACCGAGAATCAGTTATCTTTCAGCTTATTTGTTGTTAATTATTGACATAACCAATCAATGCGGTGGAATTTCCAAACACACGATTCGTGTACAGTTTACAAATCTTATTTGCATGTGGTAAATCCCACTAATATGTGAAAATATAAGATTTTAAACTACCGGCGTTGTTTTCACTATTTAAGTCACAGATTAAAGTAATTTAAACGTCCTACTAGTATGTGTTTGTATGTTTGTTACTCCTTCACGAAGTCTACTGAACCAATTGCAAAAGACAATTTTTTTATCCCTGAATTACCACGGGATCGGGACTTACGCGGGTGAAACCGTGGGGCGTAGCTAGTTTACGCAGTCGTTTCGAATAACTTAAAACTCGATATGTAGATAGCTCGAGGCCTGGATAGTACATAGGTTGCTTTTTATGCCGAAATTTCGACCGAATCGGTACTTATACGGGTAAAACCGCGGGGCGCAGTGGTGTAATTTTTAATACATTTCCTTCAAATTGAGTAAATTGATTGTATCCTTCTTCGTTGATCAATAGTGTGGATATACAGCTGGCTACAGGCAATATTTAAGTATTTTTTTTTATATGACGAGTTTTTCTAAAAGTGCCATACCTACCTATATTCACTTTCGAGAACCACACCTACCTGTGCGTTTCACAGCAAAGAAATAAATGCTTTCAAACCATAACAATAAAACGTCTAGGCAAACTGGGCGCTCGCTGGGAAAAATGATATTTGTACGAAACCGGTGTCATACAAAGATCATTGTTCCTCATTGGTAACCGATTACGAAAGCACGGCTTCGTAGACGGCCGAAGGGGTATAGGATATCAATTTTCAATTTTCTTATTATTATTTTTAATTAAAGGAGACGGGCATTTTTGGTTTCGCGACTACCTCTACCTTATTAGGGGTCGGAAATAGATCGACTGACGGAAATCGAACGAGTTCGAGCGTCGCTATTTAGGTCATCTGCACCGGTTATTATATGCATAGCTTTATATACAAACTTACATCATATTATTACATTTATATTCACTTTCGCGCTCTTACAGGTGAGAGGTGTGCGAAACTCACGGAACATTTCACTAACGAAAGCTAAATGTTTATAAATAAGGATGTTACTCCCTTGCTCAATATCATAAAGATGCCCTTAATAAGCTTTCTTTATTTAAAACTCACATCACCTCGCGATTTCACACGCGTAACTCCCGATCCCTTAAGATGCAAACAAACAATCAAAACTTTCCTCTTTATATTATTAGTATAAATGGATTTGTTTTGTCACTTTTGCACTTTGACAGATGACATAGGTCCCTGGACCTACGCTGGTGAAACCGCAGGGCGCAGCTAGTCTAATAATATAATGTAACAACAGTACAGTGGGTACTTACAAAGTATTTACAAGATTCGACGACGCCCACCCTGGAAGCGAAGGTCTCGTTCGTGGCTTCAATCTCTAGGGTACGACCCTTCAGGTCCAGCTTGTTCTTTTGGATGAAGTAGATGTAGTCTACGCCGATCATCTGAGGGACGATGAAAGACTAAGTTATATCACACACACAACAGACAATAGGCTGCCTGACTGCCTGTCTGAGGCATGTCGGTTTCCTCATTATGTTTTTCTTCACCGTAAAAGCATGTGGTTTAATCAACATCATTTTTTTTTGACAGGACCAACATTGGATCCACCTACGACCACTGATGATTCTGAGTATACCACTGATAATACATAGCTTTGACGAGGCAATAAAGTTATCAATGTAGACTGTAGAGTATTCAAGTAGCCCGTCTTTTTTTTGGTTCAATCGGAGTCAGTGCAATTCAAAGAATTAATACTGCAAATACATTTGTCAAGGCTTTGATGCACAGGTTTCATGCGGCCGCTCATCCGCATGAATGCCACCCTCTTTAATAACGCTGTTTACGCTGCACAGGATACCCAAGTTTTGATAATCATCACAAAGTCCCTAAACCCGACAGCTTACAATGTTAAAAAATGTTAGGTTACACTACCTTTTTCAAAAGATAAGGCGCTTCAACGTTGAGTTGGCAGCGCCTGGTGGTGTCCCTCTCCGAGTCGTCCGCAGACCAATTGTCTTCCGTGATGGCGCATTCTATCACCACAGGTATCTGAGGGCAGTTCGGAAACCGCCGCTCGTATGCCTGAAACAACGAACAATATTCGTCGTAACAAGAAACATTTCTTTTGAAACCAGATAATACAATATTGAAGTGTTCAAGTAGACCGTGAATAGATTCGATCTAAATCTTCGGTAACATTATCACATTCCACATGGAAAGGTCAGATGGCTAAGTGGCCTTCAATAATATATAGCATCCTAAATCCCAACTTCTATAAGGAATTCAACCCACTCACAAGTCCCGAATAAATAACAGTAAAAAACGACGCAAAGGCCAACTTTCAGGGTCTTCCGAGGATTTATTTGATAATAAATTTTAAGGAGAGTCGCAAAAACTTGTCCTCGTACTAAGATGTATTAAAAATTTGATTTTTATTAGTGTTGTCTCAGTTAAAGGGACCAAAATTGACAATAAATTGTAGTATACGATGGTTCACATGAAATAGCATATTAAAGGGCTTCACGGAGAATATAATAATAGTAGAGTTGGTATTATTCTTTTTTACAGAAAGTTGTTAAATAAAATTAATGATTGTTATTAAAAAAGCTCATATTTTTTATGAAGTAAAATCTAATTTTATAGGGAAAGCGAGACGAATTTTACTGGTACTTATTAAATAGACCTTAATAGCTACTTAGAAATTGGAACCAGGCCGGTCCGGCCATTAGTCTTAAGATATCGATCCTGGAAAGTGGACTAAGAAATTACACCGAGTGATAAAGCAATTTAGGACAAAGTTCCGCAGGTCAAAGATCTAAAATTCACCCATATTTTTACTTCTTGCTTTTTGAATTGTAGTGTCGTATGCTTACGCTGATAAACGGTTTTCCTACAAGCTAAATTTATTACAGCTAAATACTAATAATATTTCTATTTATACTCTTAGTAACAGCGCGGATGATAATTTGATAAAGAAACATTGTTCAATTATAAAAAATTAGGCAACTAAATTACGCAAACATGTAAGAAAAACAAACGAGTTATCATTAAACCTTGAAACATATTAATAACAGGTTACAAACGTAACTAACGTAAAGTGTAATTAAAGGTATACATGATAATATACCTTTGTGAAATTGTAATATCAACGCGTGTCTCGATTCCCACGAATCGAATAAAAACCTTTATATCCTGCCAAATTCATAATAATGTGCCTCATAGCTGTAACGTTCCAAATATCAGATCCTGACGACCTTTTTTATTTCGACAAAACCGATCTACTACAATCTCAGATACATCAACGTTTATGGTATGGTGCTTTACTAAAAAGAAAAACAAAATAAAATTTATGACTTGAGAATTTATGACTATGGAATAATTAAAACAAATTAGAAACGAAACGGCGAAGGTCAATTCATAAGCTTTCCGTTGTCTTAAAGCTTATCTTAAGACAGCTGAGAATTGAGGAAAAGTATTCCGACAAACAATTTGAATGAATATAACCAAGATCAAGGACTATTTGCAAATTTTTCAGCGTCTCACACGCCTACTTCATACTTTTTTTATAATTTTTAATCTTACTTGCATCTCAGTGACACACCGCAATTGAGTTTTTAGAGTTTTTTTTTCTTTTAATACTCTTTTATTATATGTCAATTGAGAACCTTTTTAGTGTCGGTTAAAAAACGTCAACAGCATAATTGTCCTATTAAATTCTAAGTCCAACTCGCGTGAAAATATCAAAATACTTGTAAACCGCCTTGAAGAGGAGACAATTATTGTATTATTTATTCAAATTAGTGGAAATCACAGACAGAGGAAAATCAGAATTGATTGCTGCATTAGAAAACAGCTAAATGATCTAATTGTCGAGAACAAAGGAGAAAGTTGACGAAATTGTAACAATTAGGATAGCGGAGCGGATCACGATTGGCACAAATGTGCGGTAGAGCAAGATATTGAATTTTCTACAAGTGAATAAGTACTAGGATATCTTCTAAGAAATATTTTGGCCATGATACAAAAGTAAAGACGGCTAAATTACAATAGTATATGTATGTTCTAAATGAAAGATCTATTTTCTACGCCTATACAAATTGTAATTCGACTTCAGTTGAGTCCTTTGGTCGTAGAGAAGGAGCAGACTTACACACTTAATATTATAAAGAGGAAAGATTGGATTATTTTTTTGCATTGAATAGGCTCCGAAACAATTGGACATTGATACAATTTGGTATGAGAATACATTGATTCATTGAGAGTGTTATAGGCTACTTTTTATCTCGATATTACCATGGGATCGAAGTAACGCGTATATGAAACCGCGGAGCGATGCTAGTTAATTATAATGTTAGTGCAGAAATCCAGATCTCTCTTAAGTCACAGAAGACATAATAGTGTATTAACACTTCCAGAAATAACTTCATTTAATTTATCTAAGCTTGGTTTGTTACACAACAATTTCAACTGCGAATATACGAAGCTCTTTGTAAGACGTAAGCATTCAACCCGCATTCCTATTCGTACTTCGCAGTATTCGGTAGATAAATTGCTTGTGAAAGAGCTCATGATGCCAATCTGAAATAACATCGCAAACCGTATGAACGTGCTCAAAATCTAAACGCACCGAAACTATTCTCAAATTCAGGCAACATATTTTGTATGAGAATTAAGTTTTATGTTTTCATTCCTCTGCTCCGCAATGGCTTCTCGTTCATCCCGGTCTCTTGCGATATCTAGCCAGTCTTTTATGGTATATTCCACTATAATGTTAAAATCAGATGACCATGGAATTACTGCCCTAGTATCTTGCCTAATACAATCATTTGAATGGAATCACCTTTGAGGACCTGGGCGGCTCTTTAGTGTCATTTAAGGACCTAAGAATATAAGCACCCAGGTTCTCAAAGGCGAATACATTCAAAGTATTATTTTGGGCAAAGTGTCAGGGCAGTAATTGATCATCATATAGGTACTTCAACTTATACCAAATCTGATCGTATCCAAGCTCGACCTACTTTATCGGCAGTTGTCAAGTCGCCCTAATCCCTAAGGTATTGAAGGCTCGAGAATACATTTTGGCCAGAATACTAAACGGTCACCCATCGAAGTAATGATATACCCGCACGACCTTTAACTATCGGCAACCGCAACTGAACCTCATTTAAATACTTAACAACACGTAATAAAGTTGTAATTATAACACCGACTGGAAACACATGTTTTGCGTGTCGTGTATCACGCAACTAATTACAAGAACGTTCGTACACGTTGTATTAACAATTGAACAGCATCGGTCGATTCTTGGACGTTCTCACAGTCATTGAGTGTTCTCGGTGCCTCGCACACTACGGACTTGTCTGGTACGAACGACAACAAATCGTCGCTCGGTTATTTATACTTTTATATTATAAAAAGGCAAGACTTTTGTTCCTTTTTGTTTTTAACGAATAAACTCTGAAACTACTGGACCAATTTTTAATAAAACTTGGTATGCGGATAGATTAAATCCTTGGGAGTAACAATGCCTCGGGACTTACGAGGGTGAAACCGCGGGAAAACAGAAAAAAACTCATCACGAAATCTCTAAAACTAAAAGAGTTATGAGTCTCAAACTTTGCATGGAGATTCCTTTTAAGACGTAGCGTAGATGCCTGCCCGCTAAGAAAGAGTGTTCAGAAATTCGACCTCTGAAAGAGCAAAAAAGGCTACGCGGGGGAAGACTGCAGTCTGCAGCATACTCTAGAAACATTGTGTTAATCTTATATATAAAAATGAATTGCTGTTCGTTAGTCTCACTAAAACTCGAGAACGGCTGAACGGATGTATCTTATCTTAGTCTTGAAATGTTCGTGGAGGTCTAGGGAAGGTTTAAAAGGCGAGAAAAAATCGAATAACCGATATTCCCACGGGATCGGGACAAACGCGGGTGAAACCGCGGGGCGCAGCTAGTTATTATATATATAAAAATGAATTGCTGTTCGTTAGTCTCACTAAAACTCGAGAACAGCTGAACGGATTTATTTTATCTTAGTCTTGAAATATTCGTGGAGGTCTAGGGAAGGTTTAAACGGCGAGAAAAAATCGAATAATTTCTGGGAAAACCCTAAAAACAGCCCTTTTCTATTTCCCATACAAACGTTTTCTAGAGTCAATTCCTACGGGATCGGGACTTACGCGGGTGAAACCGCGGGGCGCAGCTAGTTTTTAGATAAAGATTTAATGACAGAAGTAGACAGTCACTCTTGGAATTGTAGAGCAATTGACGTAAATGGCCACTTAAGTTTAATGGGACAATTTCAAGAAAATACATGGAAATATGAGCTTAATTTTAAAAGGGGGGTAATTTTTTTGATAACAGGGTTGCTTATGATACGTACCTACCTACGTACTAAAGTCATATATCAGGCGTCTTTTTAAACGAAGTACCAATATTATTTTGACTTAGTACTTACTAGAGTTAGTGCAAACGAAATATTCACCTTTTTTGTATGTGTAGACATGGTAATTATCCTGTCTCATCAGTCAGTTTTACTCTTTAAATAAGAGAATACTATACTCATATTACAAAAAAATATTTTCTAAAAAAATGCCGATTAAATAATGTATTTTATGAGGAATGCTTTTGATGTTATAAGTAATGCGTGTATTAAACTTCATAAATCCATTTGATAGGACACAAAACCAGCTCAAAAGACGATCAAAACGGATCGAAATTAAAACAATTATAGCCGTTCGGGTATAACGGGGTTGTATTTTTTATGTATTTGAAGATGATAATTTTGATGATTTTTTTTTTCTAATAAATTTTTCAAAGGGAAGTTATATTTTGCTTATCTAGTTAAATAAATATGTAGTTTAGTTTTATCCAACTTCCAAAATATCTACGTTCGTATAAAGTATTGGATATCCGACACTTTTATCCAATATCCAATAACATAAATTCGGTAACAGTAGCTGATACGTTTTATTGACACGAACCACAAAGTTCTAACGACAAGTTACCAGATCCACGATGGATAAAATTTTATCTCACTACCTTTTAGTCGCGATTACGTTCACGTAGCACTCTATATAGGGATGAAAAGTAACCTTCCTTAGATTACATTGTTTTTTTTTGTGATAGATAGTAGATAGTGGCTTCTCTATTTGACAACCAGAAGCTAGACAAGCTGGCGAACAGCGCCATATTGTCCCGGTGAGGTAGGGTCCTAAGTCCTATTTTCCATTCAACACTGTAAGCTGTGCATATTTTCATCTAAATTTATTGAACCGTTGGACCGTAAAGATGGAACAAATCGCATTTATAATATTAGTTGGGACTCCGAAAAAGTAACGCATTCGTCGGCTTTTCTATGAAGGGTAAAGGTCTTTGAAGGTTAAGGTTGCGTAACTTGTAGACGCCCGAAGGGATTATCAATTCAATTCAATTCAATACATTTATTTCAGATAATTAAAATCCATACATGATCCATACAATACACATAAGTCAAGAACAAAATCAAATCCGAATATAAAATAAAATGTCATCATACGTAAATGTCAAATAAATTTAGTAATGTCAAAAAATAAACACAAAACACTTTTCAAAATAAATTCAATAAATCAATTAAATGTCAAAACGATAAAATACAAATACAAAATAAAAGCAAATAAATACTGTCCAATAATAACAATTCACCAATTACATGTCCTGGTTTCTAAGAACCTGAACCATACAGCAGTGCCTGAGATAGTGGCTGTCGAACCTCAATGCAAATACGCTCAGGACACCGCTAGCGCTGCCCCGTATCCTGCGCACCAGGGATGCACACCGTTTTCGCATTGTAGTGTAAAAACAGTCTACCTGCAGCTCGGCAAACATCCCCGATGCACTACAGAAACGTGGCAGACCCATCAGTATCCTGAACGCATTATTGTACTGAACTCTCAGTGCATTGAAGGCTCGCTTTGTGTAACTGGCCCACAGGCTGCTCGTGTAAAAGGATGTACAGTAAGCTCTAAAAAGAGTAATTTTAACCTCAGGTGAACAACGAGCAAACCTGCGGGCAATCATGTTAGCACGCACAGACAACGCCCTCCGCTCTCTCTCTAGGTCAGCATCGTCTTTCAAGTCAGCAGTCACTACATGTCCAAGATATTTAAATTGCTCAACCGTACGTAGTGCGACCCCACAAAGTTTTATGGGTGGTATTGTTGTCTGACATTTTCCCCTGGCTTGAAAGACCATGCATTCGCTCTTTAGAACATTGTACGCTAGGCCGTGACTATGAACGTATCTCTCACAGATATTCAACAAAGTTGATAGACCACACGGTGAGGCACTCAGAAGCACCATGTCGTCTGCGTAACTAATGTTATTTAAACAGATTCCGTCTATGTGGCAGCCAACACGGGTGCCACTGAGCTCCCCTACCAGTGCGTTTATATAAAGATTGAAAAGCTTGGGTGATGTTAGCCCCCCCTGCCTGACGCCACACTCAAGTCTGTATGGTTCCGATAAAGAACCTGCCCATCGCACGACATTGACTTGGTTCCGGTACCAAAATTTAAAAATCTGGATCAGCTCGAATGGCATCCCCGCGTCTTTCATCTTTTTTCATAGTACATCATTATCGGGTCGACGGTCGTTATAACCGAATATCGAATCAGAAGAAAATATCGTGATGAAATGTTTCTTCTTCATTCCTAACAACCCCCAGGGGTTTTTGTGCCAAATATTACATCGACATCTAAATCAGCCGAAGTGGCGGCAGTTTTAGTAGAGGTCGTTGGGGATAAACCTGAAGAAATAAACATGCCCTAGAACTTAGTTCATGACATTGCACCTATACAGAGGCAAGCCAGAGAAATATTATATTAACGTACTACCTTCCTCTAATACTAGCATAATCCCACGCTTTAACCCGCAGATGTACCGAACCCCTATAAATTCACTTTAAAAATTCATTGTTTAGCCAATAAATTGAACAGCCTCTGTTTTGGTCAAACAAACTTTCGATCGGTTTTAACGACCGTTTTATTCGTTCACAATCGGTTTTACGACGCATAGAACAATATCGATTTACGATTGAAATACTTATTACGTGCTGATATTGTGTTGTTGGGAGACTGCACACCACACACATTTTATCGAGCAATACGTAACATGGCCGGTTTCATAATTAATAGGTCTGACTTTTATTAATTCTATTAGGATTTAAGCCCAGTGAAAGACGAGTTTTAGAAATAAAGATATTTATTTTAAAAAGCCAGAGTAATGCGCAGGGTGTAGTCCAAAGCATGGCCATTTTGTAAGGGAGAGATAGCTGCTTGCATGAATGAGAAAGCTGACATTTTACCTGTCAATTGACGTTGACAACAATCAAACTCCAACAAATTTAGTGTTTTACACCACTCCGGCTAAAACTGACTGGCTGAAAAGCCAGGTATTTCATTAAAAACATATATATATACAAAAAGCCAACTACGCACGTCGCAATATTTTTCGCCGTAAAAAGTTGTAAGAAATCTAAGCCAAGTTTGTTATACTATATATGACGTTGACCAAGTGAATTGTTGCCTTGAAATTATACTGTCTGCGAACTATCGGCGGATAGACAGTCTGTAATCTACTCAACCTCTACGCCTTATATGACCGACATGAATTTCGCTGTGATGTAAAAGGCTGGTACGGAATAGGTAGGTTTATATACGGATCAAATAATAAAACAGTACACTATTAATACTATATATATTTTGTCTGAATACTTATGTAAATACAAAGTGCATACATATACGGAAAACTGTAGATAAATGCGTAACATTTTTGTCTAAGTTTCTCTCAAACAAATCTGCGGGTAAACGCAATTTATGAACTAGGTTCAATGTTCCTTGCCCGCATTGTTCACGTTACAATACACGTCTGGTTCCACATGTTGACAGCTGTCAGTGAAGATAGCCCGCATTGTGGTAGGAACGACAATTGCGCCTTGTTAAATTGTCATTTGATCTGAATAGGTGACGCGGGGACAAACATTTACAGATAGAAAACTGTTTTTCTGGAGGATACGAACATAAAAGCCTATTTACTCAACTACGGCGAAGCCAAGAGGAAGGGTTAAGGTCATCCCGATTAAAAGTTATAAGCAATATTCAATGTTAACCAAAGGTTTTTATTCTGTCTGACAACTAAATTCTTTGCCTGTACCTAACGAACAAACTTTGGTTTGGAGCATAACATGAAAGCTTACCCGACTACGGCGACGTCAAAAGGACGTTTAAGTTTGGCCAAAAAGTCTCGGTATCTATGAATAGATCAAAACATTCTTAAAATCCGCTATATTTCATATATGATTCAATCACTCTCTAGTGAAATTAAAATCAATTATGATACTTCGCAGCTCCTAAAATATACTTAGTCAAAGACCGATATTAATTAAATTGGTAAAAGATATCGAAATTAAATTAACCGATAGAATGGGAGCAAATTATAAATTCCAATATTGAGTACAACTAAGGTTATCAACGCGTCAGCTGTTAATTAAAATTCGTATTTGAACAATACTACAAAATTAATGATTAATGACAGTGTTTTGCTCAACTGTAAAAAAGCGAAAGTATTTTTGAAAAATTCCACGGGATCAATGGACGCGAGTGGAAACCGTGGTGAGGCTAGTAAACTATAAAATTCAGAGCCTCACCTCGGCTCGGTGTAGCAATCAATTTATAAATGTTCCAAGCATTAGCAGCCAATCAAGACGTTATTGATTGACCTTTATTGAATGCTGCCACGAGCAGGCCAAGTAGCTCGCACCCTAATATCTTTATCCTGCCACCATACAAACTTTTCCTTGTAAAGCCATTTGACAATAAAGAAGGCGGAAATAAACGGACTTTAGCGTTATATAAATTTACTAAAAATGTGAAACGA
Organism: Idaea straminata; assembly: GCA_951213275.1. Taxonomy (NCBI): domain Eukaryota; kingdom Metazoa; phylum Arthropoda; class Insecta; order Lepidoptera; family Geometridae; genus Idaea; species Idaea straminata. The sequence goes on from OX577853.1 coordinate 14,268,191, forward strand.
ACTCTAGGTCAAACTAGCAACTTGCTGGAACCCTACAAACTGCAGATGCCCAGGCCCAGACGGCATCCAAAGGTGAGATGAGCTCGACACTTTCGTGGAAGAGAGGTCGTCTAAGCGGAAAGGGGTTAGTAACGTTAGGTTAGGAGAATATGGACGACGGTAGTCTTGGCAAGTAAATAGAACACATAGTCCAGCGTATCCTAATCACGTATATATTCTCCCGGGATAAAACGCCGACATTGGAAATTACGTGTTATGATGAAGAAAATTGATAACAGGAAAAATGGGAGAAATAGATGTTGTTTTTTGATGTTAATAACCTTTGTGAGATAGTGGATGTTTGTTTACTTGTGATAGTTAGTAAATTAAATAAATTAGATATTTCGTTGAGAATTGAAATAGAAACCGCTGAAGATAATTATTTAGAAGTCATTAAACGCAAACTACAGTCAAAAACTTTAAATGAATGAAGATGAGTGTCATAGGTTTAAACTCTGTCTGTCTGTCTGTAGTCGCTTGACGTTAAATCTGAATACTCCGTCATTGTTTTTAGGTTTGTTTCGTGAAAATGGGTTGAGCCGTTTAATTGAATTAAATAACCCAAATTACAGAGGGAAAAATTATCACAACTTATTTTATTCCTTCTGTAATTTCTTGTTTGTTCTCTTAGAATTGCTTGTATAGTTTTATTATATTTTATTTTTATTTTTTGTATTATATACATATTGGTTAATTTATTCTCATTATGAATAGTTTTGCTAAATATTATTACGTGTATGTTATGATATCTATGTTTAAGTATTTAGTTTATATCTTTTTTTACGTATGTATTTATTATAATATGTGTTTCTTACACCACACGACCTACCAGTTAAGCTAAACAGACCTTCTCCATCCTAAGGTTGCCTGGAAGAAATCGCTTTAAGCGATAAGGTCGCCTGTTTGTACAATTTCGTAGTTATAAGCTTTCTCATCCTTTTTGTTATTTTCAATGTTTTGTGTGTTGTACAAATAAAGTGTTTATCTATCTATCTATCTATCTAATTTGGGTTATTTAATTCGCTTGGCGACTAACTCCGTCTTTTCGAATAAAGATTGTATAATCTGGTTTACTGAACATACAGGACGATTTGACAATTATAGTCAAGTCACCCTGAAGACTCTCGACCTAATGACTGATACCAGATCAGCATCCGGAAACAATCCATAGCACGGAAGTGTGACCCGACCAACAATAAGCAAATTAATTCAATAACCTTTCCAATTATTAAAACAATGAATTATATTCGATGAAATCGCATTATGATTCAGCGAACGAAACATTTCCATTGAATATATGGAGCGATGTTCTGTTTCCAAGCGACCTTCGGACCACACCGGCGGCACCGGTTTGCGGCACCGGTAGGATATGAAATCGACGAAATCTCTTGTGAAACTATTCAAAGTCTAGAAACGATAAAAATATAGGTACGAATAATTCAATTCAATTCATTTATTTCAAACTAGCTGCGCCCCGCGGTTTTACCCGCGTAAGTCCCGATCCCGTAGGAATTGTCATTTTTTCTCGCCTTTTAAACCTTCCTTAGACCTCCACGAACATTTCAAGACTAAGATAAGATAAATCCGTTCAGCCGTTCTCGAGTTTTAGTGAGACTAACGAACAGCAATTCATTTTTATATATATAGACTAGCTGCGCCCCGCGGTTTCACCCGCGTAAGTCCCGATCCCGTAGGAATTGACTCTAGAAAACGTTTGTATGGGAAATAGAAAAGGGCTGTTTTTAGGGTTTTCCCGGAAATTATTATATATTTTCTCGCCTTTTAAACCTTCCCTAGACCTCCACGAACATTTCAAGACTAAGATAAGATAAATCCGTTCAGCCGTTCTCGAGTTTTAGTGAGACTAACGAACAGCAATTCATTTTTATATATATAGAAGATAAAGGTACATAGTAAGGTATTCCACTGATGAAATATAAAGATAACTCTATTCGGCCTATACATAAGGCAAGCAATATCTATACTAATATTATAAAGCTGAAGAGTTTGTTTGTTTGAACGCGCTAATCTCAGGCACTACTGGTTCGAATTGTAACATTATTTTTGTGTTGGTTAGTCCATTTATCGAGGAAGGAGGAAGGCTACATTTATTGCCACGGGATCGGGAGTTACGCGGGTGAAATCGTGGAGCGCTGCTAGTTAGATTATAAATCAATTATTACAATAGATATAATATGTCACACAAACTATTATTCGTCAAACTCTAGTCATAACGAAATTAAGTTAGATACAATGTCAAATTAAATTAAATATGGTCAGGAAAACTTAAAATACAATGTGAAATGGACAAAGATAATATTCATACACATACATGACCTGAAATTACGATGTAGTTTCATTAAGACCGAACCATTCGTCTCGTTAATTTATTCACACAAGAAACATTCTCAAAATAGAGGCAGATATTATAATAAAATGAAGATGGAAGGTCTGTTCAGCGAACATTATTTGAAAAAGCCCAAATGGAGCGGATCAAATAATATTTTTGACGTGATAACGTCTTATAAATCGATGAAAACCTGCACTCACAAAAAGTGTGACGTCATGCGTTATTTACTAGTAACCATAGCAACGTATTATCGTTGCTATGGTAAATATATCGTCCGTAAACTGACTTTTTCATTATAAACGCGGTATCGTCCGAGATAGGATATTTTCCATTTCATCCTGATCAATTTCAGGATGAAATGGAAAATATCCTATCCTACTAATATTATAAATGTGAAAGTTTGTGTGTGTGTGTGTATGTTTGTTACTCCTTCACGCTAAAACCACTGAACCGAATGCGATGAAACTCTGTATGTAGATAGCTGGAGACCTGGATTTACACATAGGCTACTTTATGTCCCGATATTCCCACGGGATCGGGACTTACGCGGGTGAAACCGGCGCAGCTAGTTATTAACAAAACAAAGCTTGTAATATAAATACCAGACAACGAAAAAAAACCTACCTACAAAAACACCAAGACTGGAAATAAACATCAAATCCAACTCGATCAGCTATAAGATAGTACCTATCTAACATTACCAACAGATTCAAATATCTACAGATCAACATCTATAGATATTCTAAACCAAAATCCTCCAACGGCCGCCGGCCGCCCGTTTTGGCAAAACAAAATAATCGAGGGCTTTAGTTAAAAGCAGGTTAATCAACCACAGGCGCCTGGCCTGCCATGTTCAATTAAATTGAACATGCCTCTAAGCCAGCACTTAGGCCGAATGAAAACAGAGGCAGTTTCCATTGGTCCAGTTAACACAGTCGTACATACATACATAAAACATACATATTTTACTTCGTTAAAGGACTGGGCGAATGGGACAATGAAATTTGAAGTATTCAATCATGCTCCGACCATACTTGCCGTACTATCCCTTCCAATTCTCGACCTCAAGTTGGACAGGAAACATTTTTGCACATCCGGATCTTGATTTCAAATCAATGACTAATACAGAGGTCCAGGTATACTTTGGATGTAGGTAGATTTTTGTAATGAATAAGGTCTAAAACACCTCGACCCATTTTAATGAGACTTGGCAAATTAATATCACATTTTTTAACCCGATATTCCCACGGGATCCGGACTTCCGACGACGACATTGCGAGGAGCTGATAGTGTTGTAAAGGCCCATTATTTATACAGCTAATCATTTTAATGATAAAGTACTTAATCGGCTTTTACCTTTTGGGGATAAGGTGACTTAATATTCACTTTACTAATTTTATGCTCTAGAGGATTGTGTCTAAAATATAGGGTTGTGGCACATTAACATTTAATTTAATCCTCCTAATCGTTGTCATAATTTTTTTAACAAAGTATGTATTGCTTCCACCCTTACTGGCGTCGTAAGTACCCACTGAGAACTGCCTGCTGGCAACATTAACCACAGTATATGCATGTGGTATAGGTATTAGTTTCTTACGTAAAAGCCTCAACTGCATTGACGTCATAATTACGTGCTAAAACACTCAATGCTCATCGATACTAAGTATCTAATTAGATTTGCAAGTCGGAAGGAAATCCTATTAATTTCCTTTATATGTACAACCTTGTAAGCAGTTAAGTAGATTTCTTTATTAACAGGAATAATCGAGTTTATCTATGTGATGTACCTTCCTATTACTTGTAATGCAACCTTGTCACTTCGGTAGTTACTATAACTTTTTTATTTTTCCAGGCCTCATTCTCTAAAAAATTCCACGTAAAGAAAGGGTGATGCAGTGGCAAAATGAAATACCCTTTACCCACTTTTGTAAACCTGCAAGAAAGGCTTCCCTCGAGTTGCAATCTGCAATAACCGACGTGGCAGTCACTTAATCGACTTCGGACTCAAGTAGGTTGCAAAAACATGAACCGGAGGACCATTATTATTATGAAGTCTCACCGTAACCCATGACGCACCTGCTCCAATGCCCATTGCGCCTTATCTGCACTTTGAAGGACCTGACTGAGGCTAAAGCTGCTGCAATTCTAGTGGCCCACCAGATAGGAAAATTATGGAAAGGTTTAACATATACTGATAAGAAAATAAGAAGAAGACGGGAAGAAATTGGTTAGCAGTATTCTATGCCAGAGGCTACATAGTTACTAAAGCTATTTTCTAGATACAATCGAGGATCCGTTGCGCTGGTTCCCCTCAGGCAACAATCAATTCAGTCCCCTCCCATCAATGGAACGACACGTGAGTTCGCCGACATTACAAAGATTGTCTATTCAAAGCTAATGTTATTGCCTGAACGAGTATGTCAGAATTCTATTCCAGTCACGTGTAGCCACAACAATGATGATATTTAGTGATATAAATTATTGAGCATCGATTTTTAGTTGCATATTAATATGCAAAGTAGCATTTGTTGGCCCAAAACTCCTCGACTCAGTTTAGGTAATGTCTTCTTAAATCCTGGACAGGACTGACGGATGGATAATTGGACACACTTGGCCAAAATTTGATATGAATATGACATTAACTATATGCGTCTTCTACCTGGTGGAAGTCTTTATTATAGTATAGTTATACTAAAGACTAGTTAGTTACTAACTAGTTAAGTTAAGTTTCTAGTTAGTTTTTCCAACAGAAATAATTTTCCCTGCACAAGTCGTGCTGAGACAATGCCTGGTAAAATAAACTCGAATATACTATTACAGTGACGCATCAGGGACGTAGCTGGAGCACATGGAGTAGAGAATTGTAAAAACTTTTTGTTTAAATCAAAGAGTTCTTATATTTCTATGCAAGAAACTTAATAACCGAAAGAGGTAAGATTAGTTAAATCGAGTTTAGCTATTCTATAACGCGCACATATTCGAGAGGCCCTACTCTTCTTTGATTCTTCTTTCTTTAATTTTAAAGACGTTTACGCGTCATAAAAGTGGATAATAAAAATTCTATTTTAAGATTTCATTGCACTTCGTCTAATCTTGCGTAAACTATTACACAACCACCAAACAAGAAGGTCAAAAGGTAAAAGTTCACCGGTCAATGACGTCCATGCTCGATCAGATTACCCAAATGTCCTAAACTAATGAATTAGCGCATTCAAGGCCCATTCATTAAGGGCACACAACCCCGATCAAAGTCCAATAGTTATTACGTCAGAAAGGTCAATACAAGAAACGAACAACCCATTCATATATTCGCGAGTTTCGTGACCATTTGTCGTAAACAGAAAAAAAAAACATTAGGAACATTACAGTAGACGATGGTTATTGTTCCAAATTCATAAAGAATTTTGACTTTATACGGGTCAAAAACATTACCCTCCCTTTTGTATTTGAGTAAAAATATTTTAATAATCTTGATCTTGACGTCACATCAGCAGAATATCTGTAGAATGTTTTCCTGCACCTTGATAATGGTAACATCAAATTCACCTGTGCCGTAATCCTATCGGAATTTGATGATACAATCCACCAGGCTGGAAAGTTTCACCTCCGTTATTTATTAGCTTTTCGTGATTAAAAGTCACTAGCTGTTGCCCGCCATTTCGTACGCGTGGTAGTTTTATTTAATAAACTAAAACCCTCTTTGAGAACCACCTTATAATTGGCGAAAACAGCATAAAAATCGGTGCAGTAGTTTTTGAGTTTATAGCGAACAGACAGACAGACGCGGTGGAGGACTTTGTTTTATAATATGTAAAAATGAAATATTATCAGTCTACCTGTGATTATGAAAGCTGAAAACTTACTATTCGCTTAGTAAGGAAAATTAGCTTCCCTAGTAAAACTCCCTAACATATCCTCCTTTTATTGGCTTTGGGTCACGTGTTACATCTTAGACCGTATCGTCTCGTCTCACCATCGTGTGAGATAGTGGTCAAACGCGGTCTGCGTGTCTGTATTGATTATTTTGGAAGTTTTTAAATTATTCCAGACTGAATGGCTGGTTATAAGAGTCAAGTGCCTTGGTTAGGCCTAGTCTTTCATCTAATTTACTGCCAAAGTTAAAATAATGAGAAGTTTGTGTTAAAACCACATATTTGGAACCTTAAGAGGAAAGGGGACCGGTGGCTCCATACAACCGTAGTCGACTGTTTTCTCCCTGGATAATGACACTAGAGCAAATATTTTTGTTGCATAAAACTTATAACTGCCATGACCTGCCCCTATGTTTTGATTTTTGTTTTTTAAATCTTAATTTCTATAATAATTAGAAAACGAAAAAAAAACAAAATATAGGGGCATAGTAAAGGCAGTTATAGGTTTTATGGCACAAAAATATTTGTGCTAGTGTTATTATCCAGGGAGGAAACAGTCGACTACGTTTGTATGGAGAGAGCGCCGGTACCCTTTCACCTAATATAATTCTTAAGGAAAAGTCGTGCACTTATTATACCTATTATTGGTAATCACTATTAAACATAATTTCAGCAATGTTTTTTTTTCTATTTTTAGTATTAGCGTGTATTGGCGGTGTACCTAACAAATAAATTCTTCCAGAAGATAACCATTCGGTCACTAATATCTATTCTGTGGTTCGGTTACTACCACTTAGCAAGTAAACCTAACCTTGCTAATTATAGGCCGAGAAATAAGTGGAAAACATGTAGAAACTCTAATTAGGCGCACCACGCGAGGTCATTCCACTAATAAATACTGAGAAAGAAAGAAATACTAGTTGTATTTATGCAGGAAGCCTGGATGGAAGAGAGAGATAACCCAATAATCTCACAATCTCGATTGGATATCGTGTCGAATGATATTGCTAATCAACACATCGCATTTTGGTATAAATAGAGCATGGTATTGATGGCAATCAATCATAAGAGATATAGTTTTTTTCGTATGTTTGTTAGGGTTCCATACCCAAAGGGTAAAAACGGAACCCTTTTACTAAGATTCCACTGTCCGTCTGTATGTCTGTCACCAGGCTGTATCTCATGAACCGTGATAGACATTTGAAATTTTCACGGATGATTTCTGTTGTTTTTCTTTCCTTTTGGCGACGTGGTTCAACTCATGGTTCGATCAATCGGACTGAGTGAACTTTTTCTGCCAAATATCTCTACTTTACCAGAGAGTTGTGAAATTACAATGAATAGAGATAATATTACAATATTTTTCATACAAAAGTCAATGTTTTTATTTTTAAATACGTCACACTACATACTTTAAATACGTCACACTACATACTTTAAATGCGTCACACTACATACTTTAAATACGTCACACTACATACTTTAAATACGTCACACTACATACTTTAAATACGTCACACTACATACTTTAAATACGACACACTACATACTTTAAATACGTCACACTACATACTTTAAATACGTCACACTACATACTTTAAATACGACACACTACATACTTTAAATACGTCACACTACATACTTTAAATACGACACACTACATACTTTAAATGCGTCACACTACATACTTTAAATACGTCACACTACATACTTTAAATACGTCACACTACATACTTTAAATACGTCACACTACATACTTTAAATACGACACACTACATACTTTAAATACGTCACACTACATACTTTAAATACGTCACACTACATACTTTTAGCGATTGTATACTTGTTACTTTGGTTTGTTTTTGGTGATTTTTTTGTCACTAATATCAAGGTTTTTCAAAAACCTTTCAGTGGCCCTTAATATCCGCAGGTCGCTATTAATTGTAATTTCTATATCTTTTTGTTGCGTATAAAACTCAAAAGTGTTTTTGGTAATTATATTAAAGTTGTCTTTGTTTTTGCACTTTAATGATTTGTATTGATTATGAACGCAGTGCCTAAGTGCTCAATAATACCTTACATGGCAACGACGTCGATCCTGATGAATCAGAACATTTCTTAGGTAATCTTTATTGTGGAATTAAAAGATACAATACTCTGGTAAAAAAACAGTTTTACACCAATTTCAACTTAAAAGTGTCAAAGTAAACAAGACACTGAAACAATAAATAACGTCAATTCATTATTGCGTCGAGTTTTTTCCCGTCCTTTAAAAAACACGATAGATTACAATGATACCTCGTCGAGTCCTTGAAGGATCATGTTGAGAGCACTTGAGGGACCGTTGTACTTTGAGGGTAACAAGACACTGGAATTGCGAAGTCATTATTTTTCTAAAAAAGAGCCTGAGATTCAATTCAAAGTATATTTTTAGAAAACTTTGTATTGGATATATATTCTGTGGTATTGGCTGAGTCAAGTAGATACTTATCAGCCTACCTAGCTTCATAACTTTTTTTGAACGAGAAGAAAATTAGCCCTTATGCTTCATCCCGCCGCGGCCGGCAGGGGTGCAGCGAGGGTACGTGGTGTTCCCTCTGGTCTGAAGGTGTAAAGCCACCAGAGATTTACCCACTAAAAACTCTACCGATTCGTCACTTGCCATAGTGTCGGAAGTGCGGGAACGTGTAGCGAATCTTCCACGGTCTCCGACGACAAGTATCTATCTATATCCGGCCATGAAAGGAAGTAATACTACAGGAGAATAAAGAGACTAAAGATCTCTTGCATCAATTAAAGTTTACATCAACCTGATCGGGCGTGGCTTCCGCGGGGTGGAGGCACAACGGGCATACGGGCTCGAAGAATACCCAAACCTTCCTTGTGGAAACAGCGTGCACATTTGTCACTCGCGGATTTGGTCTTCTTAGCCACGACAAAACACGCAGTCGCTAAGACGTGAAAAAGCCAGATATGATGAAGAGCAAACGACGATCTCCGACGTAGTTGGCAACAAAATATTGGAAAGATCTTCCAAGCAACGGATACAGCGTAATTCTGGCTGATTTAGTTCAATTAACTTTCTCAAATAATTATAATAGAAGTCCACGCAGCAAGGAAATGTCTCTATCAACAAGAGGTGACCCAAATACTTACCAAGATAGCTGTTTAGGGTCAAATACAACGTTTATCACAAAATACGTTATTTCATTCAACTATGCGGACAAATATGTAACTATAAATTATAAAGAATATTAATAAAGATAGGCGTAAAAACATACCTAACCCTATCCTTGCAGTTAGGCTTGGAAACTACTCGACCAATTTTGATGAAACTTGTTATGAGGATACATACGAGATCGGGACTTACGCGACTGAAACCGTAGATTGCTGCTAATTAGCAGTAAAGACAAAAATAGTTTAAGACAGCGCTTAAGTTCAAAATAGTACATTACGATATAAGTGTGGTAAATTGATCTTTGCATAGAGGCGGTTTATGACGCGCGAGCGGCAGCGAGCGTGTCATAAGAAGCCAAGATGCAAAGATCAATTCCACACGTATATCGTACGACGTTTTTTATCACAGTTGCGAATAAAAGAAAAGACTAGAAAAGAAAACAAAATAATAATTAACAAAATATTTGTGATAAGTCTATGTTTACATTTTTTTAAGGCAATATTTTTTGTTAATTATGCTCCGAAAACGCCAGGCTAAAGACTTTTAACCTATACAGCCTTGTTAGGGTGTTTTCTATTTGTTTTTGCGTCGGGGGTTAAGAACAAAATACAATGGTACGGAAAAACAATATATTTAAGTAAAGAAAAAACAAAAAATAAACAACTCAATTTTTAATCGTTTTCTAAGTCATTATCACGTAAAATTTTCGTTCGTAAACCGACTTTAGAGACAACCATTTTTGCTAGCTAAAAAACTCTTTGGTATCTACCTTTTTTATACATCAAAACAGTATAACCCAGATAAATTAAGAATGTTTCACCTACCTAACATGTAATTAGCAGTAAGATACGTATTTAAATTATCGGGATAACTTTACAGCACTAGTTAACAAATCTAAAACGCACGCGTGCATAATATGTTGGATTATGAGCCTAAAAGCCGTTGAATAAGATCCACTTTATGAGCAACTGTGATAAAAAAATAATTAATTATTCTGAAAAATTTCACTAGTGTTTTTAGTGCTGAAATTATTTCGTTTAGAGTATAAATTGTTATAAGATTTATCTAATTTAATTCGTCAAAATATTAGGTTTATTACGAGCACTATTCAGAAGAGTGAAACACTGCAAAGATAAGTGAAGATAAGATTTGACCTCTAAATATTTTAATAACTGAAAAAAGTATAAATAACTAGTTAGAAACGTACATAACAATTACAATTCTTTTAATTTGAGTATACCGATGTATGTACGCTAAATATTGGTCTTACGGTGAAGGGAAACATCGTGATGCGACTTTTAGTGGTCTCCAGGCGTATCATTGACAAATTCTTTCCTCTTGACACGATCAACTTAGTTGAGACTTAGCTGGACACGATCGACTTAGCTGACATTAATTAAAATTGCATAAATCATAGTAGGAAAATCAATCAGCTGGTTGAAATCGTACAAGATACTATGTAAGTAAAGCAATTTTTTACGGGAGCTCGAGTTTACTAACGCGTTTATGTTGCAGTCACCCACTATTATCGCATTATTATTAATATACTTTTTATATGATACAGTTGTAAGTACTTAAGTAGGTACTAATATAAATAATGGATCTATGTGTAAGCTGAATGAATAAATGAATTTAATTAACATACTAGACATTCCAGTACACCGGACATTATCTACCAGTTTAATTCGATTCAGTTCAATCGAGCTTAGATCAAATATAAACCAAAATGTTGATCCTTTGTTGTCGATTAGTTAAATATCGAACTACAAGTAAGGTACTTATTATAAAATGTGTATTACTGACGCCGATTCAATCTAACTTCGATTATGTATTAAGTAGGTATTAGATTGAAACAGGTCAGTCACGTTTTTGCTTAGGAAGCCATTTGGGAAATCATATAAAGAACATACGGCAACTGTTTACTGAGCCGCGCTAGCCGCCTAGCCGTAAGTAATATTATGCCATTATGTTTATGTATTGGCAAACATTACTGAAATACCCCAAAGTATTCCATCAAAGTAAACCGACCTACGTCTGGGACCGAACGTCGGAAAATTTGCTTTTTAAATTCTATTCATTTGTACTTTAATTTGATTTCTATTTTTAGTTCCATTGGCATAGACGAGCTCTCAAATGGAAATCTAATTGGAACTTTACAAAACCCAACCCGTTTCTTTTCTCTGATCAAGTTCCGAATCGCACGATAGATGGTGCTATGTAAATAAGGAATTGTCCCTGGCCACAAGACCCTTGCGGCCATATCGAGACATATATTATTATGTACGGTCGAAGTCAGAATGCAGACCCAGCGTAGGATTCTAACAGTTGTTTTATAAAATTCTCGGTCGTTAGTTTCCAAGCTCCACCTAAACGGCAGAACCGATTTGTATGATTTTTTTGGGTATATTCGTTAGGTCTGAGAATCGAACATCTTTTTTTTCTTTTTTTTTGTATTTGGCAAAACAACGTTTGCCGGGACAGCTAGTATTTATCAAATAAATTTATGAGTTGAAAGGCTTTAAACTTCAACTCAAGTAAGACCTTAGAATCTTGCTTGAGTTGAAAACATTCTATAGCAGTTCCGACTCCGACCGTACATATTATATGTTAGTATAATAGTTCAACGGCGCGGCGGCCAAGAGATGTTGACATTGACATCGACAAAGGACGACGAAACACATGCCTTTTCTCCATCGTTAAAATTATCTTTTGGTCCACTGTCATAACTATTTTTCATAACTTGTACTGTACTTGATTTGTAACTAATTATTAAAAAGGAAAATTGAATACATCAGGAGTTTATTGGAGTCTTTCGGCAGATAGTCGGATTTCCAATTACTTAAATTTTTAAAACTTTTATTAAATATCAAGCACAAATTTTTAAATAGCCTAGGAGTAGTCTGTATAACATTCTGTGAGAAAAAATCCACTAAGCCGGCAACATCAGCTTAGATTTAGACTACATGCTGACTCTACCTACTTTGAAGTGTACAGGCTTCATAACCGGTATGTTTCTGCTAATTATGATCTGGATGTAACCGGTTTTATGTTACTTCATTTTTTTTCGGTTCAACAAGTTAAATACTGAAGCAAAGTTTTTAGGATCTTGGCAGTTACTTAGTTTCGAAGAATTTGACATAATAAGGATTTTTTTTTAATTACCGGCTTTATAAACATACTAGGCTAGCTGAGCCCCGCGGTTTTCCGCGTAAGTTTCCGACCCTGTAGTGATATCGGGATTAAAAGTAATCTATGTGTTCTTACAGTGGCGGATTTACCAGCAGGCTGAGTAGGCTGGAGCCTAGGGCGGCAATTTTTAAGGGGCGGCAAATTTAGTTCATATATTTTTTATTTCGGTTTACAAATTAAAAAATATATATATTATACACACACATAATACGAATTTCGGAAATTGGAGAGAAATTAAAATATTTAACAAAAATCGAAATATTCTCTTATACAGTGCTAATTAATAAAAAATTCAACATCTCTGCATGAACAATTCCTAAACGCTTTACTAGTTATACATTAATGATTATGAACTTTCAGAATATCGCAATAGCGATTCGATATTATAATCGAAATTTAGTAATTTTTACATATAGGTATACTTCACTGATAACTGCTATAATTTTTTCTCCGTGTACCTAATAATTATGAGATCTGCTTACCCAATTCAATCGATATAATATCGATGGTCTAATTAAAATACTGACTAAAATTGACTAATTTTTATTAAATAAAAAACTAATTCAATATCTTATAGATATCATATTAATCAAATAACTGATAGTTGAACGACTGTGACTTGACAATAAAAAAATTCCCTCCACAAAATATGAAGTGAGACAATTTGCTCATTAGAAAATTGATACATTTTATTAGTTAATTATTTAAAATAAAAAGTTTGGAAAATCCAAATGAGCAGGCCTTAAGCGCTCATGTCGTACACGAATTATTTAAATTAAATGTTTACATCAGTAGATTTGATAACTTTTTCGCAAAGCCAACTTTTTCAGAAAATGCCAATCGGAATGAATTAATTACAATAAGATAAAACAATACTCAGCTGCATTTTTTTATTCAACGGCTTCTCTCCAGTTAAACAAGTAGGTATATTAAAAAAAAATTGAAGTGAAAAAATGATTTTTTCGAAAGTTATCGTGTTTACTGTGAACACGATCATCCAAAATCCATACGATATGTTAAATATCTTAAAATAATGTTTTTTGATAATTCTTTGCTGTTAAAATAATCAAGGATCTAACAAGGTACCATAGTTCTCAATAATAATAACTATATGGGAAAAGTTGATGTAACGAGGGCTACTTCCCGTTTCTTTAACTTCCCGTTTCTACAACCACACAAAATACCTACACAAAAGTAGCGTTTCTACAACTTTTTAATCTCCATACATTTATTCCCATTTCTACAACCATGTACTTACGTACGGTACTGTCACGTACAATTACTTCATATTTTTTATTAATTCGTAGAACATCTTAAATCAGCGCATTCTCGTATGCTCGTTTTTAGCACTCATACTGACTTGTACCTAGCAGCACTTAGTAGGAAGCGCGCGGGGAACGGTGTGAAGTGCGGGGATGTGAGGGTGGTTAGAGCGGGTGCGCATTCGCAAACTAAAACGGTAAAACGGATATTCATATTGCACTTTAACCAAAGGTATGAAAGAGATAGCAATATATAATTGAAATTTATTGTGTCTCATCTAAACTCGGTAAGTACTTGTTTACTTTCTTCAACGATTGTAACATAAAGAAGCTACTGGAAGATTATAAAAGTAAGAACATTTCCTTGGAAGATTGCCTGTTACAATTATCAAAAATCTCATCCATAACACTATAATTTTTTCATGTGTTATTAAATATCACACTGACTACAGACTTTTCAAATAACTTTTTTGTTCAGATATTGTTTTATTTTTTAAGTACTTCTGCAGAAACTGCATTTTTTTTTAATATTTTAGAGACTATTTTTAATAAGAGACTATTTATGTTTGTAGTTCAATCAGACGAACTGTTGTTTTATTAACCTAAGTATAGTAGAGTTATATTTTTTTGTAGTCAAATCAGACGAACTGTGATTATTTTAGTAAACTAAGTATAGTAGAGTTATATTTTTTGTAGTCAAATCAGACGAACTGTGATTGTTTTAGTAAACTAAGTATAGTAGAGTTATTTTTTGTAGTCAAATCAGACGAACTGTGATTGTTTTAGTAAACTAAGTATAGTAGAGTTATTTTTTGTAGTCAAATCAGACGAACTGTGATTATTTTAGTAAACTAAGTATAGTAGAGTTATTTTTGTAGTCAAATCAGACGAACTGTGATTATTTTAGTAAACTAAGTATAGTAGAGTTATTTTTGTAGTCAAATCAGACGAACTGTGATTGTTTTAGTAAACTAAGTATAGTAGAGTTATTTTTTGTAGTCAAATCAGACGAACTGTGATTGTTTTAGTAAACTAAGTATAGTAGAGTTATTTTTTGTAGTCAAATCAGACGAACTGTGATTATTTTATTCATATTCATAATATTCATATTCATAAATTTATTCATAATTTGCATTAAACGTCAATCTGTTATATTTTACATTTTGTATGTAATATTAATAATTAAAACTTAAAGTAAATAGCAATAAAAAGACAAATGTCAGAAAATAAAGAAATACAATGTCAAGTTAGGTACTTACAAGGTATAACAATTTATAATTTAATAGCCAAAAATTCGTCAATGCTGTAGAAGCACCGCTTAATAAGCCACTGTTTGAGTCTAGTTTTAAAAAGTCCAAGGTTACCGGCACTTGTTACATCGTCAGGAGACATGTGGACTCATGGGGTGTATAGCACGCGAGGCCTTCACCAACCGGCTGGAAAGACCGAGCAACCTGCTACCATGACGAAGTGGGTATCTTGCAAAGTCCGATCTCTTTGGGAATTCATGTAGGCGTTCACGGGCGTACAAAGCAATATGAAGGATTAACAAGCAAGGTAACGTCAAGATCTCTAGCTCGATGAAATAATCCTTGGCGCATTCGTCAGGCTGTATACGCGCGATAGCTCTCACAGCACGACGCTGCATGCGGAAGACGCGCTCCCAATCGGCTGCACGACCCCAGAACTCCAGGCCGTACTGTAGGAGAGACTGGACTGTTGCAAAGTAGCACGTAAGGACCGTGTTTTTAGGGAGCGTCACGACGAGGCGGTTCAATGCAAAGCAGGCCTTAGCCAACCTCGCACACAGCTGTTCGATATGGGACTCCCAACACAAGGTTTGGTCTAATCGAAAGCCGAGAAAAGAAGCCGTCCCCACCTGATTCACCCGGACCCCATCTACGTCCACCATCAAGTCGCGACGTCTACGTCCTGAGGTCAAAGCGAATAAAATGGGTCTTAGACAAGATAGATAGATAGATAAACACTTTATTGCACCATAAAAACAGAACGCAAAATGATTACATACAACAAAAACAAAAATAAATTCTAACTTATAACTACTTATATGCTAAAAGAAAATTAATATTTAGTACCTTACGATATGGCACAATGGGCGGCCTTATCGCTAAAAGCGATCTCTTCCAGGCAACCTTTGGATGGACAAGAATTAAGGAAGGGGATGGGTGGGTTGTTTATAACGCGACAGAAATATAAGGAGGATAATAATTAATACGTATTAAAATAATATATAATATAAAATAATAAATATTAAAATACATAAATAATTAAACATACATACAATAAAAATAAATACATATCAACACATAAATATATACGTACAATGAAACAATAGGACATTTATATGTTTGATTGACTAGCTTCAGCGAGAGCAAGGTAATGCTTGTACACATTGGCTTTAAAAACAGCCAAAGATTTGGATTGCCGAATAAAAGCAGGCAGAGCATTCCACAATTCTACACCGCGAGCGGTAAAGGAGTTGTGGTAGAAAGTAGAAGAGCGATCAGGAACCGCTAGAAGAAGAACTTTAGAGGAACGGACAGATTTAGAGGGAGTATGACGAAATTGAAAGCGAGATTTTAGATAATAAGGAGAAGTTGGTAGGAACAGAATTCTATAAAGTAGAGAAAGAACATGAGAATCTCTACGCAGACGAATGGGCAACCATTTAAGCTTACTGCGATATTCTGAAACATGATCGTATTTACGGAGACTGTAAATAAACCGAATAGCAAGATTCTGCAGCCTCTCAAGTCTATTTAGTTGTGCCTCAGTCAAGTCAAGAAAACATTCGTCAGCGTAATCAAGAATAGAAGACAAGTTTAATTTAAGACCATTTAATTTAAACCAATCGTGCAGTTTGCCCGCAACCTCCGTCAAACGACTTTCTAGGTTTGGCTCATTATCAGCTGTGACAACGGCAGCCACGTCATCCGCATACATAAACAGCTCAGCATTTTCTATGTACTTCGGTAGGTCGTTCAGCAGTAATGAAAAGAGGAGATTTGATAAGGCTGATCCCTGGGGAACTCCTATACTCGTATCGAGACCTTTTGATTTTATGTTGCCACTGTCGCCCATCACAAACTGAGTTCTGTCTCTCATGAAGCTTAGCAACAGATTGTGAGCTTTTGAGTTGATACCATACCATTGCAGCTTTCGAGATAGTACTTTATGATCTGCCACGTCAAATGCTTTCTTTTTTTATTAAACTAACTATAGTAGAGTTATTTTTTGTAGTCAAATCAGACGAACTGCGATTATTTTATTAAACTAAGTAGTAGAGTTATTTTTGTAATCGAACCAAACGATTTGTGATTTTTATTAAACTTAATAGTAAATATATTTTTTTGTAGTCAAATCAGACGAACTGTGATTTTTCTATGAAACTTAGCTTTAAGTAATATTTACATTTCACCTTTAAGTATTTAACTGGTGTCACAATGCGATTACAAATCCTATCTGAAATTATAATGTAGTTTTTTACACGACTGTACTTGATTGTCAAAAAGTTGTAGAAACGGGAACTTAAACAAAGGGTTTAAAAAGTTGTAGAACCGGGAATAAATGTATGAAGGTTTAAAAGTTGTAGAAACGCTACTTTTGTGTAGGTACTTTGGGTGGTTGTAGAAACGGAAGTTAAAGAAACGGGAAGTAGCCGTAACGAGGATGATGGAGCACTAATTATAAAGTTGGAATTTTATTGATACAAAATTGATATGATTGTGGACTAAGATATCAAAATTTAGAGGCGGCAAAAATTGAATAGCCTACGGGCGGCAAATCTATAAATCCGCCACTGGAACCAAGTCTCCAGCTGTCTATATTACCGAGTTTTACCGCAATTGGTTCATTCGTTTTTTCGTGGAGTAACAAATATACACAGATATAAAAATATTCTATAGGAAAATGTTGTACAGGGTGGTGTCCTTTAATACGTACCATTGATGAGCACAGGGTATTTTGTACAATAATATTACAAACAGGATTTTTTTATTGTTTATTTATAATAAATATGCTCGGAAACTACTGGATACATTGAATCCTTGAGAGTAACATGGGCTACTTTATATCCCCATATTACCACGGGAACGGGACTTACACGGGGGAAACCGCGGACAGCTGCTATTAATAGATTTAGGTATATAGAGATCAGAGACATAATGATATGAATACGCAGCGATGTTGTTGTAGAACAAATCAATAGATACGAACAGCAGGATACGAAACATAACTAAATGAGAACAAGAAGAAATACTTAGCTGATAGAGGAAAAACAAGTGAACAATCCAAGCTAAGTACATGTTTCTTTGTTTAATAACACGTTTCATTGTCAGATACATTTAATGCCGACTTCACACTAAGGCGTTGTCGGGCACGTACACGCGCACAGGCCGGTGTAACCATGCGCCTGTGCTCATTAACGATATTCCGACCTAGTAGTGTCCTTTGCACGACTAATGTCCAAAATACAGGATTAATGTCCAACAAGAACTTTGTCTAACATTAATTTTTATCAAAGGATTAGGTAGATAAATGTTCATTTATTTGCATAGGAAGCATACAATAAATTCAAACTATAAACAGATTTTATCATAAATTGTGTGAGTTGTGTGCTAAAGTGAAGCAGGAAGGATACTGCTTAATGATATTATATTTAATTAAATGCAAAACACAGATTTTCAGCACCACCTAACCCAAGTGCGAGGACGCCGCATTGTGCGTTTTAGTAAAATAAATAAAATAAAATAATTATTGAATGTAATGGATTATGTGACAGTGTGAACAGCTTTGCCTGGACAAGTCCACTTGACCTATGCCCGTGTACGTGTCCGTGAACACCTCGGTGTTAAGCCGGCATTAAATATACAATGTTCATGATTTATCAACAGTACGTAGATAAATTACTGGCTCACGCTCTTATAAAATACTAGCTAAGACGTACCCGCGTAACTCCCGATCCCGTGGTAATATCGGGAAAAAAGTGGCCTTTGTTTTTCCCAAAGAATGGATATATCCCCTTACCTCAAAACGTGCTACATCTTTGACCGCATCGTCACTTACCATCGTATGAGATAGTGGTCAAAAGCTGACCACTATCTCATATAATATATTATAAAAAACCTAGTTGCATCAAAATCGGTTTAGTAGTTTTAAAACCTCTTAAAACATTAGTGTAGGTCTTGTGTAGATTGGTAAGTAAAACAAGTCAAGTATAGACAGTTGGGTAGTGGGTAATTAGACTCCGAAAAGTCTGCACAAATTCAGATGAAAAATCTCGATATTCCCACGGGATCGGGACCTACGTAGGTGAAACCGCTGAGCCCTGCTTGTATAAAACGAATCTTTTATGACAAGACGCAAGGCAAATAAATCCTTACTAGACTAAAAGGTTTTTGAAAGCAAGCACTCAGAGACGATGACATGTCAGATTAGGTAGGTACCTACCTAATACCAATGTATACATAAAATTTCCTGATAAATGAGGTTATTGACATTCGGAAGACAGATTTCGGAAAGTGAGAGGAATTACCAAATCTAGGGTAGGTAATTTCTTTTTACTAACTTTTCAAAAAGGATAAGTAATCTCAATCCACTCATTCAAAGAAACGCAAATAAATTTGTCACAATCAGTCCAGCTATTTTCAAGTTTTTGCAATGAATTTAATGTTAGACTATCTGTCCCGGCAAATGTTGTTTTGCCACATACAAAAAAAATCGTGTGTAGGACAAAACGAATTTACATGTGTAGGACATAGGTAAACTAACACCGAGACACGAGAATTTATATATTTAGGGACTAGCTGCTGCTGCTCTTTGATGTATCTATCTTCCTACCAAGTTTTATCAAAATTGGTTGTTTTGGAGTAAATATAACAAGCAAAACTAATCTTAGTTAATTATTATAGTAGATGATAATGATAAATAAAGACATTCTTAGAAACAAAATATGTGAGAATTAATGAAGATTTAATTAACAAGAAGAATAATCACTGCAGCACATATTAATATAGTATACCTAGGTAGGTATTTAACCGTGGTTTTCCTGTACAAATTATGAGGAAATATCTTATTTATATTCTTCCATACTGTTGTTTTATTTCTTTAGTTAGAAAGGGTTGAAGCTGTGCCAGGAAGACAACAATAATACTCGGACTTTGATAGGGTAATAAAGTATTAATTAAAAAGTCAATGGGGAAGGGCATTTTGCTAAGGTGTTATCTTGGTGTTATATAACTTACAAACATTTTGAGGAAAAATCCATTAAGTTTTATTTTATTAAAAAATATAAAGTACCTGTATATAAGTACTTGAAGATGTTTTCTAAATCATTCTGAAGCAATGGGCAATAATGGTGTTTGAAAATGTAAATCTGATCCTAATGAAAAAATATATGTATAACCTAAATTTATCTTTAAAAATGTCGAAATATAGTTTAACTGGCTAATATCTAATTAATTAAATATGAAATACCTAAACCATATCAGTTTAATTGACTTTTAAGATGATTCAATGCAATGTCTAATGCAAATAATTCTGAATATAAAATATTATTAAGTTTAGGTATTTTTTTATAAATGCCCAAAAAAAACAATAAATTCCCAAATTCAAAGTTCTGTTATCAGTAAATCAAAATCTTTATGGAGTTTTTTCTTGATAGTTTAATACTTTTTCAGGGTCTTGCCTTGTGGCTGTGAAATTTTTGTCAGTTATCTTACTAACTCCTCTGTGAGGACTCATAGAGGGGATAGGCAGTAAGATGACTTCACTAATGTTCCACTGCAGACCGTTGGCCACCCATGGTCTCGTAAGTAGTGAAACATTAGTGGATTAACCATAATAAAGTGTACTTACCTAACCATTATGTAATAAATTATACTTATAATGTTAGAATAATTATTTAATACAATAATGGAAAGATTTTCTACAAAAGGACATATCTGCTAGAAACCTTAGGTACTTCCTAAAGTTAAAGCTAAGTTAGTTTAACAAATGCCAAGAAACCTAGGTAAATGGCTTAATCTTGGCATCTACATTTGAGGCTTTATTATCTTAGGTAAATGCAGAGCGGTGTTTATGTACTCAACATTATTTAGGTATATTCTAATTACTTAGATGTTACATTATATCACACACACCATAAGTGGTCATTGTCTTGCATGCAGGAAGTGGGTGGATTGTACTATTTATCTGTTTACGTCGGTAGGTACCTACGTGTTCAGAAGGGTCAAGCAGTTCCGATGGGCTATTGTTCCTATTGGACACTCATTAGTTCACATTAAAACGAGGAATAATGACATAAACAACCAAAAGTGAAATGCTTATTACAGTCTACGTTCGTAATCCTTGGCGTTAACTTAGCAATCACTTGCCACTTGCGACAGCTTCTGACCTTGCCAACTTGATGCACCTTTGTATTTCACTTTGAAAATATGCATATTCTAATAAATTAAATTAACAAATATTGTTCATAATACTCACAGCCATGACCATTTCGAAGGAGTACTTGTGAACCCTGAGGGGCGACGTGTAATCCTGAACCATTTTCACAGTCACTCAAACAAATTCAAAATAAAAAGCCGAGGATTTCACAATCCTTCAATGTTCCAAGTTTTACACACCAGCAGTCATGCTGTTAGGACTGTTCTTACTCCCGAATGCGGATAACAAAAAAATAGTTGAACGTCAACAAAGTGGAAAACAGAAAATGCGCGACACAACGTCTCGAGTCTCGTGAACTTGAAAATGCAACAAAATTCACGACATGAAGGAAACACGAAACAAAATGGAATGTTTGCAATGAAATTAGATGCAAATTGCGAGATGATGACATTGACATGACTGACATTGAAAGATTATTGACTTAAAACTTGATGTTTCCAGTATAAAAATATTATTGTGTTCGGATATTCGTATGTTTTCTACGAAGAAGGTAGGTAACCTTTTTTCTTCTGCAGCGTGCACTTCGACCTTCGACCATACAACAGCCCTCTATGAGCGTGCAGCGAAATCCTTCGAATATATTGAGACCTCTATAGCGAAATCAGTAGGTTGAAGATTGGAGGAAATGAACTAAAGATTATGATAACGATGATTCCTACGAGTGTCTTCTAAAAAAATTCAAAATCTCATTTTGCGTCATCAATAGAATAGTTTAGTTAGATCAATATAAGAGACTAGCTGCGCCCCGCGGTTTCACCCGCGTAAGTCCCGATCCCGTGGGAATATCGGTTTTTTCTCGCCTTTTAAACCTTCCCTAGACCTCCACGAACATTTCAAGACTAAGATAAGATAAATCCGTTCAGCCGTTCTCGAGTTTTAGTGAGACTAACGAACAGCAATTCATTTTTATATATATATAGATATATAGATATTGGTTGAGTACCTCAAAAAAGCAACCTCCTTGTATTGATAGATTTACTTAGGGTTTTTATTGCCAGTAAAAAGAAAATGTATACTTTCTATTTGTGCATGTCGTAAGGTTGGCGTCTGGCGAACGTCTTTAAATAAAATCAACGTGTTTACTTCACAAAGTAAAAATTATTCAAATGTTTCATAAAAAAAAATGAAAGACGTAAACTAAAAACGAAAGGCTATAAAAAGTAACCAAACGAGATAATTTTCGCAGGTCATTTTCCACGTTGCTCGCTGCTAACTTCAAGACAGTGAGTAAGCGGGCCTTGTGTTGAACGAAGCGCGAATGTCGCTTTCTATCATCTAAAGAATATTTCTTCTCGAATTGAAAACGCGAAGCAAAATTTTGCCAAAATTGTGCGCGTTCGTGCCCGATGTCTAGTGCTGAAGTCGCCGATAATTCCGTTGACCCCCCGGCGAAAAAGCGGAAATTGAATAGAGGAGAGGCACGTTCCAACAACTCGGTAATGGCGAACAATGGGACGCGCGTGGACGGCGAGATCGACGAGAGTCTGTACTCCCGGCAGCTGTATGTCTTGGGACATGATGCCATGCGTCGGATGGCCAGCTCCGACGTCCTGATATCGGGACTCGGTGGGCTCGGCGTGGAGGTGGCGAAGAATGTGATCCTCGGCGGAGTCAAGTCGGTGACTCTGCACGACGATAAGAACTGCACTATCGGCGATCTGTCCTCGCAGTTCTACCTGTCTGATAGCCTGATCGGACAGAACAGAGCGCTCGCCTCGTGCGAGCAGCTCTCGGAGCTGAACCACTACGTACCGACTACGGCATACACGGGCCCACTGACTGAGGACTTCCTGCGCAAGTTTCGCGTGGTGGTGCTGACGGGTGCATCGCGCGCTGAGCAAGAACGTGTCGCCGCGTTCACGCACGCTAACAACATCGCGCTGGTGATCGCTGACACGCGGGGACTCTTCTCGCAGGTGTTCTGCGACTTTGGGCCCGAGTTCACGGTCGTAGATGTGACGGGCGAGAACCCTGTCTCTGCCATGATTGCTGATATCACACACGACTACGAGGCTGTCGTCACCTGCCTCGAGGATACACGCCATGCCCTTGAGGATGGAGACTATGTCACGTTCAGCGAGGTACATTCAACCATCACTTCAAACTTTCAATTACTTCGTTTTTACTATTCTGCTGTAAATGGAACATATAATTACTGTATGTATGTAGTTATCATGTTATTACAAATGAATCATAGTGCAATTATTATCTTAGCCAAGTAAAGGAAGAAGGCAATAAAAATGTAGTTAATGACCTTAAATATTTTACCTAAATTGTTTTCAGAGCAACATCTATCATATTTATCTGTAACTTTACTATGTAAATGAATGCCAATGTCTACTGTGAATTCTTCAACATTTCATTATTCTGGCACCCAATTTTTTCTTCACAAAATGTGAAGAAAAATCATCCTTTCATTATTATTACATACATGTCTTCTTAAGTTCCCTAAATAGTTCAGGATACCGAACATTCCAGTATCTCAGCACCCCCTGGTTTTAAGCTCTACTGTATCAAATACCTTTAAAGAACCCTCCTTAACTTTCAGGTGCAAGGAATGACAGAACTAAATGGCTGTGAACCCCGTAAGATCAAAGTCCTCGGCCCCTACACCTTCAGTATTGGAGACACCACGAAATTCTCCAAATACATCCGAGGAGGCATAGTAACACAAGTGAAAATGCCCAAGAAACTTGAATTCAAACCTTTGTCGCAATCTATAAAGGAGCCTGAATTCTTGATTGCTGATTTTGGAAAGTTTGATTTTCCCCAGCAACTGCATATTGGGTTTGCAGCATTACACAGGTTCCAAGAAAAAGAGGGACGTCTCCCGAAGCCTTGGAACAATGAAGATGTTGAAAAGTTCCTGGAGTATGCTAGAAATGTGCAGACTGAGCTGGGACAGGACGTCGAACTTAATAAAGACTTGCTGGAACTTTTCTGCAAGGTAAGGTTAGATTTAACATAATTCGATAATAATCTTTTTAGACAACAATAACATCTAATCAGTTAATCATTAAACAAATCAGAATAACCGTATTTCACAATAAAAAATGCTTATATTATTGAAATGACATGACCAACCAGTTTTCACATAATACAGGTAAGAATACTTATTGAACATTCAGCTTTTTGATAATATATGATAATATTGGAATTGGTTTATAAGTTTTCGCACTATGGTTTTACATAAGTTAAGCAGAAAAGATTTCATTGCAATGATTTCAAGTAATTTTTGTGTAAAGAGTTAGAAATATACTAACAGACACACACAGGCTTACAAACATTCGGCGTAGAGGGCTCCGATTTTGGCATGTAGGCATTATTCTGTCCATTGTGCGAGATCAAAAACTTTCGCCTTTAAAAATTAGTAGCTGCGTCCTGTGGTTTTACCCGCGTACATTGCCCTTGTCCTCCAAAAGTCTATCTCTGTACCAAAATTCATCTAAATTGATTCAACAATTTAGTCACTACAGGATTTTAGACTTTCATAAATATTAGTAACCCCACAATTAAACAAATCACTATCTTCTCAGATATCATCTGGAGACCTAAACCCAATGAATGCTGCAATCGGAGGTGTTGTGGCTCAGGAAGTAATGAAAGCTTGCTCGGGCAAGTTCCATCCTATAGTCCAGTGGCTGTACCTCGATGCCATTGAGTGCCTGCCCAAGGACCGTTCCATTCTCACCGAGGAGACTTGCCAACCCAGTGGCTCCAGATATGATGGCCAAGTAGCTGTGTTCGGCAAGGCTTTCCAGAAAAAGCTTGGCCAATTGAAATACTTTATTGTTGGTGAGTGAGAAAAACTATTGATTTTTTCTAATCAGTGCTGTGCAAATATTTATAAAATGCATGTTTTAACCAGTACTTCATACTCTGTCTGGCCCTAGTGTGCTGTAATTAATTACACACACAAGTGGATACATAAGTGTCTTTTAGTGTTAACACAACTGATCTGCCGGTTTTATGCATCAAAGTTTTACAAGTAGTAGGTAGAACAAATTATGACTTTGACCACGGCAGATGTAACACAGCCGAAGCGTTGAGGTAGTTTTTAAAATAGTTAAACAAAAAGACATTGTGACCCTTTACACTAATATTATAAAGAAAACATGATTTGTTGGTGATGAATGGGTTCCGAAACTGCTAGACCGATTTCGATAAAACTTGGTATGAAGATATACATTGAATTCTTGGATGAACATAGGCTACCCTTTTCCCCATATTCCCACGAGCAGGGGACTTAAGCTGGTGTAACTGCGGACCGCTGCTGCTAGTAATGAATATAAATCGTGTGAGTTTAAAGAGTATAATAATAAAGTGTCATTGGATTGGCTTCTTCTTTAAAAAGACCAAGGAGTCGAAATCGATAACCCTATAATAAATGCTCTTGCTAATATCACACAAGGTCCGAAATAAACCGTAAGCGTTTTTAGTACGCTCACGTTTTAGCACTGTAAACTGGAACTGGCGCTGTTCATCCAATTTGGACCGTACGCAGCCTTCATTATGACATGTTACGCTATCGAGGCGCGGTATGAACCAATGATTAAGCATGATTACGTATAAAATGTCACAGTGTTATCAAACATGCACCCTTCTATCGGCCTGCTTCGGTTGCATGACTTACCGTACTTATTGCCAACCATTGGGACAGGTCAACTTAATAATTCATTGGATTGTGGCGCCAGTTCCGCATCCTTCATTATTTCTAACAAACGGCTTTCAAGAATAATAAAGAGTAAGAGACTTTAAACATGACTAACCAACTGTCAAACTGATTAAGTAATATCAACCTTGTTATTGAATTTGATTTTAGAATACCCGTTAAATGCTTAATTTGCTAAACTTGTTTAAGCACAATCCTATGCAAGCCGCCCTTACAATGTTTAATATTTTAGTACTTTAAATTCGCGCCGGAACCTTGATCTGCACATTTATTACCGACTGTAAATATGGTCTAAACTGAAAATTCTGAATGTAATAATTTTTAGTAGGACCATTTTCACATAAACTCTAATGTCATAAAGTCACAAGGCATAACAGTTTTAGCATAATTTCATTAGGCACTACATTAAACTACTTTGGCATACTTTCATTTTGCATAATTCTTTTTGACATAAAATCGAAAAGTACTATACCCATTTTAGTATGTGTATTATTCGAACTCAAATAGTGTGGGTAAGTTTAAAATGCTGAAATGCTTTTTGGCGAGTCGAACCCTCGCTTTAACCATTAACTATCGGTATCACAAGTTTACGTAGAGGTCACAAGTATAATAATAGTATAAAAGTAAAAAACTTGTACTTGTATTATTTCTTTAGCACTGTATATAATATTAGCTGACTCCCGCTGTTTCAGCCGCGTAAGTCCCAATCCCGTGGGAATATCAAAATAAAAAGTACTCTAAAGCCTTCCTAGATAAATGGACTATCCAACACCAAAATAACTTTTTAATTCGAACCAGATGTTCCTGAGATAAGCGCGTTCAAACAAACAAACTCTTCAGCTTTATAATATTAGTATAGACTAGCAGCGCACCGCGGTTTCACCCGCGTAACTCCCGATCCCGTGAGAATATCGAAATATAAAATAGCCCATAGCCTTCCTCGACAAATGGATTATCCAACACATAAAGATTTTTTCAATTCGAACCGATTCGATTCGAGAGTTTATTTGTTCGTTCAAACAAACAAATAAACTCTTCAGCTTTATAATCTTAGTATAGATTTAACTTACGCTTCTTTGTTCAATTCATAACAGGAAAAACTTGTAAACACTCGAGCCGTGAGTATTTTTACCGTAAACCGTTGAATCATAATTACTTAGTAACAATGCAGTGTTGTAGCGAAGTTTTTATATTAGTTTACAGTTTATCGGGATGAAATGTAGCCTAGATGTTAGTCCCAAGGATGCAATGTATTTTCATACCAAGGATTTCAGAGCTTATTCATTACAAACAAAAACTCTTCTCTTGATATTTTTAGTCTTTGTTTAATGATTTTTAACATTCTTATTTTTTGCACAAAGCTAATCTTAATTTTAAAAATTAGGGTATATTATTATGTATTTTAACATTATATTAAATTCACGTCTTTTAGTTTCAAAGGTCGTTCACAAGACATTTTAAAACTGCTGCCTAAAATATCGTCCGCGCGCTTTCTGAAGCAGGAAATTATTCTATTGTTCAATTTTTCTACAAAGTTATTAATTGTGACGATAAAGAGTGAATATTTTTAAACATGATGACGTCTAATAAATTGATGGAACACCTGCATTCACAAAAAAGTGTCACGGTAATATTATGTGACGTCATGCCGCCTGGTAATATGACCAGACGCGTCATGGTAACTTAGGAAACCGAATATTTTTAAATAATATCGCTCATCTGGGTTTGTGTTATGAGTGACGAATAGAAGACTTATTTAAATAAAAAATGTATATTTTAAGAAAAAAGAAAAAGACTAGAAAAAAAATGTAAAAAATAATAATATTTAGGTAAAGGAAAAACGAAAATAAAATGTCGTCCGTAAACCGACTTTACAGACAACCATAAAATTGTTTTCTTTTTATCTTATAACTCGAATAAAAAAGATAAAACTAGAATTTCGCGTAAAAATTAAATGCTAGATTAATATTACGAGGACTTATTTACCGTTCCTTTGTATGTAAATAAATTTAATTTGGGCATTAATCTAAAAAAGAAAAAGACTACAAAAGCTACGAGTCCAAAACTTTACATGGCTTCCTTCCTTTTAAAACGTAGGTGAGCACTAAACTAATGACTTTTGTAAATTCGATCTTTAAAGGGGTAAAAAGAGTTGGTAAAGTTTGTAATATTCAAATATAAAATGCAAAGTTACGACTGATTGATTGATATATCAACTCACAGCCAAAACCACTGCTCCTATAGAGTCATGAAACTCCAAACATTGTGTCATCTACTAAGAAAGGGTGTCTAAGAAGGTGTGATGGTGGGCGAAGCCACGAGTAGACGCTAGTTGTCAATATTATCATCTCATTTGGATCCCCGCAACGAACCAAAGTCCCTAGGTGGTATTTATGTTCAAAACAAGTTCACAAACGTGTCGTAGGTACTTAAGGTCGATGAACTGACTTTTAAGATTATCATGTCCTTGTTTGTATCAGTTTGTTAAATCTATAAATATAAAAAAATCAATGTCCTGACTGACTTATATATCGACGCACAGCCCAATAAATGGACGGATCGGGCTGTTTGGCACACAGATAGCTCCGTTGAGGAAGGACTTTGGAAAAATCTACATTTTCGCGGACGAAGTCGCGGGCAAAAGCTAATATAATTGGAAAATTTCCTTCATTTTTGCGGAACATAATAAATTGGCACGAAAGTTTATTTTTCATTCTGGAATTACACAATATTTTGTAACTTATGTTATACATATCGAACAAGTACTACGTCATCCGTGCCGTGACGTCATTGAAAGTGTTTCAAAGTGGTGTGACGTCATCACATTGTACGACTGAAAATGCTAATCATGGTATGATCATGGTTACTTTAGTGTAACGGTTATATGACAAATATTTAGGGCATTATAGACAAAGGACATTCTTTGACTTTTTGCTGTTTGGATGTTCAAAATACGAACTCAATGAATATTATGAACAGAATTGGTTATTTTTGTTTGTGTATTGTTGTTTGTTATAGGCTCTTTGCTATAGGGACTGATTTTATGAAATTTAGTATGAGAACATATATTGAATATTTTTATCCCGATATGTCGATAGATCGACACTTGCACGGGTGAAATCGCACTTTATTGCGTACTTCTTTTTTTGCTTTTTTATTTATAATTATCATATATCAACATTGAATGAAGAAAATTTATAAATTTAATAATACATAACGGATGTGACAATTAAGTGAAATGAATGATGTTATTTTAAGCAATATTTTTTTTTGATTGTTTTATTTGTAACGTTGACAAGTAATTAGATTGTACACCTTAGAAGGTAAATTGTAAGTGGACCTATACATTATACTTAAATTTATAAGAACTTTTGTCACCTACAATTATGCAATAAAATGTCTTTGTATCTAAAATCACCCTTTCGTCCACGTTCGTAACTGAAATTTCTAAACCAGTTACGAAAATGGTTTTTTTCTCGTTTAATACTTATGTGTTATGAACATGGATTTTTTTAAATTACTGCTTTCTTCTTACTATGTTTTTATTTTATGCTATATTTCGGAACTTTATGCTATGGTATTAATGTTCAAATTGACTTTTAAGTATTGTTACGAATCGTTTGTATGGGAATTGGGAAAAGATAGATAGATAAACACTTTATTTGTACAACACACAAAACATTGAAAATTACAAAAAAGACGAGAAAGCTTATTAACTACGAAATTGTACAAACAGGCGACCTTATCGCTTAAAGCGATTTCTTCCAGGCAACCTTAGGATGGAAAAGAGTTGTTTTTAGAATATTTCAGGCATTTATTTATTTTTCTTTCCGTAAGAAATATTCTAAAAAAAGAATTAGCGAAATCGGTTCCGCTGTTCTCTAGATTTGCGCTTAGATTCATTTTTATATTAGAGATATCTTCAAGATGCCATGCATCGTCACTTACCATCACGAAAGTGCGATAGTGCTCAAACACTGACCTATCATTATTGGAAATAATTTAATATTCATTTTGTTTTTGTCTTAAATCTTGTCTGTTACAATATTTTATATAGAAATACCAGTTTTATCAGATATACATTAATTATGAATTTCTTGTTATTATACTGATGTAATGCTTATTATTTACTAGCAGCGCACCGCGGTTTCACCCGCGTAACTCCCGATCCCGTAGGAATTTGCGACTATAAATTGAAATGTAAGCTATCCTATCTTTCAAGTTGGGTCGAATTGCACACGGTGTGCAAATCAAATTAAAAATCGGTTCAGTAGTTTAGTAGTCCATCGCGGACAAACACGTGACACGAAATTTTTATATATATAAAGATTAGTTTGTAAAAAAAACAATCCTAAAATTGTTATATTGTTTATAACCAGGTGCCGGCGCTATCGGATGTGAGCTGATGAAGAACTTCGCAATGATCGGTATAGGAGCGGACGGAGGGCAGGTGACAGTCACCGATATGGATCTCATTGAGAAGTCTAACTTGAACCGTCAGTTCCTGTTCCGGCCGTACGACGTGCAGAAACCCAAGTCTAGTACTGCTGCTAAGGTATTTTGGAGAAATTGTGCGCATTCTGTTACACTTTTTGAATGAAATTACTTACTGGACTAACTTTAAATGATAGATTTCTGTTCTTGAATGGTAAGAGCGACTATTTTGAATTATCAAAGTCTAGTAGATTCTTATTGACGAATGAAATGCATCCTTCAAAGGGCGGGAAACTGAGAAGACCAATCAAATGCTTTCTTGAGCAAAAAAGTGAATAAAGAGATTTGTGATATTGTACACAGCGCCATCTAGCACCAAGCTAAGCAACTAGGCTAGTGTTATGGTGGCCAGACAACAGATATGATACGCATATACTTTTCTTTTGTAACTACTTAATATTCATACAGAAACACCCAGACCAAAAACAAACATCGAAACGATTGCGAGTTCGATTCCCGCTTTGAAGCGGGAATCGAACTCGCAATATTTTGCGTCGCAGGCGTTCGCCAACCGCGCCTCTGAAATCGTAAAATGGATGGGAGAGGTCGAATAAATAATTGTTTAATTTCCAGGTTATAAAACGTATGAACCCATTCATGAACGTGATCGCTCAAGAGAACCGCGTCTGTCCGGAAACGGAGGCGGTGTACGACGATAGGTTCTTCGAGGCACTGGATGGTGTGGCCAACGCTCTGGACAACGTCGACGCTCGCATCTACATGGACAGGCGTTGCGTTTATTACAACAAGCCATTGCTGGAGAGCGGAACGCTCGGCACTAAGGGGAACACTCAGGTTTGTGTCCACTTATCAGAAACTAACATTAATATTGGTCCAGTAGTTTCGGAGCCTTCTCGAAAAAAAATATTTTGATTAAAAATATATGGGCAAATGAGACTAAGACAGCCTGTTTTACAGCAATGTTTCTTGAAATGTAGGGTTTTTCATAATAAATTTCATCAATACGTCCTTGCAGCCATTCCACCAATTATACGAATTGACATTCCGCCGTTTTACTATGATTCAAAATTCAAATGCTAGTAATTTGAATACCAGCCAGCATAATATTAATAGATTTTGTGCCGGTAGAATGAAGTTCATATTGCAAATTGAATTAGATGGCAGCAGTAGGTGTCGGTAGTAAAATTTCGTCACAGCTCAACCTCGGTGATGTGCTTGGTCAGGTTTAGCTGCATCTTCTACTGTAGTTCATGTTCAGAAATAGGCAAGTGTTACAATTTCCACTCTATATTACTAGTGTAGATAAGCTATCATTATTTTATTCCAGGTGGTAGTACCATTCCTGACAGAATCGTACAGCTCATCCCAAGACCCGCCAGAGAAGAGCATCCCGATCTGCACGCTCAAGAACTTCCCCAACGCCATCGAGCACACGCTCCAATGGGCTAGAGACGAGTTCGAGGGTCTGTACCGGCAAGCGGCGGAACACGCCGCGCAGTACCTTAGAGATCCACACTTTGTGGAGCGGACTCTGAAGCTGCCCGGCAGCCAACCCCTCGACGCCCTCGAGAGTGTTAGGGTAAGTTATCTCATTTTTCCACTTTAGATAATTTTGAACAAGCTTTTAGCTCTTGAAAATGCTGCCTACTTAAAAATCTGCTACCTCATATCATAAAATCCTCCTTCTAATTACTGAACAAATTACGTTTAAACTTGGTACGTAGAGATAGCTGAAGTTCTGGAATAACATATAGCCTACTTTTTATTCTGAAATTATTATGGAATTCGGACTTATGCGATTTAACTCGTAGATCCACGCTTTTCGCCGAATCAAAAAATCTGCATATTGTTGTCATACGAAACGTTTATATAAATATTTCTCAATTTCTGATGTTTTATACTTTCAGAACGCGATCGTAGACCGTCCACGAAACTTTGAAGACTGCGTGCGATGGGCCCGGCTCCACTGGGAAAACCAGTACGCCAATCAAATCAAGCAGCTTCTCTACAACTTCCCTCCTGACCAACAGACCACCTCCGGAGCTCCCTTCTGGTCTGGACCTAAACGATGCCCATCTCCTTTGGCCTTTGATCCTAATGATGAACTGCATTTGGACTATATCGTTGCTGCAGCAAATCTCAGAGCCAACGTCTATGGGTTACCGAATTGTGTCGATAGAGATTGCATTGCGGAGATGGCGTCTAAAATTCCGGTACGTTGATTTCTACATGAGTATATTTGTGTGACTGAGATTCTGATAATTAAAACTGATGAAATCTTTGTTTCTAGGTACCAGAGTTCAGTCCTAAATCGGGTATAAGAATAGCGACAACAGACGCGCAACTCCAACAGAGCAACGAGGACATGGACCAGGATCGTGTCAAGAATATCATAAAGGAGATGCCGGCGCCGCCTCAGCTCGCCGGCCTCACCATAACACCTCTAGAGTTCGAAAAGGATGACGATACTAACTTCCACATGGACTTCATCGTAGCCGCGTCTAACCTTCGCGCTGCTAACTACAAGATACCCCCGGCAGATCGTCACCGTTCCAAGTTGATCGCCGGTAAGATCATCCCAGCCATTGCGACTACTACATCTGTAGTTGCCGGCCTCGTCTGCCTCGAGCTCTACAAGCTAGCTCAAGGTTTCAACACCCTCGAAGTGTTCAAAAACGGGTTCGTCAACCTCGCGTTACCCTTCTTCGGGTTCTCCGAGCCGATCGCGGCCCCGACTAACACCTACTATGATAAGAAATGGACCCTCTGGGATCGATTCGAAGTAAAAGGCGAAGTGACACTCCAAGAGTTCCTAGATTACTTCAAGAACCAGCATAAGTTGGAGATTACGATGCTGTCGCAGGGCGTGTGTATGTTGTACTCGTTCTTCATGCCGAAGGCTAAGAGACAGGAGCGGTTGAACTTGCCGATGTCGGAGGTAGTCACCAAGGTGTCGAAGAAGAAGCTGGAGCCGCACGTGAAGGCGTTAGTGTTCGAGTTGTGTTGCAACGACGAGGAAGGTACAGATGTAGAGGTCCCCTACGTCAAGTATACCCTGCCCTAGTGTCGCACGCACACGTCCTACCAACTTCACGAGCCTTATTCAACGCAGCAAGGAAGTCGTGACGCGATGGCATTTAGCATGGCAAGCGAGACGGTTCTATGAATTTAACAAAATATAAGGGTATTTTTGTGATGCGATGTTTGAGAGTGCCTCGGTCAGTATATTGGTGCATAGACGCGATGTACAGTGATGATAATGTTAACTAAATAATATTGTGTGACGTTTTATTTGTGCTTTACTACATTACCTTATTATTTACGACACGCTTCACTTACTAAATTCATATTATATTTATAGTAGCCTAGTTTATTTCCCTGCTCTTTGTCTCATCAATACCGCTATTTTATTTTTATGTGAGATTTCATTTTTTTTACACAAAAAAATTATCGAAAATTATTTTAAAGTTAGAATTTAAACCAGATGGGTCTGTATATGGAAAAATAAATAAAAAACGTATATCATTTGGTTTTATTTTTATTATTTTTAAAACCTTCGCATGACATTCTGTAAGGCTCAATTTACACCGCCACGGAATGGAAGCGTCAATTTCGCCTCATGTCGATCGCTGGAATACTCGCTTTCCCGAGTACGCATGAAGGATGCTCCGTTGTTACTGTGACTGACCGACCTGCGAACGTTCGCGCCACTTCCCGCAGATTCCACAGAGGCCACCGGAGAACTCTTAGAATTAGCGAGGAAGACGCGCGTCCCATTTAATTTAATTTGTGTGTTATACAATTGATATAAAGTTCATTGTGCTGTATACAATTTCGTTGCAAAAAGTCGCTTCCGTTCCGTTCCGCGGCGGTGTAATTTGAGCTTAAAGTAATAATAATCTCATCAAATAATATTGTTCGGTCTTTGGGAATGGTTATTTTAAACGTACGAGGTAACTTACTAAAAAGCTTTTATAAAAATTAAGCGTCATACAGTAACATATTTGGCAATCATATCAGTTAACTTAATTTTTAGGTGTCTAATACAAAAAAATACATAAAAACGGAAAAAAATACAGAATTTAAAATTAACATAGTTATTTTTTACTACTAAAGTTATAAACGGGATATTAACCACGTTCTTTGTTTTCATTTGAGATAAACAAGTTAAATAAAAGCTTTTGATAACATAGGTTATCCCGATTTAAATAACTGTAGTCGAGAATAAGAATGTTCCTTTTTTTTAGACAAATAACAACATAATGTTAGGTCAGAGTATCCCTAGAGGAATTATACAAGCTAACATAGTTTGTACGAATAGGCCATAGAGTTTAGACAAATAATGTATTGTTTAGCTTCTAGTTAATTTTATAATAATTACTAATCAGGCAAGAACTGAAAGGGACGATGCAACACACAAAATAAATACTGCAGGACATTTTACACAGCGCCATCTAGCCTCAAGCTTAGTAACTAGGCTTATGTTATTGTGGCCAGGATAAAATACTTTTATTTTGTAAAT
The DNA here is from genome assembly GCA_951213275.1 of Idaea straminata. Taxonomy (NCBI): domain Eukaryota; kingdom Metazoa; phylum Arthropoda; class Insecta; order Lepidoptera; family Geometridae; genus Idaea; species Idaea straminata. The sequence goes on from OX577853.1 coordinate 14,303,194, forward strand.
ACACCAGAAATAAATATCTCTATAAATATTTGATTATGGCGGGAATCGAATCCGTAACCTTTTCCGTCGGTGGCGGGTGTTTGCCCACAGCATATACAGGCCGTCAATAATAGTAACATTTTTTTTATTTTAAATATCAAATAGGTAGTTAGAAAGCATTGCGTAATACTATAAAATAATTAGAAAAGTAGCCTAAAATCTAGAAAGATATTTTCACATACAATGTTAAAAATATATCTAAAAACTTACAGCTAATTTGGTGCAATTTATAATTTAGGCACTTATTTTGGAAGAGTGATATAGTTTAAGAGATCTTACAGAAAGTTAAGCTTAGCTTAAACTACAATTTCAATAAGTTCATTTTTTTACTAAAAAATCCTCTAAAATATTAATTTGAAATTTTTAGAGGAAAATATACAATAGAATAAGCTCCTTTTTGAAGTCTGTTAAAAAGCAGATTAATTTTAACAAAAATTAGCTATTTTATTGAATAACCTAATTTTTTATATAATATTGTGAGCATAAATATGTAGATACAATAAAGGAATATTTTTCAACTTATTTGGCGCTAGTATTATACCAAAATAAATTTCATCCCTTCTATTCGAAAACCGACGTTTTGTCCTCAATAAAGAAATTACAAAAAGTTACAGGCAAGTAACACTTGCCCCCAATTCAAAAAATAAACAGCCGCTATCTTACAACATGTACTCTGTTTACGAATTGAATCGTGATTTAGAAAAATGTGTCAGTAGTAAAAAAGTGTAAAAAAAAATGTAGGCACAATAAATCCCGGGGTTTTAGTTGTTTATTTATTAATAAATAAATATACTAAAGAGTAACTTCCTATTCCGTTTTCTCATAGAGGGAGATGAAAAGAAGAGTGTACTCAGGATTAAAATACTTGTTACCTCGAGCTGCGTGTTAGGCTCCCTCGGTCAATATGATACTCTAGAATCATTCACCTCGCTTTGGATTCAATAAATCAGTAAATCGCGTAAAAAGTATTATTTAAACCCCTCGTGCAATCTACGATTTACTAAAAACTAAAATAATATTGCAATACATAGATAATAACATCAATAAATTATTGCCCGTTAGACGTAGTCAGGTCTAGCCCAGCAGTGGGCGAGGAATGTGGGCATGCAGGTGGGCGTGGGCGAGGGTCAGCGCCACGGGCGGCGCCTCGGGCTCGGCATATAGCGCGCGCGGCCCTTCTCTGGGTTATAACTCTCTGTAAGGATATATAAAAACTATTTATATATAATATCTATAATCATAGTATGTTAAAGTATGTGCTTTATGAATTGATAACCTTCTCCTTTTTTTGAAGTCGGTTAAAAAACTAACAACGCCCTGTGGTTTGACTCGATCCCGTGAGTTCGCTTCGCTTCAACTTAATCAGCATCGTACAAAGTTTTATCGCAATAGGTTTAGCAGTTTTTGCGCGAAGATGTAACGAACGTACCTACCAAACTTTCATATTTTTAATATAGGTACCAAAATTTCATATTTTTAATATTCATTATTATCTAAGCTTAGATTTTAAATAATTAAACATCAATAACATAACATTTTATGGAAATTTAAGCCATACCCCGGAACGAAGATTCCATAAAAAATGTCATTGGTATGCCATTTATTATAGGATATTACGTTGGTATGTGATCCTACTAAAATAGGTGTAAACCGTTAAAAGCGAGAGATGTATAGCGATTACAGAATAAAGCGGGTTTGGCCTATGGCCTATAAGACGCGAATAAGTATAGAATGAAAATGACAAATGAAATATGCTTTATATTTAAATTAAAACAACTTACAACTTAAAATAACATTGTACACATTGCAACCCTGAAGTAATAGAAAGTTTATTAGTAAAACTATAAAAATGAGCTATTATGAGTAGAAAAACTAAAAAATGAGCTTTTTTTATTTGCCATCTATATTGCTATGGTCCATTGATACCATAGTAATATATAAATAAAAAGGAGGATATAGCCTTCTCCACAATAAGCACTACTTCTATAAAAATTTCATCCTAATTGGTAGAGTCGTTTACACCATGAAACGAACTAAAAACACTTTCTCTCTTTTAATATGAAATTAGAATTATGATAATTTTGTTTCATTCCTTTTTATTATTGTGTATGCATGATGCAAAGGCAAAACAAAATGCGACTTGCAACTTCAAAACATATAATAACATTGGCAACACAAACGAAAGCTTGCTGGCAACATTCAGTATAAGTGTTACCATACCATAGCTCGATTGAGTCATGAGGGAGGCCGAAGGGCTTCGTTTCGCACGAGCGGGGAACGCGCCGCAGTGAGATTGTGACATTATATCCCTGCTGTTTAGAAATTATACGAATTAAAGTCAAAGAAATGCATCTATAGTTATCTGTCAACGTCCATTAGGCGTATATACTATCAACAAGTCTTGACAATTTTTATGGCTTTCCAAAATTATACATTTCAATCAACTGGTGACAAACATTTTTAGAAAGCGTTAACAATATACACTTTGATTTTTAAATATTTAACAAAAAAACCCTTAAAAATTTTTTGGTTTGAAGAACTTACAGCGTTTCAGTAATTGCTAAAAAGAACTGTAAAGATCTAACAATTCATTTGAGATTATGAATGTTATTTGTTAATTTAAGTGACGAGTTGGACTTGCATTGTGGGGATTGAACCCAGGTAGCAGTCAAGGACCAGTGGAAAAGAGGGGAGGCCTTTGCCCTGTAGTGGGAATGCGTGGGCCAAAATAAATGTAACTGGTACTGTGTTGTATCTATTTAAGGATTCTTCTCCAATCCTCTCGTAGTAGTTAGTATATACTCACGTAGTTCTAGCAGTTCTGGCACACCTTGCCGACGAGGGCGCGGGTGGCTTGGCTGCCAGCGCCCGCTTCCGGCCGCGGTCCGCCGCGATCATGGCGCACCGTTCTGCTGCCGTGCTCGTTATAAACGTATCGTGGAGGGAGTAGCATGCTGCTGTTATCTGGAAGTTTTAAGAGAAGTTGACTAACAAACTCGATATCAGGTTGAAAAGTATCTAAATTCTATTTCACACTAAAAAGAAAGGCTGTAATTGTGGTATTCATCGTTGTCGTATTTAAAATATTATTGGATTTGTTACAAGCAATTTTCATTTAAATTAATAATGTAGACGTACGGCATCGTACGGTCAAACCAAAAGACGTCTAGGAGTACTGATAGATGACAATATCAGTTTGCGCGCTGATTTACAACACAGAATAAAGCTTGAGCTGATCAAAAACGAAGTAAGCAGATAAAGCGTATTAATCTTGAAAGAACCAACATAACATCACGGTTTAATATATCAACGACATTTTAACTACATCCTTATTCTTCACCACTCATAAAATAATGATAAAAGCGCTTCAGTAATAGCCATCCTGATATAGCACATAAAAAGGCGCTTCACAACACACCTGCTGTATAAGCCGCCTATGCAGATCAACGTCAGCGCCCCGGATCCCCTCGCGATCCTGATGCAGCTGCAGCGCACAGAGCAGCGCGTCCTTAATGGTCTGCACCGTGGTCTGCACGCGCTCGGTACGGAACAGACGACGCACGAGGTACCCGCGAGCGTAGGCCACTATACGTGACGCTGCTGCGCACTGGGTGGGAGGCAGTACATAAAATTGTGGCAAAATATTCGAGGGCATTCATATAAGGAATATGTAAGAAGAGGATGGTATAAGGAAACCATGGTGGGAGCTGTACGTAAAAATGTGACAAATGTTGAAGGGTATTTATAGAGGACTAGGAAATGGAATAAATAGGATGTAATTGAGGAGAGGATCAAGTGAGGAAACCAACTGGTAGGAGCAAATCAAACTGGGTTTGTATAAGCAAAAAGGCGTCATAAAAGGTGAACTGCAGAATGATTACTAATAGATTAGTATTTAAAGATTCTCACTAAAAAACGACAGAATCATGTAAAAACAGACACAATTTAAAACTCATGCCAAATAATTGGGATCCATCAATCATTATTTTATATAGAAGAGTTTGAGTGATAGGTAGCACTCAAGTAGATTAAGTTATGGTACCTAAGTATACCAATTTCCTACACACTAAAGAATATTCAAAATTTACAGAGTCCTGAATAGCTAGGATTAGATGTAAAGGCCAAATTATTATTTACCTGCTCAGGACTTGGTACAGCTTTAATGTAAGGAGGTCTGCCGCGACAAGAGTTGTTGATAGAATCTTGTATCGCTTGTTCCATGCAACGTATAGCGGAGTCAGTGGAGTTACATCGTGTCGCGTTACCCACCGGACTCGCGTGGATCACCGTTATGTCCTTACGATGGTTAGGTGACGCTGTGACTCGACCTTCGTCGCTATCTGACGGGAAAGTCACGTTCAAGTCAGCCAATGTATCGTTAGTTCTATCTGTCAGCATTAGTTCGTTATCTTTCTCCGATGACGCGCTCGTTTCGTAATTTAACCGACGGGATGTGTTCCGCTGCGCTGGAGAGTGAGTACGTGTACGGCTGCCTTCGCTCCGATAGCAAGATCTAGTTGGAGATTGTACTCTACTATTTGGCGTCTTTTGAAGCGAGTTAGTTAAATGCCGGCTTCTTTTTAACGCACTGTTGCATTGTTGGAGGGACTTGTTAGTGTCTGTGAGAGCTGAAGGGCTACCGAGTACATTAGGTGGTTTGTTATCCATCAGCTGGCTCAAGCTAACGGGTCCACGGTCCGGCTTCTGTCGCTTGTCGCTCCATGCCTCCTTCACCTCGAACGGCGATTTTGGACAGATTGTCTTTAGTTGTTTGTACAACAAATTATTCTGCTCTTCAAACACTTGCTGCAGAAGAATCTGTTCTCGTTTCTGCTTCTCAACTAAGCTGGCCATTTGAATCAACTGCTGATTTTGTATTTTTTCGTAGAGTTCCCTCACTTTTGACGCCGGATTTTCAGGTTCCGACATAAGTTGAGGTTTCGGTGATTTAGGAGACTTAGGAGAGGTCGGTTCTTTCGTCTTTGAACCTGGCTGATCTTTGGCGACCGGTTTATTTGAAGGATTATATCTAAGAGGACTAGGTCTTCGAGCTCTTTGAATTGGTTCTGATTTTGGTGTGGCTCTTGAAGCGGCCCCACGCGATGGGGCTCCGGCGATGGCCACTGAACTGCCGCGCTGTGGTGACGGCTGCGGCCTCTTATTAGTGGCGGACTGCAGAGCTCTGCCCATGTGCTTTTGTCGTAGCTCCAAGGCCATCGATGACCATTTTACTTTGGCTGACTCTAGATCCCAGCTTCGGCGTTTTTTGTTTGGAGAGCTCAGATTAGAGAGAGATTCACTCATTGATATGCTGCTCATTTCAACTCCAGTGTTCATAGACTGAACTTCAAGGTGAGCAAGGAGCTGTGGGCTGGGGTTCAGGAGAGTGTAGGACCTCTGACGAGTCAATTTCGGGGTATTTTCTTTGACACTCTCGGTATACAGATCATTAAGACTTCCAGTGAAGCTCTTAGAACTGATCGATTGGGGTTCGTCCTGATTCAGGGATGTTCCAAATGGGTTGGTCATCTCCTCCTTGTTTATGCTGAACCTGATGTCAACTGTGTCTCTTGTTTTATTTATTCTACTTGTTTCTGTATCTAGAATTAATTCTTTGGTTTTATTGCTGCAGTTGTAATCCCTTTCAGGTACATCTATGGGTGGGCTCGGTGATCTCTGCTTTACTTCTATGCTGCGAACATTGGTTTGATTGATACAGAGGCTGAAGTCTACTACAAATTTAGAGGTTTCTATTGCTGAATCAGAGTCGTAGATTTCTATATCTTGTTCTGTGTGTTTTGGGGAGCTCGGTGGTGATATATCTTTGTCTCTGAAATTAGCATTTTGTGTGATATAATTTTGTTCATTTTCTGATAATTCAGGGGCATCAGTTCTTTCTTCGGTTGACTCATCACTGTCTTCGATGTAGGGTTCTAGAATCGATATTCTTTTTTCAATTTCTTTAGCTAGTAATTTGTAGTACTGCATTTCTTTACGGCATTCTTTAGATAGCTGAAATAATAAGAAATAATTACTTGTGAGTTTTTCAGATAAAAAAATATAAAATAAGCAATAATGTCACCTCGAACTGTGTTTCCAATCTCAATTGAAACAATACAAACAAAAATTTTAAAAACAATATTCGTATCAATTCTTGAATTGTTGTCCATAATTTGCACATAGGTTTAATAGGTATATTTAACGACTTGTTATCTGTAAAAATTTGTTGAAAATATGAGAACATTTTCTAACTATTTTAACTAGGTACCCACTTGGCACCTTTAAAATGATGTTTTTGATATTTCTACTTACGACAGGTGGTAGGAGGGGTACTCCGTTTAGCTTCATGCACGAGGTATATTGTCCGGCTTGACGCACCGACTTCACGTCCCACGGGTCGTCCATCACGACTGAGTTACATCAGCCTTCGGGCACGGCCGGGGCCCAAAGCACTACACAACACGCACTAAAACCGCCTTCTGATCAATATTCGCCCAGTCTATTCCAGCAGCTAACATTACAGAATTACCTAATGATTGTTGCAAATTTAGAATTTCAAATTGAAATAATGTTTAGGACATCGCAGCGCAAACGATGTTGTCACGGCTGATTACGTCAGTTAAATACACACCCAGATTTTTATTAGACTAAAGTGTTGTATTAGTTTTTCTAGGAATTAATAATTTTGATCGCAATAATTTAGTTGGGAATTCTAAGAAAAATATTTGTGGAAAATAATAAATTCACCGGTAGCGAAGAAAGAAGTTGAATTTGAAAAACACGGGATTGTTCTCATTGACGTTTTCTCTAAAAAAAAAATCTACCCTATACAATTGTTATACTATATATCATTTTCGCTTAAAGGCCAATCAGAAAGTTATACTTCTTTTGATTTTCCAAAACGTGAAATAAAAGAATAAGCTTTTGAACTTTGATGCTTGCTTTTGTGTTGCCATGACTACACAGTCCTTACCCTATTTTTGACACATAATAAATGTCACTGTCAGCGACCGAAGTAAGAAAAAAAGTCCTCTCCTGAATCATAGTAAAGGATTTTTAGATTTTCTGTGGGATAATTAATAAATTTTCGTGTGTTATTCAAATACATGTAGAAAAACGTTGTTTTCAACCAAATTCGAAACTATGGATGTGTTATTGATGAAAAATGCGTGCCCAGGCGGGAGGCAAGCTGTTTTGTGTTTTTGTCTGGCTCTGTTCGTGTTTACTATATCATTTTTCTCTGGAAGTGTGTTCGGGTTCTCATCGGAACTTTGGGCCCTCACATACTGGGGCCCTGGCCTGTATTTCTGCCTATTCAACTTCATTTTAAGATACTGTTACAAAGGCTTTATTTATGAGGTAAATAAATAGGTTAATTCAAAGTTTACTGATTTTGTTTTTCATTTGTGTATAATGGGCTTCTAAACGAATTTATCTTATTTGTAAGTGTCTGTCTGTCTTATGGGTAACTTTGTATACTATTCTTACAACAGGTATCGCTCCGATCAGCGTTCCTTGGGACTGTATTCGCCACCGGAGTCTACCTAGCAACCTTAGAAGACGGTTGGCGTGTCTTCGGGCTCTACAGCATGGAGATGAGCTTTTTCCACTTCTCCGAGTTCCTGGCTGTCGCCCTAACAAACCCCTCGACTTTGACTACAGACGCGTTCATACTGAACCATAGTGTGCACTACGGGGTTGCTGCTGTTAGCAGCTGGGTGGAGTGGGCTATTGAATATTACTTCTTTCCTGGTTAGTAATTGATGACCTAATTTATCCTGTAAAGAGCTGTGCCCTGCAGTTTCACCCAAGTATGTCCTGTTACCATGGGCTATAATAAGTGATTAAGTGATTTTGAAGTAGTCACTTAACATTATTATATCTATAGCCCACAGATATAGACTCGTAGACTTTTATTCATTATAATATTATCTATTCTTACTTTCATAACCTATCTTTTACTAATAATATAAACTTTGTTTGTATGTGTGTATGTTTGTTTGTCCTTCATGCAAAACCTTAATATCAAATACTAACTACTAATGTGAAGTAATACCTAAACAATTTTGCTATAAACTAAATTTTACCTAAAAATTACATGTAGAAGTTCAATTTTGCAAAATCCTGTCTTAGCAAATATCTACTAAACTGTCTCTATGCTACATTTTAGCACGATCCCTCTATTGGTTTAAGCTGTGCGTTGATATGTCAGGCAGTCTAGACTTCTTTTTTCTAATCTATGCTTCTATACTAATATTATAGAGAAGTTTATTTTTATCCTACTTTTTATCCCGATATTTCCACGGGATCAGGAGTTACGCGGGTAAAACCGTGGAGCGCTGCTAGTTTAAGATATATTTGTTGCAGAAATGAAGAGTTACTTCTGGATCTCATACGTGGGAGTGGCGATGTGTATAGTCGGCGAAATACTTCGAAAGGCAGCCATGTTCACTGCTAAAACTAACTTTAATCATACAGTAAGTAGATATGTAACTAGAAACTTTATTTTAATTAATTTCATCATCATCAGCCGCAGGACGTCCACTGCTGAACATAGGCCTCCCCCAAAGACTTCCAGAGCAATTGGTTTCATACTCTCTGCTGCTCTGGTTCTTAATTAATTTAAATATAATTGCCAAAGCGAATGTGACGGAACTTCTGCAATCAGTTCAAATATTAATTATTTTACCGGTTCTAAATCGCGTATTTTTATTTTACAACAGTCATAGTCGTGAATAGATCATCACTAGTAAAACAAAAAATAACGAAATAATTACTATGAATATTGAATACAAATCATGTGAGTCTAAAAAGTTTATTAGTTTAAATATTATCCCAACTTATTGTAAGGGTTGTCAAATATTATTCCAACTTATTATAAGGGTTGTATAATATTATTCCATCATAAGGTAAGGTCTATCCGCACAGCACAGTGACGGCACGTGACCGTACCGTGACGTGCTATTCGTACATGTCAGCGTCAGTACCGACACGGCGCAGTAATTTTTAGTACTCCACCAGGGTTACCATAACTTTTGTGCGCGAATCCAACTCGCACTTGGCCGATTTTTTAAATTATATTATGTACCGTGACGGCCTTAACTGTAAGGGTTGTCTAATATTATTATTCAAATTAATATAAGCTTAGTTTCCTAATGACTGCCAATATGATTGATTTCAGCTACAATTTGTAAAGAAGTCAGACCATCAGTTGGTAACTCACGGAGTTTATTCTCTGAGCAGGCACCCAAGCTATGTGGGGTGGTTCTACTGGTCTATAGGCACACAGGTATGTATATTATTATTTACTAGCTGTGTCACAAAATGTTGTTTTGCCAGTTACAAAGAAAAATATAGATGTTCTATTCTCAGACCTAACAAATATACACAAAAAATTTCATACAAATCGGTTCAGCCCTTTAGGTGGACATAGGTAACTAACACCGCGACTATGGACTAGGGATTTATTTATTTCAGACACAGACTTAAAAATAAGTATAAAGTCAAAGTCAAAAATATTTATTGATTTGGAATCATACAGTTTGTAGAGATCACATTGAAACATCTCAAAAACTAAGTTAGGATGTGTGCCTTCGGAACGCGCCCACCGATGAGAAGAAGGCACAAGAAACCTATGGATGATTTTTTTTGGGATCATGCTTACAAAGGTCAATATTAAAAATATTTGAAATGGAGCAATTAAAATCACATTCATAGTGTATTTATTGTATTATTAATACAATAGAGATACATATAAAATAAATGCCCTACAAGGCTTTTATCCTTTAAATTATCGCGATAAAATAACGCCAGTTATTGCTATACCTACTTCAAAAGTAGCAATCTTGTTGTAGTATATTTCGCCATATTCAGTTTTTGCAAAATTTCGACAGAAATGTACCCATATTGAATACTATAACTATTCCATATTCATCAGATAACCCTCCTGAACCCGCTGTGCACAGTGCTGTACACTCTGGCCTCGTGGACCTTCTTTCGCGAGCGAGTCTTCGCGGAGGAACTCACGCTTATCACCTTCTTTGGACATCAGTACTTGCAGTATCAGAAACAGGTAAATAATAACATATTTTACTAGCTACTACGCCCTACCGTTTTTAAATTCAAAGTCCTGACTGATTGACTGACTCTGACTATATCAACGCACAGCTCAAATCAATAGACGGATCGGGAAATTTGACACATAAAGAGCTATTATGACGTCGGGCCATTTGACATACAGATAGCTATTATGACGTGGGCATCCGCTAAGAAATCCTTGGGTTTTAACCCCTTACAGGGACGAAGTTGCGGATGCAAGTTATTGATATTGATGTGTTGTATTTTCTTCGGTACATAGGTGCCGACTGGTCTGCCATACATTCACGGGTACGTGGCAGAAAACACGCAGCAAACTGTCAAAGATGAACATTGGAGTTATTGAAGGTATTCACTAGTATATTTAAACTATGAAGGCATTAACTACTGAATTATTGAAGGCGTTAACTACTGAATTATTGAAGGCGTTTTCGGAAGGAAGGCATTAACTACTGATTTATTAATGGCAAAGAAGGCTTTAACTACTGAATTATTGAAGGCAAGAAAGGCATTAACTACTGACTTCAATAAGGCGTTTCCAGAAGTAAGGCATTAGCTATTGAAATATTGAAGGCGTTTCCGGAAGGAAGACATTAACTACTGATTTATTGAAGGCGAGAAAAGCATTAACTATTGAATTATTGAAGGCAATGAAGGCATTATCTACTGAATGATTGAGGGCATTGACTAACTAACTTATTAAAGACATTTGTCCTATTATACCAATACTAACTGCGCCCCGCGGTTTCGCTCGTATAAATCTGGAAGAAGAAGTGTTCTATGCCCTTCTCCAAGGTCCCATTTTAATACCAGAATTCATCAAAATCGGTTTAGCCGTTAAGGCGTAAAATAGACAGACAGAGTCACTTTCGCATTTATAGATATTAAGTAGGGATGATGTGAATGAATGAAAAGGTTGTGCTTACCTTGAAGAGCTTTTTAAAATTACTATATTACATTTAATGGTTGAAATCTATTAGCTTATCTATCAGTTACGAGGGTTAAACTTATATTTTTTGACATCTGTAATGAAACGATCTTACGAATGATACAAAACAGGCAATTGTTCGAAGTATGGTTCGCTTGTAAAAACAGCGAATGCTCGATGTTTTTTTTATATATTTTACAAGGACATTCTACAGCTAAATTTAACAAAATAGACAGAAGAAATAGAAACAGAATACAATTACAGACAATCACAAATATAAACATACTACAAAAATATAGAAGCCAGCATATAAAATAATAGATAGATAAAAAGATGTTATGTAAATACTCTAGTGTATATAGCAAAACCGTCGATAAATATCAATTTAACCTTTAGTAACTGATAGATAGGTTATTAAATTTGACCATAAGATAACTGGGGGACTGTTTAGATGTTTGCAGTTTATTTATATTTTTAACGAAAGCAATGTATGCACAAAGTACTTATTTTAGACCATTGTAAAGTCACAGGAATTTGTATTTTGTAGTATTATTGTGTTTAGAGCTAAGCTTATTTATAAGTACAATTCTATTCAATTTTTATTCTAGCTAGCTTGTGCCAAATGATATTGCCAATCTTTAACGAAACCGCTCTATGGAGTTTGTTTTTGAGGTAATGAAATATTATTTTTAATAACATTTAAATTTTAGCTTTAGCTTTAACTTCATTTAAAAAAAAATGTTTATGTTGTAAGGGCTTGTAACATTCTAGCATAGTAAACGGTTAGCCATTTTTATTGTAGTTCATACAAACAACAAATTTCATAGGTATAACAAAATCTCGTAAGTGTCGGATTTTTCTATTATGTGACAAATAAAAAATAATCTTAATTTTATTAACCCCAAACAGACCGACTGGGCTCTTCACAGGATTTCCTGTCATGGCATTAAAATTTGTTGTTTGTATAAATGTCTTCTATACATTGTCATAGATTTGACAGGTGTTGGTGAATATTGAATACTATGCCAGTCGTTATACTCAATATGTTACTACCCCCTTTTGTAATTGTACCTACAATGTCACAGAAATTATTCAATTTAATTCGAAAATAATGAAAAAACATGGACGTACGCCATATTCGATTGGCAAACCACAATATTCATATAACACACGTTCCGATTTGATCGGGTCCGACGTCCAATTTCGAACAAGTGCGAGTCGGAGTCCCGCAAGAAGGGTTCCGTACCATATTGTATTTGAGACCCACTCTATTTTTTTTCTGTTTTAGTTGTTGTTGTTACATCGACAATAGAAATACATAATCTGTGATTTTGACTCTCTAGCTATCACGATTCATGAGATACAACCGGATGACAGACGGACGGACGGATGGACTGACAATCAAGTCTTAATAATAGGGTCCCGTTTTTCCCCATGAGGAACGGTACCATAAATCGGGCCGATAAAATCGTAACGTGTGTTAACATCTTATAGGATTTCTTTCTTAAAATTTTCAACAATAGATACTAGATTGGTTTATTAATTATACTAGTTCTAAATCGCTGGACAAATGGCGCGTTATAAAGCCACCGTTGTCTCTGGTCAAAACAATGATAATTATATGTATTGTTTATGTTTTTATTTTACCCGGTCGGGAAAGGCAAATGGACTGAGACCTATACAGCCTAGTGTTTACAAATCTTAATAGTTTTTTTTTGTAAAGACATGTTTCAATAATTTTTTACCGACTTTAATAAGGAGGAATCACTCAATTCGTTGCGTTATTTTTAGCTTGGTGTAAAGATGGTGCTGTCTATCAAGGCTTCTGGAACTAGTTTATTGGGTTAACCCAATTAAATGACTCTTGCATTTTTATTGTATTTAGTAGAATATACAATACATATAAATAAGCATGTACATATCGATCAAAACAAAGCAGTGTTTAAGTTTTTTTGTAAAAATACCTTTTCACATTTTTTTTGTTTTGAGGCCCTTGACCTGGCCAATAGCCAAATATCTGTCACCTATTTCTAAAATAGGTAGTCAATTGCAGTAATGTTGTTTTGAAACTATTTGTAGGTAAGAGATTTTTTTAATGATTTTCAACTACAATGTATGATCGACATAAATTAGTTTCTGCCCTTAGAATGTAGAGGTGGTAATGAACTTTTGCTTCGTAACTGTACATTTATATAAATTTAAATTTTGTATATTATTGATTATTTATTATTATTCTTTATGTAAATACTAACGTAAGTACATATTTTATAAATCTAATCATTTAACAAAATAATATAAAAAACAAAAACAAAATTATGTTTTATTGTTTACTTAAAAGACAACATATTTTTTAAATTTGTGTTATTTACAAAAAAAAATCAAGGGTCACATTCATTTTCACATTTCAAAGTGATTTAATGCAAAATATATGATTTAAAAAAATACCTATAAAATATAATTGATTTTGACATTCTTCTGGTTATCGGAATATCATCCACATAAGTAGCCAAGTCACCCAAGAAGAAATAAAAGAAAAGATAACTTTACACTGACTGGCTACTGTCGTTTGACACGCATGGCCAAAATTCAGTTTCAGAACGAGAAATAGTACATTGTTACCCTAGGTGTGAAAGCCGAGAAGGAGTTTGGCGCCCGAGCGTAGCAAGGGCGCTAATAGTTCGAGGGACTTAATGAGTCTTTTACCCGAGGTAAACACTGTGCTTTTCATTACGAATAATACATAAAATTCTTCATAATAACGAGAGTGAATGAGAGACTATATACTACCTCTGGCAGTATGCATGAGCCGTGTGAAGCCATAATTGTTATTCTTTGGTGTTACCTAAAGCAAGGTTAGGTTAGGTTTTTGAAGTTCCTAATGCGTAAGATACTGATACTGGCTTCAAGCACATTGTACAAGCCGTACGAAGCCATAATTTGACATGACAGCTGTCAGTGAAAGCGATTTTCCCTAGGGCTGAAAGTTTTTCTTTCTACACGCTCTTCAGGCATCTTTAGACCTACTTTCGGAGTATGAGTAATGAAAAATAATAATAACGATACCTCAATTGTTAAAATATAGTAAGTAGTTTTGAAGTTAGGTGAGAACTGATGAACATACATACATATATATAGGGCAAACACATAACCCTCCCTTTTGGCTTCGCCGTAGTCGGGTAAAAACCGGCCAAGTGCGAGTCGGACTCGCGAACGAAGGTTCCGTACCATTATATTTGTTATAGCGTCAACTGAAATACATAATCTGTGAATATTTCAACTGTCTAGCTATCACGGTTCATGAGATACAGCCTGGTGATAGACAGACAGATGAAGTCTTAGTAATAGAGTCCCGTTTTTACCCTTTGGTTACGGAATCCTAAAAATTAGATGTGTATCGTTTGTGTATGTTTGTTTATTTATATTGTATTAGATACGTAGGTATGAGTATATAAATGAAACAATAGCCCCGAATCATGTACTCACCTATTGATGGTGAAATTGATTACAAACATATTTTCGATTGCATAATTAATTGCATCATAAATGGATAATTATTAGGTAGGTAGTAAGGTAGGTGCTATTGCATTCGAGTTGTTTAGTTTAACTACTCGCTGTTAGGTGGCGCTATACTTATTATTTATACAAAATTCAAAGTACTGATTCCTGACTGACTAATAAATAGGTTACAAAGGGCGGCCTTATCGCTTTGAGCGATAAGGCCGCCCTTTGTAACATTTAGACTTGAGTTTTTGTTTTTTTCATATTTTATGTGATACAAAAAATGTGTGTATGTCACTAAATTCCTCCTAATCAGCAGGACCGATTTGAAATATTAGGTTTAGATTCACAAATCAGCTCGGCAGAGGGCACTGCAGTCGGTATCTAGGTTATTTATCTATACTGCAAAACAACGTTTACCGGTACACCCCGTAATCTTTGTGAAGTGTAGGTATCCACTTAGAAAGGGTTTTTCGAAATGTTAGAAATACAATCAGATCTTTTTCACACCAGAAAATTTGGAAAGAGCGAAGACTATGAATCTTGAGACCATAACGCTAAAAAGTTGCTAAAGTCCAGTAATCGACTAGCACTAAGCCACAGAATTCACACTAGTGCAAACTGTTCATATACCTACTTACTCCTTTACGAGCTCTCTAGATATCAAATCACAATTCTTTATTCATTTGGACTCATACAGCTTGCATGACATCACTTTGATGCGTCTCAAAAATTCAGTTAAGATGAGTGCATTCGGAATGCGATCAATGAGGCACAAGAACTCATGGGATTTTTTCTTTTTTGTGATCATGCTCACAAAGATCAAGGACATGTCATATACATCTTTATGTATGTCGCAGGACATTCCACACATCGCCATCTAGCCCCAAGGTAAGTTACTAGACTTGTGTTATGGGTGCTAGACAACGGATATACTACTTATATACTTTTCTTTTGGAAATATATACTTATAATACATAGAAACAACCAGACCACAGAAAATATCTAAGCATAAATACTTGTCGGAGGCGGGAATCGAACCCGTAACTCTGTGTTTGGCAGTCCGGCATGGTGACCATTGTGCCAACTAGGTCGTCGAATAGTAGAGCACACAAATGTACTATTTACCTGTTTATTTTCCGGAGCCTACTATGATACCGGGCACATACTTGTGCAAACGGTTAATATCCATACTTTTTTCCTAGCTCTCTAGATATTATCCTTTCTCTAAAGTCGTTAGCAATAATATTAACTTTCAATTTTAGGCGTATATGTTAGCTAAGTATTAGCATAGAGATGATGTCACTACAACATAACACGTCTTGCGTAAAGTCGGCTAGGCAATCAAGTAGGTCGTGGTGATGATGTTCGAGGATACGACTTGTCCGATGGGTTAATTGACTAAACCGTTTGTGATAAAGTTTATTTTTAAACGACAAAAAGGAAGGCTCTAAATTGGTGTGAAATTTTTGGTAGAATATTTGTGCCAAAAAGTACCTATATTATGTTTTTATGTTTTTTTTAAAGCACACTAGTGGTTATAGCCCCAAAATAAGCGACTAGACTTGTAATATGGATGGCAGAGATTGTCTTCAGAGTATAAGAGACATTTCTCGAAATATTTATATCTACTTACCAGTCTCTGAGAGTTTCTTTAATGATTTATGAATAAAAACCATGTGAATGAGTTTATAGTAAAAGTGTTTTAAACAGGTTCCCAAGTAGGTAGAGTAAGTTGAAAACCACGCGATAATATTAGGTGAGTATGTGAAAGTTAAATTTTGTTTTATTTATTAGGTTTTTAACGCACCTACCACTCAAAGCCTTTTTCAATCGGAAAATTAAATATTGCATATTCACATCGGATCATAGAGCAAAGGAATGACTTAGACTTAGTTACTGCTTAGGTGCTAAGTAAATGTAACTTTCATTTATGTAGGTATCTGTCGAGCAGGTAGTTATAGTATCTAATTCAGGGTTACGGTCGTTCAGAAGTTTCCCTCACGAATCCCTCGCGGAAGTGGCCTGTGCGGCGGCGGGCGGGCGTGAGTGAGGCGGAGTGAAAGCGCGGGCGGCCGCGTGCAGTGTATGTTGGACCGGAGCGGAGTGCGCACGCGGCATGCGTCTCTCTCGGTGTTGTGATCCACGGTGTTAAAGACATGGCCCTCCGGCGGCTGGTGAGCGCGGTGAGGTCCGCGCGCGACGCGTTCGCCCGCGGCGCGCCCGTCGCCGACCGGCTCCTCAAGTCCCTCGTATCGGTGCTGGTGATAGCCTGCATCGCGGTATCTTCGCCTCCAGCTGCATCGGCTAAGCCGTTCGCGTTCAGTTTTCCCGCTGGATGGTCGCTGGCGGGACTGGTCGGTAGCGTGGGAGCTCGCTCGGACGACCCTCGGCCGCAGCCGGCTGGTGTCAAGCCGTACACGGGCCGCCGCGTCGGGAACGATACGCTCCGTATGATCTACTACCACGACCAGACCGTAGCCGTCGTCGAACTAGGGGTCGACAAGCTGCTGCTTAACTGCGAACTCATCGAGACATAGTGAGTACTTATACTATAGTAATCCTTAATCATCACAACAGCTTCCAAATATTAAGACACCGCTTCTACCTTAGTTACTAATTCATTCGGTTTCGGAAAGGGAAGCTTTCGAAAATTCCTAGCCATCCTAAGGTGGCCTGGGAGAGATCGCTTTAAGCGGTAAAATATTGTGCCACTTATTTATAACCCCCCAAAAGAGGGGTGTTATAAGTTTTAAGCGCCCAAATGGATGGATCGATTTTGATTAAGTTTTTTTAAAGTCCTTGTAATTTTTATGTTGGTTTTGGTACCCTTCAAAGCAATGATTCATTTTCGAGTTTTATTACGTTATCTTAGGTGTATTACCGATGTATTCAACCAGAGCCGGATATATCAATTTATGCCATTTCGTTCAGTAGAATGTCGATCTGTTGCAGATTACTAAAGAAACGAATAACGTCGCGAATTTTCTACCGGTCACCCATTATACTAAATCAAATCAAACTTCTTTCTTAACATATTTTTATAACGTGCGTATAAGCCAGTACTATCAAGTTGGAGGTTAGAGATGCATTTTTCCTTGCTAATATTTCTAGATTTATCTGCTACCATAGATAAATTTTATATTAAAATGAAAGAGGAGAGAACTTGTCAATACTTCCGGAGCCAACTAAGCCGCGGGGTTTCATCACGATGTTTTCCTTCACCGTAAGAGCAATGTCAATTAGCGCACATAAATTTTTCTTAAGAAAAATACATTGGTGCACGGCCGGCTGGGATTCGAACCCACGACCTTCAGAATGAAAGTCGGGGTATCTACCACTAAGCCAACACCGCTCTATAACTTTGATAGCATAAAACGTCTTTCCATTGCAGCAAAATTGCAAATAGGTAAGTTGGTACTTGATGTTATTGATTATTCTAGACTTGGCCCTTTGTATTTGTCACAGAATTTGAAATTCAATTTTAGCTTTCTGACAAAATGTAGATCCGGCATACTAAGTTATCTTTCTAGCCGAGCATGCTACTTCCTCGATGTCATCTTCACTTCCCGTCAAGTGAGATGAGGTCAAACAAGAGTCTATTTGGTGTAAAAAAAATACTGCATGAGGTCCTAAAAATTACAATCAATAACCCTATTGCCTAACTAAACTATTCAGCTTCTAAGGATTTCATAACATATTTTTGATAGTTTTGCGCAAAGATGTAAAAAATGTTTTTATCACAGTTGCTCATAAAGTGGATCTTATTCAACGGCTTTTAGGCTCATAATCCAACATATTATGCACGCGTGCGTTTTAGATTTGTTAACTAGTGCTGTAAAGTTATCCCGAAAAGGTAGGTACCAAAGAGTTTATAACTAGCAAAAATGGTTGTCTCTAAAGTCGGTTTACGAATGAAAATTTTACGTGATAATGACTTAGAAAACGATTAAAAATTAAGTTGTTTATTTTTGTTTTTTCTTTTATTAAATATATTGTTTTTCCGTACCATTGTATTTTGTTCTTAACCCCCGACGCAAAAACAAATAGAAAAATCCCTAAAAAATAATGTATGTCACACGAGGATGTATAGGTTAAAAGTCTTTAGCCTGGCCTTTCCGGAGCATAATTAACAAAAAAATATTGCCTTAAAAAAATGTAAACATTGAGTTAACACAAATATTTTGTTAATTATTATTTTGTTTTCTTTTCAAGTCTTTTCTTTTATTCGCAACTGTGATAAAAAACGTCGTACGATATACGTGTGGAATTGATATTTGCATCTTGGCGTCTTTAACACGCTCGCTGCCGCTCGCGCGTCATAAACCGCCTCTATGCAAAGATCAATTTACCACACTTATATCGTAATGTACTATTAACGTCTGGTACTAGATAAATCGGATTATCAATTTCGGCCATTAGCCAAAGATAGGCTACACAACACACTATGGTAAATTAACCTGCCTGCATGTTACCTAACATTTCCGGCTACAAAACTACGCAACAATAGATTAATTAGACATTAAATTCGACAATAACTAACTACGTTAATATCACAAGAAAATTGAATATGAGAAAATAGTCGTTAAATTGTCCAATTCTATGGGACATAATGAGAAAATGGCTCCTACATGTTATCAAGTAAACAAATAACAAGGTATTTACCTGTCTTTTGTTGTCTTCAATTGAATAATAAAGATATTGTTGTATTTAGTTCACTAGTATGTTGGCTACCTACGGAATAAGCTTTTGATTTGGTTGTCATTTGAAATCTCGTAAGTTTTATGATGATTTATCTACATCTGTGGAACAAAAAACGGCCAAGTGGGAGTCGGACTCGCGCACGAAAGGTTACCTACCATAGTTTAGTTTAACGGGGCTGTTTCCGCAATATAGCCTCTTCATTTGGACCATTGTGCGTCTACTACTACTATTATAGCGGCAGCAGAAATCACGGTTCATGATAAAACAGCCCTGGTGACAGACAGGATATTTTCCAAATGTGTACATTTGTACCGCATTAAAATTCTCTAGATTCTTAGTGTGCTTATACATTAATTTCACTAACCTAAATATCTTCTATCTAATTGCACCTAATGTAGGTATTACTTAAATCTTAAGTGCAGTTAGCGTACGTGCCATTAATGCAAGTAGAAAATCAGAATAATCATTAACATCCTTAGAACATGAGTAATACATACAAATTGTCTAATTATTTACAGTAACACGAGAGGCTTTCCGACCCTACCAGTACACGTCAAACGCAATGTATAGAGTATAAGTATATCCCATGAAACCTAAGAGATACAACTGGAATATACACAACAGTATCTCTGTCCAAACGGGGTTTCTCCATTATCCAAATGAAATCACTCCAAAACGTGGACACGCGAATAGAATAGAAAAGAAAAACATTTATTTGGACGATCACACGACACAAGACATTTTAGAAAAATAGAGTATTAGCGGATCTTTGGGTTTTCAAGCGGTTGGACACCAAAACAATTTTTTTTGGGTAAATTTGGTGAGGGTTTTTAGCCGTTACTAATAGGGTAACTTTTTAGAACCAATTAGGGACGTTGTCAGTTTACGGACCTGGGATACCTGCGAACACTTCTAACAGTCAAAATGCTGAAGTGAAACCCCGCCTTTTGTCTACAGCGGCCTAGCTAAATAAATTGTTTTATTATAATGAACGCCGGCAGTTTAGTTGGTATTCAAAGCGTGTGACCTGGCAGCTGCTGGCTGCCAGCCGGTAGCCGGTAGGTGGTGCTGCCGTCAGTAACATACAAGGACAGTTGAATTATTTAGCTAACACAATCGTAGTCGACTCCATGCTTGAAATATATGTGGTTATATTGATAAACATGGCGAAACACACCGCTTTCTTGATGCACTTTCCTTTTTAACTGTCACTTTATATGTAAACTAAAGATAGGTATAGGAAGGAAATCAAGTTGACATTTTGGCTTTTATCTATTTATGTTTGTTTTTATCTGTGCATGAACAAAACACATCTTCTTTAAATATAAAATTCAAGGTATTGACTGACTCATACAACAACTCACAGGTCTTACAGCTCAAACTAATGGACGAACAGGCTAAAATGGCAACTCTTATAAAGTAGCTAGGCATCCGCTGAGGAAGATTTTGGAAAATACCCACGTGGACGAAGTCGCGGGCTAAAACTAATATAAAATTACAAGTTTTTTTGTCAATGACAACGTAGCCTCTGGATTCAAATTGAGTTCCCTTTCTAAACTTCTAGTCAAGATTCAGTCTCAGCGTAGCTAGCACTGGTAGTCTAATCAATCGAGTATGATACCTCACTTAGGTATCATACTAATAATAACCTACGGGATGCTATAACCTTGTGCTGCCTGTGGTTCCGACTGCCGCGAATACAATCCAGATTCCTATCTAGGGAGATAGGAATCTAGAGGTGCAGGGGCACAGGATCCATTCTACACTTTCCTGATATCTAAGGTCAATGATTGGTAGAAATTAAATCGAATATTCAGAACATTTTGTACCATTCCAACAATGTTTGACGGGTTTCTGGAAATTTAATCAGAGGGGGTCAGATACAAAAACTAAATGACGGATGGCGTCACAAATATAGTCATAATTTGATGATGATAGTCAAAAGTCATTGGGTTATTAAATTTATTGCAATAGAATGAGAGCTCTGTACCCGTAGTGCAAGTTTTGTCGTATAACAAACGCTTATAGTGTGAACGTGAAAATTGTATGAAAAGCTAGCTAACAACTCTATAATTCGTTGTGGATGGAAAAGTCAAATGAAATTCAATGGAAAAACCTTTACTTATTGATTGTTATCGATTGGAAATGAGTTCTGTTTTCCAATAGGTTGGTGTGTAATTACTGAGGTCAAGTATACAGCCTTGATGTCATGTCATGTTGGAATAGCTCTGTGTTTTTACTTAACCAATTACCAATGTTATTTTTCTACCTATTACTAGGTACTGTAGGTACTGTTTCTAGCTATATCTAGATACTTTTAGAAATCCAATTTATAAACAGTAGATATTAAGCAGATAGGTACCTACTAGGTAGATAAATGTACACGTCTTCTAGGTTCTAATTAAGCGCCTGTTAAAAATTACCCAAGTCAAACATATCCTGTTCCATTCAGATCCATCGAGATGGATTTATTTCTACTTATTTTGTGTATTAACGGAGTTGTTCGTGTTTGTTATGGCTAAAACTGTAAAAAAAATCTACATGCTAGACTTTTTTTTCGCATTGAAACCTCCTCTACGTTAGCCGTGATCACGATCCCTGCAACGGCATCGAAACGTATAATCGTAAGGTAGGTTTTATTACTTACATATAAACACAAAAAGCTTTAGAGAATACACAAGCAGTTAGTGAAAATTGTGATTTTATTTTAAAAATCCCTACGCGCCCATTGATTATACATTTCTTCAAGATTTTTGTTTAATAGATTTGCACGACCGGAAAGTATTTCGATTGATTATAATAATATTGTAAAATATGCAACATTATAAGTTATTGGATAAGCAATTAATAACATGCAAACAAAAGAAAGTGAAAGTATTGTCCGTTTGCATTAATTACAATATATTTCTACGACTCTATTATGTTTTATTCTTAATGTTTATTCGATGTTTATAACTTTCAAACAGATGAACAGTATTTTTTTTCGAGATAAATGTTAAAAATCTGTGTTTTTACCACCGATCATACAAATAATTATTTGGACATAAGTGACTGTTTGACTACAACAATCTCAACCAATGGACCAGCAGCCTTTCATCTCTGTGGAGGAACTACACGCACCAGTTGAATAAGACGTAAGAAAGGGCCATCAAGTTATTTCAAAAACATTTCATAATTTTAGCTCTATTAAACTAAGTTAGTAAAACCATTACCTACCAACCATGTATTTCACAAAAAAAAGTATTTTTTTACTGTCCGATTCTTACTTTTTTATCAAGCACAGCACACCGAATTAAAATGTACTAGGTATAGTACTTACCCAACTTTTAAAATACCTGTACTTAGTGAGTAGGTGATATTGGAAAGGTCATTGCCACCTGAAATTGAGCGTCAATGATGTGGTGACGTGTCAGCCCTAGGTTCCAGGCATCCATTCCACTAAATGTAACAAAGACGTGTCACCGGAGACGGCTAGCGTTGCTAGGCTGATTGTCTGCGCTCGCGCTGCGCAAACACACGCTAGACTCGCTCATATTCTTGATACTTATCCATTTTTTTGTGAAGGGTTATACTATTTTGAAATCCAAAAAGTTCGGTTAGACCTATAACCCCAAGTTTTGATATTAAACTGTCCATGTAATGTGTTTTCCTTCTAAAATTCATAATAAAAAGACACTTTTTTTAAGGAAAAACCTTGAGTTATGTGTGTATGAATAAATATGCAAAAATCCTTCTGATAAAAACCCCCGAAAGCTTGGTCCATATAAAACCACAAGCTCATTTCTTAAGAAACCCGTCAGCACAATTGGTCGTCAATCCGGCTTGGGAAATTCCGATAAACTTATCTAGAAGCAGAGCAGTGCAATATGTGCTTACAATTTATAGGATGCGGGACTCAATCAATTAAAAAAACATCAGCGACCGGTTCGTAAATATTAGTTGATGATGGCTATGATTATTTCAGAGATTTCATGATACACTGGATACCGGCTATAGGCGGCTACCTACGTTTAAATGTTTCAGTATCACGTGTTAGTTCATGCGGCTATCCAATTACATGAATATCGCTTAATCTTATTAGTTCTTATACTTATTATAGTAATAGTATAGTAAAATTGGTAGTGAGTAGGTAGTTATTCGACTTCTTAGGAAAGTTCAAATCCGCGTGCATGATTTTTACAAACAGCACTTCTTCTCTTTTCAGATTAAAAATGTAAATATCAGTTTTATTCTTTTTCGACATAAGTCAAAGTCTTTCTTTATTCAGTTGGAATAATTATACGCATGAAAACATATTGAAATATCTTAAACACCTTAGTGTTTAAGATATTTCACCGAGTACCTAATTATTAAAAACCTTACAGACAACAACAACATTCAAGATTCTGCAAATATTTTACCTATTTTTCAATTTATCGGTTTTATAAATATAACAATTTTGGATGCACTTCGGCACTTGCTTGGAATGTCCTGCAATATTTATTCAAGTTGTAGGTTAAACCACAGGTTAAACATATCCACCACGTCCGGCGTCCGTGTTACTAACACTATAGGTACCTACGTACATAATGTCAACAATAACAGTGTAGTGTTACTGAACAGTAACTTGATTACTGCTAATAGAAAGCAAGGCTTTCTCCACACACGGCTTGTCTGTACGTCCATGTTCACATTTTCACTGTGCTGTGATAATTGTAGACTATTTATGTCACCATTTACACTACCTATACAACCTAACTTATATGGGGAACTTTTACAAAACACTTGATTCGAATCTCGGTCAGAATATCTCTGATGATCATCTCGGAACGTCTCTCATTACTAAGTATTAGGTAATCTTTGAAACTTTATTTTAGGATATATTGCAGGTCTTAGCCAATAAATAGAATCCTTTCTGATGTGGAATCAGTGGAATACCTAATGATTTCTAATTTCGTCTATATTGTTACGTAAAGAAGGTATAATTTTGTTTATTTTAGAAATCATCAAATTTTGTGACATCATAGTGATTAGGGTAACTTTCCCTTGTTCTAGTGGTGCCGCTTTGCGATACTTAATTTCCTACATTCCTAAAGGTCGCACTGTTCTAGAAGTGTCAAGGTGCGCGTAGCTCGTGTGCGCGGGAGTGCGGAGCTGCTCTGATTGGATCATTTAGCAATTGTCGGGTGACTGTTAAGCACGACATAACCACGGAACTTTGGTATTTTATGAGTTTAGCTAACGGCTCCTGACGTCCTCAACAGGGTAAAAATCTTCAAAAATCCGTACTTATCTCCCTTAGATATTATCTAAAGGCAAATTAACGACTTTATGTCAAGTGTTTTTGCTTTACTTACATTGAAGTTGGTCTAAATTTTTAACTTCTTTCTACAGATAAATTATACACGCTTTACCTTTGTGACCATGGTGAATTTTGTTCCCTGACAGTACCTTATGGTGGCCGTTCAGGCACGGTTCAGATACTCTCTTAAAATACCAATTGTCACCTGGAATATATTTGGTCTTAGTTGTCACCATCGATTTTAATGACATTTCCTTATTGTGCAGCCTTATGCTTAAACCTTGCTTATCCTTTTTTGGATTAGGTACAATAGATTCATTGTAGAGCGTATATATTTTTATTATCCTGCTTACCTACTTTTAAAAGAGTTTCAAAATATTTATAATGTTGGTTCTATCTTGCATAACCCTGCACCAAGTATGATATCGTAGTTGCAACTATTTATCTTTGGCAACTATTACAATCCCGTATAACACTCACACGTGACTGACATATCATAGTTAGGCGATTTATACTAGAAACTTAAATGTCATTGAACTAGTAAGACCGATGAGTGACCAATAAGTTTAAGGTATCGTATTGATTAATTGAATTACCTACATTTTGTGTTTCGTTCTTACTTATTCAGCACCTTTACAAAAACTAAAGCGTCATTTTGTATTCACTAGTTCCTTGAGGACTGCTGATACTTTTTCTATCTGTGCGTTCAAAACAAAACACGACATAACTAAACAAATCAAAAGAACAACAGATTTGTTGTAGTTAGATAATTGTGCAGCGCTACAACCCTTTATGGGTCTTGTCTACGCTCTGGCAGGACTCGCATCAATCTATTCCTTTCTTCAAGTGGTGAAGTTGCCATGTCCATGGCCTTTAAGTTTTCCTCGATGCAGTCGCTCCATTTCTTTTTCGGATTTCCGCAAGAGAGATCACTTCTGAATATCTTCTGCTGAGACGTGACTTGATCGCTCGTCATTTCTACGTGCCCGTTTCCATATTTTATAGTATACTGGAAGCAAAGGTTGACAAATAAACTGATCATCAACATCAAAGCACAGCCCTAGGTTTCGAAATACCAGATTTTTCAGAGATTCCTAATTGTCTAAATGGAATTTTGAAAACTAAGGTTATAACTTCCTCAATTTCATTATTAAGTATTAAAAACTAATATCAAGGTTATACATGATTGACTTAGGTACTAGTTATATGATGTTTTATGAAATGATTTAGACCGCATAGCTGGTATCCTTGTGCTGAATCGAGTTGTGCAATCTAATGATGTAGGTACTGCCTCCGAACGTTGGTCGTGCGCGCGCGATCACTGTTTGACCCTTTCACTCGTCTATGCTAATCTGACATTGGTTGTTTCTTGGCAGTTGCACCAGTAAGTACCTAGGTGTGTAATTTTATTTGTGTTTTATTATTAACTATGAAGCATTTAGAAGCTGATTGCTGATTTTAATTGCACAAATTTAATGTTTTCCGCAACTTTACTTTTAATATTATATTGGCGCAATGGGCGAAGAAAACTGTGTGAAATATTTATATAATACCTAATTAATAATGGGTAAGTACAAGTCACCTGAACATTATATGTACACTACTTACTAGGGTTTTCAAGGATTCTGCTAAATGACAGGAAATTAATGTCTTGATCGTGTAATTATAAAATAAACACATATTTCATCACATCCCATACGCTATACGAAGGCACTTTACAGCGCCGCGGCCGATCGTTCGACAATTAAACATTCGAGTTCCGAAGAGTTTCCGTTGCGATTTCATTAAAAAATACTTACTGTGAAGAACGAATTCACCTGGCAAACAAAAAAATCAAAATCGATTCATCCGTTCGGGTGCTACGATGCCACACACAGACACACACATTTCATCCGTCTACGGAACCGTAGTTTCGTCACGTTTCGTAACCAGACACACGCACACAGACACGACAATCATCATCATCATCATATCAGCCACATGACGTCCACTGCTGAACATAGGCCTTCCCCAAAGACTTCCAGAGCGATCGGTCGCATGCTCTCTGCGTCCAACGACTTCCCGCGACCTTAATTAAGTCGTCCGTCCATCTAGTCAAACACGACAAACTTAAGTATAAAACCCTCCTTGTGCATCGGGGGTTAAAAAAGGGACCGATTTTGATGAAAGTAGGTACGATGTAGATTGATTGATTTGATATAAATTATCACGTAGTATCGGAACAATAGCTAGGTTTACTAGGACGCAAAGCTCCTGGTAGGGATGGAGTCATTACAGAGATGATAAAGAGCACAACGGACACTTTTAAATCTGCTCTAGCTACTTTATACACGAAATGCCTGATGGAATCTAAAGTACCACAGTCCTGGAATGATGCCGTCATTACCTTAATTCATAAAAAGGGTGGTATACGTCGGCTGGACAACTACCGACCAATCAGCTTGTTGTCACACATGTATAAGCTCTTTACACGGATAATTGTAAATAGATTAAAGAACAAGCTGGATGACTATCAGCCGAGAGAACAGGCTGGGTTCCGGGGTGGCTTTAACACAAGCGACCACCTTCAAGCTCTGAAGACACTGATAGAGAAGTGTAATTAATACCAGATCCCTGTCATCATTACATTCATCGACTATGAAAAGGCGTTCGATTCCGTTGAGACATGGGCTGTCGAAAAAGCCCTTGCGGATTGCAGGATTGATGAGAGGTACATTTCTCTTGTCAAACATCTTCAGAGCAACGCCACAGCAAGTGTGAGTCTGCATAAAAAGACTAAAAGCTTTAGACTCGGCAGAGGAGTGCGCTAGGGTGACACGATCTCTCCAAAGCTATTTAATGCTGCACTAGAAAATATCTTTAAACAGCTTGACTGGGAGAACAAGGGCATTAATGTGGATGGGGAGAGACTCACCAACTTGCGCTTCGCGGATGATTTGGTGATATTTTCTGACAACATACCTGATATGCTGCACATGCTTAACACTTTGCAAATGGAATCAGCCAAAGTTGGACTGAAAGTCACTGAAAATAAAACAAAAATCATGACCAACATCCCTAATGCACACAGACACCGTATGCCGGTTGAAGTCACGTCGGAGTATGTATACCTAGGGCATAAAATCACATTGGGTAGCGAAAACCAAACTGCAGAAGTAGAGAGACGTATAGCTCAAGCATGGGCGGCTTTCGGTGCAAACGGTGGCATACTACGTAGCAAGATGTCTATGCCCTTGAAAAGAAGAGTCTTCGAGCAATGTGTGCTGCCCGTGTTCACGTATGGAGCTGAGACCATGACCCTAACCGAGAAATCTGCAGATAAACTCCGTGTTGCACATAGAGCAATGGAAAGAGCTATGCTTGGGATTTCCTTACGCGACCGGAAGAGGAATACCTGGATTAGATCAAAGACCAAGGTTAGGGACGTCGTTAAGGTGATTGCTGAGCGTAAGTGGAGATGGGCGGGACATATTGCACGAATGAGCAATGAAAGGTGGACTCGAAGACTGCTAGAGTGGCGCCCGCGAGCACATACTAGACCGCGCGGTAGACCACCAATGAGATGGAAAGACGATATCAGACGACATGCAGGTCATGATTGGATGACAACGGCTTTAGACCGTCAGAAGTGGAAGAGGATGGAGGAGGCCTACGTCCTGGATTGGACAAATAAAGGCTGAGATAGACTAGGAACTTATCACCCCGCGGTTTTATTCGAAATCTTGCTCACAAATATACATAAATTATTTCCTTGGCTTTCAATTATTCATAAGGCTGCAGAAGTACATAGGTTTCCAGATCTCCGCTGTGCAAAATGTTTCAGCTTCTTTTTACGATTTCAGTAGAACAAATATTATGTATTTAGTAAAATAGTTACATAAAATGACCTCCACGTCAACATATTATTATGCAGTATGCATCGTAGGGGGTGTAAAAATACAACGATTGCATAAAGGCTTACCTTACGTATGTAAATGTTTGTGTAACGCGAGAGATATACTATGTGGTCGTGTGTTGACCTAGTGGGCCGGTTCCTTATTGAATTAACCAATACAAGAGAACACATAGTATCTGTGTCATGTTACTCTTACTAGCTGCGCCTCGCGGTTTCACTCACGCGGCGCTATTATGATCAGGATAAGCCATAAGTAGCTAAAGTCCTTCTTTACACACTTTGGACTATCTCTGTATAAAGGATTCTTAAAAAACATTATTATCATGACTAAAGTTATTAAAAACGGAGAGTTTTCGGGTCCGGTTATGAATAATTCGGAACATTTACCATATTTTATATTTATTTTATGCAGCTCGAAATTTCGATGCTATTACAAGCACTATTTTCAGACTGGAGGTTTTTTGGGGAAAATCTTGATAGTTAGAAGCGGCCGTATTCGCGAACCCGTAAAACCTCTAGTCTCGTGAAAATGTCGCATGCCGCCGTCGGATATCGAGCAAAAGCATGGTAATTTTCCTGTTTATAATAACAATCCCTTAACGCACAATGGCCCAAATGAAGAGGCTAATTGCGGAAAAAAGACCAGTAAACCTAAATTAAACTAACTATCCCTTAATCTAAATCGGTCGTTGAACCATTCGAACGTAAAGAGAAACCAAACAAACTTTCTCATTTATAAGCGATTAGAACTTTTTTTCTCGTTTTTTTTTAATAAATGAATCTATAAGTCTTATTGCAATACGAAACACATTAGTCAGGTCAGAACGATCCAGCCGAGTTTAACAATAGCCTGTTACATCTACAATGGTATCAATTGAAGCGGTGCACGATCGCGGTGGTGTCATCCGGCTTATTGAAGGGTAGAGCTCAGAATGCGATGGTGCTGGCTAGCCCGCGCTGGTATTATACAGATATTTCAACTTATGTTGGCACGCGGTACTATGTTGCGTGAGGCGTGTAAACATGCAGCGCCCGTTGCGCGTCTAATGCCGTGTCACAATCAAAGATAAACAGAGTCACGAACTCAAATAACTCCAATATCTCTTGAAATTGAAGACGACTTTCAGAAAACTGCAGTTTTCTAAACCTGCCCAAAGAACATGTTTTACTTGCAGCAAAGATTATTCTTTGATTGTAACAGCTAATTCATGCTAGCTACGTCCAAAAAACTATGTAAGTTCGGAACATGTTGCTATAAACAACATGTTGTAACATGTTGTTATATCCGTAGCGTTATAAATAATATTAAATGACTATCACGGTTCTTTACAGAATATTGTGAAAATAAAAACACATCCATTCTTTAAACACTTTAGAAGAACTTTTTGGTTTAAATCTCTCTTAGTAAGACTGAACAGTCAGCGCTAATAAAAGTGATTACAAAGTTGCCATAGTTCCTCTTTCAACACCCAGTTTCCCGACCAAACCAGCTTAGATCCATCAACTAACCACTCGCTGGGTCTCATCAAGCCTCTACCATACTATTATATATTATGTGCCTCTACTCCTACCAAAATGCGGTAGAAGCGGCTACAAGGTTATCATAATTTCTCGTTCATCCTTAATCAGCGCCATATTTTTCCAACAAACCATATATTTGAATCCTCAACCAACTACTTGGTGAGTATTAGCAAGCCTCCACAGCTAGCGCTGTAAAAGCGGCTGCAAGGCTATCACAATTCCTCTTTCATCCTTAGCCAAGCTTTCAGTTTCCCCTCCAAACCAGTTTAGATCTTCAACCAACCACTCACTATGTGTCAGTTCGTCTCCACAGCCTACACAGGCAGAGTGAAAGTGTGTGCAGGGTTAGATATCATAATTCTTCGATCATCCTGAATTAGCACGCAGTTTCCTCGCCAAAACCAGTTTAGATCCTCAATGAACCACTCGCTCTGTGTCAGCAAGCCACCACAGCCAGCGCAGTGCAGAGACTGCCCGGTGAAAGTGGCTGCAAGGTTATCGCACTTGCATTACACAACAAGCTATTGACCTACACGAATTACACGCCCATTGAGTTGAGATGACTTGATTAGATCTCTTCATTTTGTTTTGTTTTTAAACGTTTTGACCGTGTAGAATAATTTATCTTTTAGCAATGTAATGTGCAATTATACATGTCATGGTTAAAGGTGTATGTAACTCCATTTTTTTCGGGCAAACCACCCAGAAAAGAATATTCGTTATTGTTTATATGTATATTATACGGTTCGATTAGATTATATGCATATTATACGTACCCGCTCACACTCGTGACGCTCAGTTTAAATCATATTTAATGGTAAAGGCCAGTCTGGCTAATGATATTGACTGCAACAAAATTATTTCTATAAAATCAGTTAAGTGTACTGAAATAAAAAAATTAAAACACATTATTATGTACTTAAATAAAAAGTAACAATCCGGTGTAATGTTTGAAAAGTATGGAATTTTAACGTTTGATGCCGAAACATGTTTTGAATGAAACATCCGGATTCAATGGCTGTTTATAAAGAAGCAATCGAGTCTTCGTGAAAACTGAGGATATTGTATATACATTAAAGTAAACACGTTAATATGAATGACTAGGTACACTGAAGCGTCACATAAGCTTGAAATAGTTGATTCAAATAGATACCTTCTCTTCGGCTTCTTTGGCTTCTTCCTACGTTAGATGGGATCGGCTCTTATTATTTATGTCGGCTTGTCGGGATTTGCTTTCCTTCTTCAATAGACCGTAGACATGCTGGTGTACCATGTCGACAGGGGGCGGCCTCCGCCTCTTTTACTGAACCGATTTTTAACCCGGGACGGGTTGGTATCGCGACAGCTAGGATACTATGTAATATGTTTACTATGGGCCTGTATTTGTAACATTCTTTGTAGCTTGAAAAGAAATGTCACTATGTTATTCTCTCACAATAAATATTACTTAGAGTAATCTGGACTTTATAAAGATGGTTTTCTAAGTTACCTTATGCGTTTTTGTCCTGTTCCAGTGATGAGGAAGACACCGAACGGTTGCTGCAACAGCTGAGCCGCATCAACCGGCCTTTCGCCGTCACCTTCCCTCAGATGATCAAGCTGATGGGACAGTGCCAGCAGGTAACTCCGCGGTTGCAGGTGTGTGGGGGTTTACTAACTTTATATACCTACCAGCTAACATTGCATTCGGTTAAATCTATCGGATACTATCCACTAACTTTCAGCAGGTCTGCGGGATCATTATGTCATCTAAATGCTCTTACTAAATCAAAACAAAACCCCTTTATCATCACCATGACATGTTGTGCTAAGTAGGGTAAGAATACTTAGCACAACATGTCATCCTTCTCAACTCTGTCAAGTCCGTGTTCACTCCACTTTCCTCCTTGACCCAATCCATTCTCCTTGTATACCTACTTTTCTGGGTTAGTCATAGTTAGTGATTTGCCAAATGCAGATCTATAGCACTAAGACCGTATAAAACAACTAACTAACACGTAGTCGAAATCGGAACTAATCGACGATGTTCGTATTGGTTGTTTGTTCCAAGGTGTTTTCATTCGTTGTCTGTGTTAATATTAGCCAAGAGTTGTAATAAGTACGTAAGTATTAAAAAAAATGTTGGAGGAATTAACAGGAAAATTAAAACGAAACGAGGTGAAACTCCCAGACTTATCTGGCAAGCACATTAGGCGTAAGCTTAACTGTGAACAAATGGGTTTCTACTTGGTGTTAACCGAATGTAATCTGTAACAGTTAGGTTTAACGCGTGCTTCGGGCTAAACTAACCTTGACATTATAGGTAAATACACATATCAATAATATTAGAAAGGTACCTAACTGATCGATCTATAGGTATAAATTATATATCTACCCTTGACCGAGCGAGTGTGCGGCCAACGTGGATCATTTTTTATTCAATTTCATAGAAATGAAAAAAAATACGAATTTTATTTATGTGTTGCTTTCTGTTATCGGCTAGGAGTATTCATACAAAATTCGAGAGGTAGAGACGCGGTCGCAATAACGTAATAAGGTGTAATTTGTACCTAATAATTCGAGTTCTCTTCCTCTAGACGCGACTGAGCTTGGAGGGTGAGGTGCCGGACCAGCCTACTTCACCTAATACGTATAATATACACTAAACAAATCACCCAAAATAGCTAGGTTTTCGATGTAAAATTACGAAGTAAATGCATACCTTTGTCTACTTCGATTTGTCTATGTATGAGATTGTAATATTATTATTTTGTAGGTACCTAGCCTAGGCCGGCATTTGCAGACTTACCTTAGGTAACATGTTTTGAAACATTTATGAGGGCAATTGTGTTATTATATTGTTAAATTCAAAATAACTATCACGGACTAATGTGGACAGACACGCTACCTAAATATAACCATGCAAGGAGCACCTACCTAGGGCACTATGTACGACATGGGTACCTACTTGTATGCATTATTTTCTATTCTACACTGAAAGCGAGAGCTTTATTAAGTGACTTACAGCGCCATCTACGGTCGAGTAGCATCGTTACATAATATATTGTATTGTATCTATGTTTCTTTACTATTATTATAAAGCTGAAGAGTTCGTTTGTTTGAACGCACTAATCTCAGAAACTACTGGTTCGAATTGAAAAAATCTTATTGTGTTGAATAGTCCTTTTATCGAGGAAGGCTTTAGTTTACTTTTCATTTTGATATTCCCACGGGATGGAGACTTACGCGGGTGAAGCGAAGCGGAGTGCTGCTAGTTTTATATAAATTACTAGCTGCTCCCCGCGGTTTCACCCGCGTAATAATTTAACTTTCTTAATTTTTTTACCCTTCTCTTGACAATAACAAACACAACAAAAGAAGAATTAGCTAGATTGGTCCAACCGTGACATAAGGAAATTATTTTTATAAATACCTAAGTATTTGATTTACATAACTACTTAGTAGGTGTAAATATGAAAATAATAACTAATAACTATAAATTAAATTACTAATTATTATTATTTAACCGATTGCTTACGTAACAAAAATCCAATCAGCAAAGTCAGTCCTCCGCTCTGGAACTACCTTAGCATATGATGCCTCAATTTTTAAACTCTTTTTCCAAGGTTTTAGGAGTAGAGGCAGCGGACGAGACGCCGCGCGCGATCAGCGGTAGCAGCCCCAGTGACGAGGAGGCGAGCACGTGGCGTGAGCGCGGCGCGGCCGGAGCTGCGCGGGCGAGGCTCGACGCTGGCGGCGCACATGCTGGCCTGCTCGGTGGCAGTCCACTGACCCTGCTGCAGGGTATCATTCCTGGTACGTTTTACATAAGTACATACCCTAAACATTGGTCACGGGAATTTACAAATAAATTAGACTTTTTAGCTGTGTTACGCGCTTGTTTCGATTTCGCATTTTCACTTTTTGGACTATCAAGTACATTTTTCAACATGATGCCCTAGTTCTATTCGAACGAAACTTTCTGGGTTTATTCTTCATGAAAGCCAGTAGTTTTTAAGATAGGTTGCAGAAAAAAAATATCTGGGAAATATTTTTTTTTAGAACCATACAAAGTAAAGTAATGTATGTAGGTAATGTAAATATTAGATTTTGAAAAAAAAATATTACTTTAATGTTTTATTTTTCCTTTCCTATTACTTTAAGAGTTTTATAAATCTATAGTTTTATAATTTATACTCTGATTTGTTTAGGGGTACAAAAGGCCCACTATTGAACTTGTTTCACAAAATTAAAAAGGCAGAATCGCAGACCTGATAGTTTGGCTGTAATTGCGAAGTTCAAGGTGAAATCTGATTTTGACAGAAATTTCACTAAAACTCAAATAACTTTTGAACCACTAAATATTGCTGAACATACAGGGGGTATCCCCCCTATAATCGATAAGTACTGAGGTCCTCCAACCCCCAGCAACCGATGATCCACCCCCCTTGTTACACCGTGTATATTTACGTCATGATGTATAATTCCAGGTACGAAATGGTGCGGTACCGGTGACATAGCATCGGACTATCACGACCTCGGTGCAGACCGACGACTGGACCGGTGTTGCCGGACGCACGACCTCTGCCCCACGAAGGTGCGCGCCTTCTCCCGCCGCCACAACCTCACCAACAACTCGTTATACAGCAAGTCTCATTGCACCTGCGACGACATGCTCTTCGACTGCCTCAAGGCTACCAACACCTCCGCCTCGCATCTCATGGGTCACATCTACTTCAACATCGTCCAAGTACCCTGCCTCGAGGACCAACCCGACGGGCGACATTTTAGAGATGCCAAGCAAGGCTTCTAATCGAATAGCAGAATTACCTACACCTAGCGCCATCTAGTAGTCGTGATTGTTAATCATTCCTGCACAGATTTTAAGCTACGCATTTTTTTGTGTCTATGTTGTAAATAATTACATTTTAATTCTTATTTCTATTCTAATTTAACATTTAGACATCAAACTGTGATACGTCTGTGCCTTTAAATGTACTAGTGTATGTATATATTTGTTAGACGATGGCGCTATAGAAAAACATTAAAAATAGTAAGTTAGGTAGGTACATAGATTGTAAGGTATTTATTGCATTGTTTGTTTGTTTATATATAATTTGAATGAAATCAGATAAAATAATAAACATGTGACTTTTCCTTTGAATTTACTAAACATTGTTTTAGTCTATTTTAATGACAAATACAGTTTATGAAAATGAAAGTAGATAAATTAAATACCAAATAAACTGAGTATTTATTTTGATATTCTATTTTGATGGTTTTATTAATCCCACTGTACCCACTATATAATATGTAGGTAGGTACTCAAGCAAAAACTAGGTACTGAATCAGTTATGATAAAAGCTACTTGATGTGGATAGCTGCGACCCTGGAATAACATATGGATAGTCCAGGTGCATCAAAAATCATTGCACATGCCTACCATCTTGCCTTTGTCGGGATATTTTGTATATGCATATATATTTATATAATTGTTCTCATGATGCTTCCCAGACTACTATCCCGACAAATAGGTACTGGGTGAAGAAATTTTCAAATTACAGTGATCGCACTCACCCAAGTTCGTTATCTGGTATCTTCAGTGGTCAAGATGTCATATATGTGGAGTCGGGGGATCTGCTTCGCATTCTGTAAGTTTAAAATAACAATGACGCTGTGGTACGCAGCGCCACTAAGTGGAGGGTCACCGCTGACCGCTAGTGCAGTCAGGGTGACTTCTTTTCTCTTTATACAATTCTATAAAATAAACAATACATATGGCCGGCACCTTCATGCCATCTGGTTCAAGTAATTCTTAACATGCAGGAAACTCTTTGTGTTGAAGTTAGTTGCTAGTTGATTATTATCATAGTATATTATAATTGAGTAATATAGGTACCTACTTAAGATAATCAACTTTAAATAAAGGTACCTAATATAATACTCAATTAAACTTAGATACCTACCTACTTAGCTTTAGTTAGGTGAATTATGACTCGGGACTTCGGTAACGTCAACGTACAGCTAGGATGGAAGACGGTTTGCTCGGGAGCCCCGCAGTTTGAATCTGCACTGAATCTGACTGGACTGATCCGCTCACACACTGGCTATAGGCTAATTAATTAGTACTTTAGTGTGGAACAGTGTCCTGTAGGCAGTCTAGCGTAAAACGTAGTGATCATATTCTGTTCGCTGTGGGCTATTTGCAGAACTCGTGCGAGGACATTACTTGTTTTTCTCTAAATAAACAATGTCACTCACTGTCATTAACGAGAACTGTCACTGTCATCGACGAGGTCACGTCACTTTTACTGATTTTCGTGAAAAATTCTTTTGGGTATTTCTTCGCGTTTTCTTTTTATTATTCAACATAATGGCCCAAATATGTAAATAATTAGTGGTGTGAAGAACGAAGGACTCTCTAGTTAGCATTAGTGGAAAATGTCTAGTGAAACGGCAGACGGTCAAAAAGGTGTGTTGGTCATCACAGTTATTTGTTAATTTAGGCCGAATGTAGGCCTTCGGAGGTCTGGGGAGTTGAGATAAGTTTCTGTTTCAAGTGGAGGGCGCGGGGCCGTCACCGGAGCGCCGGAGACGAGACTTGGAGGAGGAATTTAATGCGCAGCGAGCCAAAATGAAAGAACTGTTTTTGCAAAAAGAAGGTTTGTTGAGGGACCTTTGAGGTCCTGGGCAAGTGGAACCTAGACTAGCTTGCATGTATAGAACGGTATTCATTGTTGGTGTCGTTTGAATACATTCTTCATTGTATATTATAATCTTCCATTGTTTGAAAAACAATTTAACATCAAAAGTTGTGATTGTGAATTTTAAACTGTAATGTTTGATTTAAGCACATTGTTCTGTTTATATAACTGCAATTTCATCTAATTGTGTGTGTCTTCATTGTGGTATTGATATTTTAGGATATTCATTCAATAGTTATAGTACAAATTAGATTACTCAAATGGTTTAAGTACCCACTAACTAGTAGTGTTGTTTCATACTTATATTCACATTAAACAAATGCTATGATGGTGAAGGATAACATTTAAAACAAACCTACATGCTAGAAATAACCACATCCCTAAGGTGTGAGACATAATCGGAAATAGGCACCCATGGCTTACTGCCGGCAAGGCACATGTACAGCCTATAATAGAACATATTATGTAATAATAAATGACCTAACTAAATGTTATTATAGCCTTTTTCCTTGCCTATCTTTTTAACCAATAACCCAGTTAAATTTCCTATAGAGTAGATTTCCAAAATACATAACAATCTCTGGTACATGGGACTAATGGTCGAAAATTGATAAATAAATAAATATTGCAAGATATTTTACACAGCGTCATCTAACTGCAAGCTAAGCAACAAGACATGTGTTAAGGTGATCAGACAACGGATAGAATACCCTATATATACATTATTTCGTAAATAGATACTTATATACAAATATTTGTTCTGTGTCACAGGCATACAACAAAGTTGTCTCAATCTATCAACTACTAAAGGTTTGATGTTTTTCTAAACTAACACCATAATTATGATACTGGAGAAAGTTATCAGATTTAGGCAGTATGAAAAGTAGTGCTTACATTGAGTTTTTGTCTGGTAATTCAAGTTCTCTCTCTATAAAACTGTAAGCAGACCTTCCGTTTGTCAATAGAAGAGCTACGCAAGCTGCACCATGATCGGGAACAGCTCGAGTCAGAGGTGCTGGGGCTGCGTGCTCAGTTGGAACAGCTGCACACACTTAGCCAGAACCAGAAATCGGAGATACAGAGTTTGCAAATGCTTGTCAGTGGTAAGTCAAAATCAGTTACTATAAATGTTGAAATTTACTGCCCAGAGACATATTAAGGTAAGTTTCTGCCCTGGGCTTCAATTCAAATGTTTGGCTTAGCCCAAGTAAGTATTATATTGAGCAACAACCACATGGAAAGCAATATTATGGAATTTTATCGAAATTGAAATTGAAATTATCTCTTACATTTCTAAGTTGATTCTAATAAGTGGATCTTATTTTAACACAATTTAAAAAAATAAAGTATACACATTTTTTCTTTGAACTTCTACTGTTCTTAATACACTACTGCATTGCTTGTTAATTAGTGAATGAATACTATTATTTTTAATGACTGGTATCAGTTGTTAATATTGTTATTTTATCAATATGAGGAATAATGAACACCACATCTGATTATTTACAGTAATTTTGTACAACTAGTCATGTTTTTAAAAAACTTTTGTTATAATTGGGGACTTCCTGAAGGTAGGCTATGTTTTTAAATTAATTAAAAGTGTCAATTTAGTTAGTAAAAGATATAAAAGAATAGCCCTGCGGTTTTAGCCACGTAAGTCTCTATCCTGCGGGAATTCGGGATTAAAAGTATCCTCTGTCCTTTTTATACCCTACTAACTACCACTATATGCCGATTTTCATCCAAATCGGTCGAGTCATTTAACCTTAAACAAACAAACTTTTGGATTTATAATATTAGTTAGGATGTAACTTTTAACTGTTCTTTATACCTTCTCATCTTGTGTTTGTTTGTCGTGAGCGTTTGTTCTAAATAAATCTTTTACTTATCCATCTATACTGATATTGTAAAGAGGAGATTTTTTAGTTTTACAATTGATTAATTGGGCTATGTAATTGGGAGTGTTATAGGCTACTTTTTACGCGGGCGAAATCGCGAGGTGATACTTGTTTATCTATAAACTCAGGTAGACATTATGCCCCTTATTTAATCTAACCTTGCAGAGACAGTAGAAGCGTCATCATCAGGTAGCGAGGAGGCGCGCCGTCTCCGTGCCAGGAACTATGACCTGGAACAGCAGCTCGGACACATGAGGCATCAGGCACAGCAACAGGTACGACCTAGGTGCTTTTATTCAAATTAAATTGAAAGTTGAGGATGCTTGCACAAAAGTTTAAAAATCTCAAAGTTATTAAACCTAGGCTTCATACATTTTTGACAGATTTAACCCAATGTTCATGTTAAATTGATGAATTGAATGCAGGGTGGTGATGCAACTGGTCTGACAAAATAAAAACATGTGCGGGTTGGACTCGCGCACGAAGGGTTCCTCTCATGATGTTTGGTAGACCCACTTAATTCTTTTTCTGTATTTTTTATAGATGCAACAGAAATACATAATCTGTGAAAATTACAACTGTCTAGCCATCACGGTTCATCAGATATAGCCTGGTGACATACACACGGACACACAGACAGACAGCGGAGTCTTAGTTTTTACCCACAACCCACTAGCAAAGGCTTGGGGTCCAATTTAATCAATAAAATATATTTGATTTGTTATCAAACAAAAGACGATTACACCTTCACGCAAAAACTACTGAGCCGATTGTAATAAAAATGGGTAGGTAGATAGGTGGAGCTCCGAAATAACACAGGTTACTTTTTATGCCGATGCCAAAAAAACCCTTATTTGAAAAAGGTACAGCCTTCATTTATATTTTTTATTTTCTTTTGCTATATATTGTGTCCTAGTTCATAAAACTATGTCACACAGCGTGACGTACCCTCCACAAAGAACATTTCCATTTACGATAATGTATGTATGACAGTATACCTATCGTAAAACCCAGTACACATCATAAGTGCACTTTTAGAGTCGAAAATCAATAACTCTATCTTACTTGCTGTCTGTCGCTGATATGGTCCGAAATTGACATATAATCGCAAGCGCCCGCCGCGGCCGTAAGTATTTTCAGTAAACTCGCGCTAGTTAGCACTGTAAGTGCTTTGGGCAATAAGGCCGCCCTTTGTAACACTAAGACTTAAGCTTTGTTTTTTATATTTAATGTAATTTAGAAATAGTGTTTGCAATAAAGAATTTATCTATCTAGCTGTCTAAGCGCTGTTCATCCAATTTGGACCGCAGCTTTTACATAGACATAAAAATGACAGAAAATATATCAGACTGAAGCAAATAAGATAAGTATTGTTATTGATATCTTAACGAAGACAACTCGTTTATCGGGCATTGTTTCATTACTTGCTTATTTTATTTAAGGAAATTCTATTAGACAATGTACCTACTAGTTATTACTGGTTATAAAATACTAGCTTATTCTAAATCCTAACTTATGCCCCGCGGTTTTACACGTTTGAATCTCGATGGAAATATCAAAATAAAATAAAGTCTATGTTCATTTACAGGAGTATTTTGCATTTCATTGGTTCCGTAGATAGAAATATTAGTGCGATATAGAACACAGCGCCATCTAACCCCAAAATAAGCAACAAGGCTTTTAATACATGTACCAGGCACTACAGTATAGCATAGATTGAAGTTCCTGGCGCTGTATTCAATCATCTAGATTAGGCCAGACATCTAGACTACATCAGACAACGGAGAGAATTTTCACTTTTTTTTTGTAAAAACATGCATAAATAAAAACTCCCCGGGAGTAATTAGTAATAATCGAACCCGCAACCGTCTCCGTCGCAGCCGGGTGTTCGCTAACCGCAATATTTCCGTAGATCATCCAAACTCACAAACTTTACAACTTTTTAATATTATTAAGATATAGAGTGCATAAATACCTTTACAAAATACATATTATTTCATTTCCTAGTTAGTTATCTTCAAGTTACTGTTTCTGTACTAACATTTACGTTTTTAATCGAAAAATTACCATAAAATTGTTAGTGAAGCGAAATACAGACTTGTTATCAGCTAGTTTTTATAAAACACTGTCACGCTGCACGGTGCGCCCGCGCCGCCCGCTGACTTGAAATATTTTAAAACATGCATAAAAATATGTATAGTGTTAACGCTACGAATTGAAAACTTCTTTCTTTTTTTGAAGTCGGTTAAGAAACACGATCCACAGTAAAAATTAAAGTTAAAATAAAACTTACACTCGTCATTAATACTTTTACTTAAATAATGTATTTTTTAAACAGAACAATAAATACTAACACGGAAAATAACAAAAAATACCAAATATATTCATGATAATTACTCATTTGATTGTATTTTAGGAAACTATGGGATTATATTGAAATTAGGGAAAACCATACTGTTTTTAATAATTCCTAATAATTATTTTAATCTTAATCGGGATTTTTGTATTTCTGACTGTGTGCTTGCAATAGCTGTAGTCACGAGTAGACTGAAGAATTTTGCCGTGGCTTTGTTTTCCTCATTATTTTACCAATACGGGTCATTTGCGCAGTTCGGAGTTATTAACCCCAGATATGCCTTAAAGCTAGCCTAATTAAAGC
Organism: Idaea straminata; assembly: GCA_951213275.1. Lineage (NCBI taxonomy): Eukaryota > Metazoa > Arthropoda > Insecta > Lepidoptera > Geometridae > Idaea > Idaea straminata. Next base: position 14,344,395 of record OX577853.1, read on the forward strand.
AGGGTGTTAATGTTAATAATGTCTGTACGGCGACGATGGCAGGAGGTGTCCCTGGCGCCGGCGACGTTGGTGCGCAACCTCGCCAGGAAACTCGGGGCTGATGCTGAGGAACAACCGCAGAAAAGGGTACACATTATCTATAAGTCCCCCCGTTTTCCCGCCGCGACTGTCTGTCTGACTGAATTTTATACGATTTTAATCAATGGACGAAGTGATTCATGATTGAGTAAATTAACTGCAAAATAAAGGAAAAAAATACCAGGCTTATATGCTCTGCTACCTGTGCGTGGCCCTGAGCGGGTCGCTATTATTTCACAGTTTATGGTAAAAAGAGGAACTTGATAAAGTTTTTATTTTCATGTATAAGATATTATTTTAGTATTAGATTACTTTTCACACTCTATTGTAATGTATAATATAACAGAATGTAGAAGACACGGAGATCGTCCGGTCCATAATCCAGCCTATGGAACAAGAGATAGCGGCTCTCAAACACAAGCTCAGAGAAACCGACGCGCAGTTACAAGATGAACTGGTAATTATAACGGTGTTTTACCCACTTCAAAAGTAGCTTTATTATTTTAGGAGGACAAAAAGTTATTTACATAACTTTTGTCCGGTTTCATCGCAATCGGTTCAGTACTTGTTGCGTGAACAGGTAACCAACTAAAACATAAACTTTTACATCTTCACTAATGTTATAAAGAGAACATATTTTTATGTCTGTAACAAAACAGCTCCGAAACTACAGGACCGAAGATACATTAAATCCTTGATTAAGGCTACTTTTGAGAACTTCTGCTTGTTTATAGTTTATTAGGATAATGTCACTAGGTAAAATGTCGTATATTCTAAATGTGCAATTTGTGCAGTATGCGTTTCCTGAAGCAGGACGACGTCGACGCTGTGGTTTTTAAGTATTTTGCATAAGCATTCCGTCTTGGATTGGCTAATGCCTTCTATGTTAAGTTGCAGAATTCGGACTGAAGGCCCGATTCTCCTTGTCTTAGGGCACTGAAAAGTGCCTTTTTTTGAAGATTGGGTAGGCATGGCAGCAGACATCCAGGTGCAGCTGTAGCTGTAGTATAATTTGATGGTACCAGTAACAGTCGTGAGGTCCGTTGACAGTACGACAGCCAATATTGTTGTACTGTTAGCACCACCCGGGGGCCACGTGTAGGGTAACTAAGGGTAACTCCTACGGACGTGGTGCAACATCGACCCCCAGTAAAAAAGTACTATAATTTCCACCTATGGGCAGGAAAGTCATACTTTCCGCGGGGATAATACGGGAGCAAAACTACCGTTTTTAGGATTGATCTAGGTTTTAAATAAGTTTTGGCCGTGTGTAGTCCGCTGTCTTACAGTTTACACTCCAAAGAATTATGAATGCATGCAAGAATTATGAGAACATTGTACATTTTTAATGAATCTCTATTTTCAGAAAGCAAAGGCAGCAGTAACTAACACAACTGTTGCAGGAGGCGATTCTAGTCATGATGCAGTGTCTGGTAATATTTCACTTTAATATATAATTATTATAATCATACTTGTATTTCTTAGAAATTAGATTATTAGGTAGGTGTCCTTATTGCTTATTTACTTTCTGCAGCTGCTTGTGGGTCTTGCTTGGCCCAAAACTTCCTCCAATTCGTTCAATCAGTCGCCATCTTCTTCCAAGATGTAAGCTTCGTCCCAAGTCTTTCTCCACACCGTCCTCTCAACGCTTCCTTGATCGTTTTTGTTGAGGAGTTTAGTTGGAGATGATCTACTCGGCATTCTAACCTCTCCGAGTGCCCTGCCTTAACCCGATAAGACTTGCAGTATTTGATGATATTAATGAGAACATCCAATAGAGGGCATATATTTAATAGGTTTGGTAATGTGTATGTGTAGAAGGGGTACGTCAGTGCGACATGTGTGTCAACTACGAGAAGCAGCTGGTGTGCGAGCAGGCGCGTGCGCTAGGCGCCATCGACCGCGCTACCGCTGCTGAGAAGGCACTTAAACAGGTATATTATTGCCGGGAAAAATCCTCTCTCGTTTGCTACCCATGCATCTCCAGCTATTTCTGGCCACGCAGACTGGTCATGTTCAGCTAATGTGTCCAGGTAATAGCGCCGTCGTTTATTGGGGCTACCTGAAATACATTTTCCGTCTTGGGTCATTGAGTGGGTGACTTTCATTCAACCCAAGTGTTAAATAATAATGACGATAAATAAAATAGATGTAGAGGCCTATTATAAAGTTGTACATTGTCCAGGCAGCAGACGAACTGGAAGGTGTCCGTCGAGTCCACGAGGAAACGCTTCGCTCGTGGCGGGGCGAAGCCTCAGAACTGCCTTCACTGCGCAAGGAGCTGCAGGGGCTCCAGGCGAGGCTGACGGAGGCCGAGAAGGAAGCTTCGGATAGCTCGAGGCGAGCGCTGGCCAGTGTCACGCAACTGACTGTAGATAGAGAGACATTGCAGAGGAAACTTGACATGTAAGTATGACACGAGGAAACGAGCGGACCTCAAACAATCGACCTGTAGATTTGCAGCACACCAAATTGAATTGTCCAGCAACTTACCGGGACACCAAGTATCTCTTTCAACTGCTTTGCTCTGCTTTAATTACTTTACTTTATAAGCCAGTATGTTTTCAGATTAGAGCGCGACAACGCGATGCTGATCGGACGATATCTCAAGAAGGCAGAGGACATGCAGAACGAGATCATCGACTTACCTGACAACGTGGACGACCTCCAGGAGTTGACGCTCCGGATGCGGGAACAGTTGATCTTCTGTCAGATAGGACGCGAGGAGGCCGTCGATACTGAACGGGAACTCAGGACGCAGCTGTTGGAGCAGGGCTCGCTGTTCCACCAGCAGGAGGCCGCGTTACAGGCCGCTAGAGTACAGAATAAGGAGACCAGGTGAAATAGCTGATCTTCTGTAGGATACAGTGTCATGGGATACATGAGCATTGATAGATAGGTTTTCGTGGTTATAAGGAAACTAAAGTTTAAACCACGACTAACACGAAACCATGTTAATCGTCATTATAGAATAGGAAATTATTTATTTGAAACAAAAATAGATATTACAAAGTCGTTAAAGCTTAATAACTAACAAATGTTGCAAAACAGTAAAATAAATAAACAATTATTCGACGACCCAGTTGGCACAATGGTCACCATGCCGGACTGCCAAACACAGGGTTGCGGGTGCGATTCCCGCCTTAGACAAGTGTTTATGCTTAGATATTTGTCTGTGGTCTGGTTGTTTCTATGTATTATAAGGGGTGTGGCGTAATGAGTGGACAATAGGGTACCTGCGGGTAGGGGCTATTGTGGCGGTTTAGAAAAATATTTGTTATGCTCAGTAAAAGTGCCTCGGTTTTCGAGATATTCGACATTTTCGAAATTTAAGAAATATTTCACCCTTCGTCACTATTTTTGGCGCCAAGACTGCAAATGATTTTTTTTTTTCTATCTGTTTTGTGGATAGTATTCTTGTATAGATGTGCTATCGAATGGAAACTATTATTTTTATAACACAAGCACAGTTATGTTTTAAAATAAGATTTCACTAAAATTTTACTTGCTTTCGTTTGTTTTCCTGACCTTTACCCTTCTGTGGTGTAAAAAAAATGTATGGTCACTTGAATACCAAATTTTAAAAAAATTTCCCTATTTTATCGAGATTCCGAAATGGTATATTACATGGTATTTCCACAAGTTGATTCAAAAGTAATTCCTATTAAAATGGGTAGAGCTAATTATTATAAAATTACAAATAGTACTAAAATTTACTTCATTACTTAAAATCACCTAAAAACGTTAGTTTAAAATTCGGTAATGAAATAAAACGACACAATAAATTTTAAATGCATTTCATTTATTAAATTTACTATCACAAAAGGTGTTCGAAAAGGCCACCACGTGCTCTGATGCATGCTCTGCACCTTTCGATAAAAGATCTTTTAATCCTGTTCGCAATTCTTTGCTCTGTGATTTTCTGAGCAGCTAATCGCACACGCTCCCGTAGCTGGTCCACTGTATTGATTGGGTCTTTATAAACCTTTTCTTTAAGGCATCCCCAGTAAAAAAAAGTCCAATGGGTTGAGGTCTGGTGAACGAGGTGGCCACAAAATTGTCCCCAAACGACCGATCCATCGTCGACGATATGTTTCATCGAGGTATTGTCGAACATTTCGGGCGTAATGAGCGGGGCAACCATCGTGCTGCAGCCACATTCTTCTTCTATCTTCTAATGAAACATAAAAGTGGAAGTTCGTGCCGTAAAAAATGTAAATACGTTTCTGCAGTCAATGTTCCAGACAATTCGAATGGTCCAATGATTTTGCCATTTAGAATTCCAGTCCATAAATTAATTTTGAACTGGTACTGGGTCCTGTCTTCTCTGGCTAAATGAGGGTTTGTACGCTGCCAACTGTGCAGATTGTGCATATTAAAATACCCATCTTTTTTGCACGTGGATTCGTCGCTCCACAAAATTTTATCGAAGAAATCGGGATCAGCGTTCATTTTTCTCAGCATTGTTTGGCAAAATGCAACTCGTGCAGGGTAATCTCTTGGCTGCAAACATTGCACGCGCTGGTAGTGAAAAGGATGTAATTTTTCTCTTTTTAAAATTCGGTGCACTGTTCTTGCTGACATGCCAGTATTAGAGGCTATTACGCGCACAGATGTGGTCGGATCAGCAGCAATTTCATCAAGTACGTCTTCTTCATTATGTACTTGTGGTCTCCCAGAACTCGTGCCACCGATACCACTTCCAGGAATTTGACCTTCCATGTAAGCATTGTGTACGCGAATAAACACACGATGATCGGGATGGCGTGCATTGGGAAATCTTTCCCGATACAGTGCTGCTGCTCGATTGGCGTTACCACCACACTCGCCGTAGATTAAATGCATTTGCGCATATTCAGACGCAGTGTATAGCTGAGGCATTGCAATCAATATGCAATACCAAAAAATCCAAGTTACAAAGCAAATCAAGTCCAAGATCACAGCACAAATTCGTTAGGTTCACAAAATTAAGACGTCCAAATCGCTAGGCAAAACAAAGTCCGAAATCACTGCACAAAATCGACGAGTATCAATCCAAAACAGGATAACACGTTGTTGTACGGGAGTAGTATGATAGCACACTGACTCGAAAATCATAAAAATGCGCTACGCGAAACGATAGTTCTCTTTCACTCATAGCATGAAAGAGCAAGATAGACATAGTGTCGATTGACGCTGGGCCGGGAACCAATCTGTTCCAAGAATTACTAGTAGTTCTGCGAACAGTAGACAATTATTGCTAATAATAGTTAAAAATATTTCTTTAAATTACGCCTTGATAAGTTTGGTAGGAATTAATTTTGAATCAAGTTGTGACAATGATATGTAATATACCATTTCGGAATCTCGATGAAACAGGGCATTTTTTTTTAAATTTGGCATTCAAGTGACCATACTTTTTTTTTACACCACAGAAGGGTAAAGGTCAGGAAAACAAACGAAAGCAAGTAAAATTTTAGTGAAATCTTATTTTAAAAACATAACTGTGCTTGTGTTATAAAAATAATAGTTTCCATTCGATAGCACATCTATCCAAAAAACAGATAGAAAAAAAAAACATTTGCAGTCTTGGCGCCAAAAATAGTGACGAAGGGTGAAATATTTCTTAAATTTCGAAAATGTCGAATATCTCGAAAACCGAGGCACTTTTACTGAGCATAACAAATATTTTTCTGAACCGCCACAATGGTACCCTATTGTCCACTCATTACGCCACACCCTGTATATAAGTAGTATATTCATTGTCTAGCACCCATAACGCAAGTCTAGTTACTTAGCTTGAGGCTAGATGGCAATTTGTGTGGAATGTCTTGTAATATTTATCCTACTTCCTACTTATATTATAAATGTGAAAGTTTGTGTGTGTGTATATATGTATGTTTGTTACTCCTTCACGCTAAAACTACTAAACCGATTGCAATGAAATTCGGTATGTAGATAGCTGGAGACCTAGATTAACACATAGGCTACTTTTTATCCCGATATTCCCACGGGATCGGGACTTACGCGGGTGGAACCGCGGGGCGCAGCTAGTTTATTATAAAATGGATGGATTATCAAAGCTAGTCTTTCGACTAGCGCTCTGGTTTTCCGTTGAGGCCGTTGTGCTTCCTTCCTGGTATTTTACTATTATGGTGTGTTTACAGAGATGAAATAGACCGTCTACAGACGGAGCACGCGCAGCTCCAGGAGCTGGGGGACAAATTGAGGCACTCCAACGATATGATTGAACAGCTATTAGAAGATAAGGTACGTTGCAAGGACATGATTCAACTTACTGAAAGACTTATTATTGTCTTTTTCTATCTATAAGATCGAGTCATTTTACCGAACTTTTGACTAATTATCGCACCATTTCACTGTAAATAAGCGCAATTTGATGCAAGTGGTATACTTGACACTAGCTTGTTAACGCAACACGTGCGAAGCCATAATTTAAAAAAAACGTATCCAAACGTGAATGAAGTGTTGTTCTAACTGTGATATCTGTTTTTAGAAACGTCTATCGAGCGAAGTGGGCGAGCTTCGCGGACGTGTCTCAGTTCTACAACAAGAGCTGGACAACAGCGAGAAGGTGCAGCAGGACTTCGTGCGTCTCTCGCAGTCGTTGCAGGTCCAGCTGCAACGGTTCCGTGAGGCCGACACCGAGGTCCGGTGGCAGCACGACGAGGATGTCGTACAGTGTCCTTCGTGTCACTCGCAACTTAACACTAATAAGAAAAAGGTAAATATAAATGGTAAAATGTGCGTGTTAAGGTGAACGAAAATACCGTTATGAAACCCGTGGCTTAGTTGGCTCCAGAAGAGTTCTTTCCTCAGCACACGGTCGACTAAGCTGGACTAAGGGTGGTATAGGTTCGGGCCTGCTCCATCTAATGCATATCTAAGGCACTAAAGCTTCCTAAATAGCATGAATTGAAGGTTGTCGTACAGATCATCTAAATTAGATTAGATATTCGTAGAAGCGCTGAGCAAAGTCGGTATGAAATTTAATATATTATGTGTAATTGCAGGTCCACTGCCGTCACTGCGGGCGCATCTACTGCAGTAACTGCATCTCTCAGACGGTCCCCTCCGGGCCGCGCGGCGCTCCGGCCCGTGTGTGCGCCGTCTGCTTCACGCTACTGCAGCCCCACGCCAAACCTTACTTCTCGACACAGCCACCACATTCGCCAGACTAGTATAAATGTACCAGTATATTATACGCTAGTATTAGTATTATGAAACCGAAACATTCACGACACTCTGTTAGTTTTTGTTGAGCAAAGTTTCCGGGCAAAATCAAATTGTTTATTACTGGATGTTCAGGTTGAGGGCTCCGATTTCCGCACTTAGGCATCAGTCTGCCCATTGCGCGTGATCTTTGACTGCTACTCCGGCCAACCCAGTTCCGACCAGAAGCGTAGAATCCTCCTGGGGTCGTTTGTTACAGAAGCTATCTCAACACGGCAACATAAAATAAACGTAAAGCTTGTTACTGATACTTTTTGTTAAGCACTGGCCGTTACGTAATCAACCCACCTACGGTTTCGGTGAAATTTCACTCCGAATATAACCATTCCCTTCCATGTTCAGGTCTCTAACGATACACTCCCGTCTCCGAAACAACGTCAAGGGCCTACTCAAAATTATGTTTATTAAAGTAAACAGCATAAAAACAAATTAGCTATCGAATAATAAAGATACTGAATTGAAAACAACTACGACCGGGGTGGGTCGATTTTTGATGCAATGAACAACATTCAACAAAAATAGCAACAACTCGTCGTAAATGTTACCTAATGTCATACTGTTGCCCAAACAAAAATTAATTGCAATTTGTAAACTTATCTGTCGATTATCGTAAATGCCGGACAAAATTAAAAACCATTTTCTGAAATCGGATTCCAAAAGTCCGTAACTTCTAATTTTTACGCTCATTAAAGCAGCTGTTTCGGAGAATAAAAATTGAAATAACTATTAATATCTAGTTGCAAATAGATATATCACTAGCAACCACTCACGATAGGTTCCCATTCATTATTTAAACTCTTCACATCGCTGTTAAAAGCAATTTGAATAATCTCAAATAGAAACCCCCATTATATCTGACAGGACTGACAGACGGACAAAGACAATAGCTAGAATATTTTCATCTAAATTTAGACTACATTTGTATTGCTTTCGTCATACAAATCTCTCCTCTATTTCTTTCCCTAGTAATGCCTCTAAACCATTTTTTCTTTCTTTTCACAGATGCCTCTGTTTTCCTTTTTTTTAACTAATTAAATTGCAGAGGCATGTGTACAGCAAACCTTAGTTTTATAAAAACAAAGAATAGATTGCACTAGAAGCATTGTTCATGAAGTAAATAGCGGAATACATTAGTATGGAGAAAGCGCTGGTAGGATACCTTATACCTTAATACTTGACGCAAGTCAATCGAGTGATAACGTGTAAATAACACACTTGTAGTTGTATTTAAAATATTTTATTGTAAATAAAGAAGTTGTTGCGTACTAATGTACTTGTTATTGTTAGTCTTATTCTAATCGTCGTATTCTTCGAGTGAGAGGGTGATCACGTCGCTGACGAGGCAGTCCGCCGGCTGGAAAGAAATAACGGATTTTTAAACACTTGTACAAAAAGCCTAGCCTCAAATTACAGGGCCCTTAACTCTGAAATAAGTGTTTTTTCATTCCCTATACATACTGCAAGGGATTGAAATCCGTTGAGCCTATCTTTCCTGACTTGTATAATGTGGTATCTTCAAGTGCAGAGTGAACAGGTATCTTCAGGTTTTACATCTTAGCCGTATCGTTAATTACGATGAGGTGACGATACTAGTCAGACGCCGACATATACCATACTAGCGCCACTCCGCGACTTCTCACGCATAAGCCTTTTTTTAGTGGTCACCTACGTCCTAAAAGGAACTTTTAGGTTATGTAGCTTTTGTAGTTGAAGAGATTCCGTGATGAGTCATTTTCTCTTTTACATAAAATTTAAGATTAAAAAGTTAGTTACATCTGAACATATCCCAACGAGTGCGTCAGCGCACCCATAGAACTCCTCCTTGAGCGATATGACGATGGTCTGCAGTTGATGCTTCTTGGTGCGGATGTAGGACGCGACCTTGCCGATGTTTGTGTTGTCTAACGCCGCGTCGATCTCGTCCAGGAGGAAGAACGGTGCCGGTTGGTAACTGCAACAATAATTACATTGAAAACTATGTTCATCATCATCATCATATCAGCCACAGGACGTCCACTGCTGAACATAGGCCTCCCCCAAAGACTTCCAGAGCGATCGGTCGCATGCTCTTTGCGTCCAACGACTTCCCGCGACCTTAATTAAGTCGTCCGTCCATCTAGTCGGAGGCCGTCCCGCGCTGCGCTTTCCGGTACGTGGTCTATGTTCTAGGTCAAAACTATGTTAATGAAACGTATTCCTTTTTAAAAATTGTTCATGTTCTAATTTAAAAGCACGATTGGCCTGAGTGACATGAGCACTATTAGTAGATGCAACCACAGTGGTGAGCACCTATTACCTGTGTATGGCGAAGAGCAGCGCGAGCGCAGCAACAGTCTTCTCCCCTCCGGACAGGTTGGACATCGGCTGGAACCTCTTCCCCGGAGCGACGCAGTTGTAGTTGATGCCGTCCAGATACGGCTCCTCGGGGTTCTCAGGGCCGAGAAACGCTTGCGCAGACTGGTTCATTGCCAGCGCCTTGAAAAAATACGTCACCAAAACATAATGTAAAAAGTAGTGAGTCATAACAACAATTTTAATAGCAGCGTTTTACCTGAAATAAAACGCATATTAAACTACTTACCTTATTAGAAGCTTATAATATTGAGATAGGCACATCCGTTTCCGTAGTATTTACCTCTCTTTCTACCTGTATACAGCTGTCTCTTTCGCACCCCTTCCACGACGACAGGGGTGGGGGCTGAAGTTTGGAGCGAACTTCAAGCCCACTTTTGCCTCATTGCGTCGAAATATTATACACCAGGCAGGGTTAGAAACTAAGCTTCTAATAAGGTAAGTAGTTTAATATGCGTTTTATTTCAGGTAAAACGCTGCTATTAAACCACTTGACCGTTATTAGAAGCTTATAATATTGAGACCTGTTTGTTATCGCCTGGTGGATGTGGTGCGAAAGGTTATTAGTACTACTAATAATCATGACATAAATAAAACCATTATGTATGAAAAAGACAACAGTATTTTAATTAATTACAATAATTATTGTAACTTTAGCCCGTCTAAGGCTGACTCATTCTTGAGTAAATCATAAATAATTAATTTCAAAATAAAAAATATAAATAGAAAAATTATGTTTTACAACACTAAATCATTACCTACTCGAGAAGATAAACATGGGTACTTCAAAATATACAAAAAGAAACAGAAGAAACTAAAAATAAGTTAGTTACTTAGGATTTTAAATAAATCTTATAGTAGACATTATGTTATGTCTTAATACGTAAACGAAGTATATGAGAATAAATATATATTAGACTGGATTAAATAAATTAGTGACACTAGGATTGTTTGAAGTAGAACTGCGAATTTCTCTACGATAAAATTTCTCAAACGTATTAGCTGATCTCCAATTCCCCCTAGCTAAAATGTCATCCATAGAAAAATTATCAATCCAGTTTTTAGAAGCGACGGCGGATCGAACGCTTCCTGGGGTCGCTGTAATGCCTGCATCTTTCATCAATGATTTTACCCAACCAGCGATTACAGTGCGAGAAGCAGGTACAGGAGTACCTCGTAAATTTATAAATAAATTATTAGAGTTAGATCTCTTACGTCTTTCATCTAGAATACTTATAGTTTTATTTATCCAGTACACAGGATTTAAAGTTTGATTGTCTGGGTTAGCTAATAACTTCCAGCCCGACTGTCTATATTCTCTACAATCAGTTTTTGATCCAAACTTTGGCCAAAAAACTATAAAATTATCATTCATTTGACAATGTTCAGAATCTACAATTAATAAGGTCAGATCATGAATTCTGCGTCCTGAGCATAAAATTAGTAATGATGCGGTGTGTCGAACGATTTGAAAAATGTTATGAACATCGACAGAATATTGGGACATATAATTTGACAAAATGTTGATATCCCACACCGGAGGTTTAGGTAGCTTAGGATTTTTCAAAGAAATAGACTTTAATACGTGTTTCACCAACACATCTTCACTTAATTTGCCGGACATTTCGGAATTACATAGGGTTGATATGACAGACTTGTGAAGAAGAATTGTATTATACGATAAACTAAACTTTAAATGTAAATCAGCTAAAAACTTGGCCATATCAGATCCCTTAGGATTGAAGGGATTAATGTAATTTTGTTTCGACCAGACTAACCAACGGTTCCAGGCAACTTTGTAAGTTTTTAAAGTGGATGGACGCCAGGCTGATTGAAGTAAGGATAGTTGACTAGCATCCCATGTTCTTACTGCTTCCGACCACCCCCACATTTCCAGACTTCTAGGGTCATATTCTGTACTTTGGGAGGAGGTAAACCTGTCACCGTGTCCACTAATACCTTGTTCAGATTCGTTAGGGTCAATGGACGTGCGATTGCCCGTGATTTCAAATCTGCCCTCCAAAATACTTTCTCCCAACGGGGTACTACGATTAGATACCTGCCCGTCGCTTGATTGAGGTGCGTTAAGACTTTGGGTATGAGGTAAGGTGGCGGAAATATCCACGCCAGATGAAAATTCCAGGTTAGACTGAATGCGTCGTGGAACATCGCATCGTGATCGTTCAGATCTAAAGTCGCGTAATTCGACACTACTCGAGCTGTTTTCGACGCGAACAGATCTACTAATGGTATACCCATCTTGGAAAATATCATTTCCGTGCATTTCGGAAGTAGATGCCATTCCGGTGGGCGTCGATTCCTGGACAGGCAATCCGCCTGACAGTTGAACTTGCCCGGAATGTGATGAATCCTGAAGTAGATCCCGTGTTTGTCCAGAAGATGAAATATTTGGTATGTTATCTCCATGAGAGACCGAGATCTGGTCCCACCTTCGTTGCGCAGATAGGCTACAGCGGTGCGGCTGTCGGATTGTATCAGAATAGAGCTCTGTTTCAACTCTGGGGCGTATAACTCTAGAACTTTCAATATGACTAACAGCTCTTTCGAATTGCAATGCAGATCCTGCTCCTCTGGTTTCCAGGCTCCTGATATTGCATAATTGTCGATTTGAGCACCCCAGGCTGTGTCCGAAGCATCGGTTGCCAAGAAATGGGTAGGAGGAGGTGAATGTATTTGCGTTGGACGCTGGCAACTCTGAAGCCACCCTGACAGTTCTTCTAGCACAATGACAGGAACTGTGTACCTTGCTGTGGCAGAGGTCTTTGGTAAGGTGTTTAAAAAATTGAGAGCAACTCGGTGGTTCAGCCTGCCACGAGGGACAGCAAAACTGGCAAAGTTCAAAAGCCCGACCAGACTTTGGAGTTCCTTTAGAGACGTTTTGCCTAGTATTAGTGTCTGCGAGATCTTTTCTACAATCGCTACAACCTTTTCTTCGGGCAGATACTTTAAATTCGCCCAAGGATCCCAAACAACTCCTAGAAAGGTTATTTGCTTTTGTGGAACAAGAACAGACTTTGCGTAATTTACTTGAAATCCGAGAGATTCTAGAGTTTTCAGCAGAAGAGCAACGTGTTCTTCTAGAACATTTCGATCTTGATGGACCAAGAGATAGTCGTCGAGGTAGACAATTATTCTTATGCCTTGTTCTCTCATTTTTTGAGCTATCCAATTGGTTAAACTTGCAAAAACTTTGGGTGCTGTGCTTAACCCGAATGGAAGGCATGTCATTTGTAGGATCTCGTCTTTGTATTTTAGTCGTAGAAACCGTCGGTGTGATTTGGTTATAGGCAGATTGAAATAGGCCTGTGATAAGTCCACTTTGCACATCCAATCCATAGGTTGAAGGAAGTCTGGGATTCGAAACATATTTATTAGACGGAAAGGGTGCGTCTGTACGTAATGGTTCAACATCTTCAGGTTGAAAATCGGCCGATAGGAACCGTCGCTTTTTGGAACCAGAAACATCGAAGAGATAAAGCTGGGCGTGGGAGCAGCCGCTGCTAGAACACCTTGTTGTTTCATTTGGTTTATGAGTAACGACATTTCTTTTGACTCCACGGTGCGACGCTGGTCGCTTCGTAGATCTGGAGTTACTAACGGTGGTTTGCGACGGAAAGGTATGCGATACCCTTTTATTATTTCCAGAATGTACTCTGGAGCCCCCATTTGTTTCCATCGATTGAAAAACCGTGGAAGACGGCCTGCCTGAAAATGTTGAAACCGGGACCTCGAGTCATTTCCTTTGTTTCTTACCAATACCGCCCCTTTGTCCGGAAGGCGAGTAAGCCCGCTTCTGTCCTCTCTGAGGCTGTTGCTTAGGTCTTGGTCCGCGAGACCGAAAGGAGCTATTTTGTGTGTGCCGTTCATGATTGTCATTGTAATTGCCTTTGGTAGGAAAGTGTGCACGAAAGCCCCGCGAGGGCTGAGTATTGTAATGCATGTGAGTGTACGCAGCAGGTTCACAGCAGTAACCAGAAGTGACATGCGATGTCACATTATGATTGGCGTACCCCTGCGAGGGGTGCCGTACAGCAATAGTGGGCTTTGCTCGCGAAGCGACCCTGCTGCTAGTTTGTTTCACTGGCCAAAATGCTTTTCTTACACCACCAGCTTTTTCTAGGGCCGCTGTCAGCGCCTCAGAAGTGAAAATATGAGTATTTGAGGGCGGAATTTTATTTAAAGTTGATTTTAATAACGGATCTCTAACATGTTTGATTATAGCATCACGTCGCATTTCTATTGTCTCAGATCTGTGGCCGCAAACTAGTTGTAAAATATCAGAAGAAACTTTTTGATAGTCACCTTGCAAAAATAGTTCAACAATTTTTTCTTCTACGTTAGAAAGTGAAGCTTCTGATGATTTAGACCAAGTTATTATTTTACGCAAACTGTCAAGAAAAACTTCTTTTTGTTTTAGAACACTAAAGGTAATAGCAGCATAAGATTTATCTGAATAAGCTAGGTGACGCGAGCCTTCGTAAGATTTAACCTCCTCATTAACCTCAAGGTCAATAAAACCAGGTGTATGGTTGTAAAGTTTTTGAGTGTCTGAATATCGTATATCCGACCATGTATTACTACCGAACTGTTGTACCTGATTTATTAAGTTCAAATACTCTGGAGGTGTTTGAGGCACCGCGGGCGCCTTAAGTTTGGTTCCAAATTCGAAATTTAAATCGACATTGTTTTCTGTAGTAGACCGAGTCTTAGGCGCCTGCGAGGCGTCATCTTCACATTCCTCGTACAGATCGCGACTGACGTCGGAAATATAATATGATTCATTATCCTGTTGGTTTCTACTGTGCGACAAACTATTCTTTAATTCGCTTAATTCCTGTGTTAATTTTTTAATGAGGGTTCGATCATGCTTATTTTTTCTATAATGGTGGCGGCGACGACGTGACCTCTTTTTCTTTTTAGAACAAGACGCAGATGAGCTAGAAGTACTACTAGAAGAGCTACTGCTCGTTGAACTTGAACTACTTGACTTCGAGCGTCGTCTGCGTCGATTAGTCTTCGCGATTTTACTAGGACCTGCTTCCGAGGCATCAGGATTATTATTCTCGGTATTATTATCGTCCATACTAAAAGAAAATGAAAGAAATCTAACGCTTTATGATCGTTAAAGTTATAACACTATGAAAAATTTACACCATAAAATGTCGGTAGAAAGAAAAAACTTTATAACGAACATGAACGGTAAAACCGTTATGTAAAAATCAATAAGTCAAATTGTATGCAACTTACATGAAAATACTTGTTCACTAAACACAATTACTTATCCACAGTATGGATAAAATAGTTATGTAGGTACTTAGATCAAAAAAAGTGTCGGTGCACTTTTTGAGCACAAGTTAACACTACGGGAACTGTCAAGCCAATGTGGCAAAAGTGGGCTTGAAGTTCGCTCCAAACTTCAGCCCCCACCCCTGTCGTCGTGGAAGGGGTGCGAAAGAGACAGCTGTATACAGGTAGAAAGAGAGGTAAATACTACGGAAACGGATGTGCCTATCTCAATATTATAAGCTTCTAATAACGGTCAAGTGGTTTAATAGACTTTTATAAAAACTTGAGGTGCAACAGCGGGGCGATTTATTGCGACATATAGCCATAAAGAAGTGTAATATTATTTTACCTTGTAAATAGCGTCAATTTCATTAGCAACGTGCTCGAAGCAGTCCATGAATTTATCGTGACGTTCCTTTTTAACCTGAAATTTTGTATAAATAATTAAATAAAAAGAAAATATATATTTCACACGTGTGGATCGCAGGGCAGCGTTTTTATTAAAACAGCAGGTTGTCGCGCGGTTTTGTCGATTTGTTCGTCCATTGTCCGGTAGATGGCGTTAGTAGTTTGGTACGTGCATAGGCGCTACCACGTGCTTTTTGTTGGTATTTAAAGGGGATTATTTGATGCTTCGTGTTGTATTTTATTGTACACTAGATTTATAACATGTACCATACCTTCTCGAAAGCTATTTTCGCTTTGGTAGCACGTTTCCGCGCCGCTGCAAATGCTTCGTTAGTCGCGCTCACTTTCTCGCTTACTTCATTCAACTTTTGTAATGCCTAGAACACGCAAAAGAATAATTAATTTATTAGAAAAATAAATGAATGAGAGAAATATAAGAGTCTAGCGGCAGACTGAGAAAACTAATTGGTAGACTAGTTTCTAGACTATCACATTCTGGGACGATGCCAGTTTATGAATTATACATCAATAAGTGCTATTTACAGAAATATACGATTCATTAGATAGGAAATGGATGGCTGTTTGGTTGCAAGTGTATGTGTATGTTACCCTCATGTTAGGCGCCTGTATCTTGTCGACTGTGTTCTGCAGGTTGTTGATGGCCTTCTGCAGCTTGTCCGCCTTCCGCTTGATCTCGTCCGGCTCATCCAGGTCCTTCAGGGACTCTGGCAGGGAGCTGTAGTCGACGCGGATCCTACACACGGTAACAAAGTTGTTATTGACACTCCGCGGTTTCACCCGCGTAACTCCTGATCCGGGGGAATATAATTATATAAAAAGCTGCCTATAACAAAGTTTCATAAAATCGGTCCAATAGTTTCTGAGCCTATTTAATGCAAACAACCAATAAAATAAAATCTTTCCTGTTTATAATATTAGTATAGATGTATTATTATGTTAGGTTAAAATCTGGCATAGTTACGGACTCGCCTATGCATTAGGCACTAGCTCTGTGACGTGTGAACGGCCGATACGGGTAGTGTATGTGACTGTCTATTTCGACAATTCAACTTAAGTACAGTTGGCCCGATGGTCGGGGACTGCACTTTGCAATCAATAGGGCGCGTGTTCGGACCTCACCCGTGATGATTCTTTTTGACGTGTGGAATTTATTATTTGAGCAACGAAATATAAGGGAATACCGATTGGAAGGACACTCGAGGTCGTGCAGTCATTTAAATCGAACGAAGTACCGACATTCTTGAGCACAGAAATTGAATATTCATAAATAATTATTTTATTGTTTTTTTTAATGTTATATACTGTGTATTGTGATTGATCGAGACGGGGTAAGTTGCATAATATTGTTTGGTCGCGATGTTTGCTACAAATAGAACAATTCACTCATCAGATTCATATGATTGTTGTAGCCTACTGACACGCCCTTAAATCTACCCCGCTGCTGTGCGAGGAGCCGTGGCAAGGTTTTGGCAGGATCCCGAATAATATCCTCCTGGCGCCCCCAGCATTTAATTATAATTAGATTAAGTTGTATATATTTCGTTAGATTCGTAGTAGGTAATAGGTTTCTTAGATTAGTTAGTTCGTAAGTCGTTTGTATTTTAGGGTAGATTGTAAATAACTTGGCCAACGAACTTAATAATAATGTGTGATACAATTCCCGTGTTTCATTTAGGAGGACTAACCCGTAACAGTATAACATTTAAGGTGCTAAAGATATGTCGTTGCGGAAATACAAGATACCTGGATTCCTTCCTGTAGACCTGCGTGGTGGAGAGCGAGGAGGGATCCGACTCAGTGTCCGCCGTGTCGTCCAAGCTGCCCTCTAGCAGCGGGATTATTATATCATCGATCTGTTAATACATTATATTCAATTAACAACTATTTGGTTATACCTCTTCATTTCATAGGTAGCAGCACCAGAGGGGCTTCTAAATATATATTGAACGGAAGCAAAGAACGAGCTGTGGTTGGTGCCTTGACAGGGCATTCGGAACGAATGACATGCTTTTAAAAATAAAGATAACTTCAAATAATGACTACAGAGCCTGCGGTGATGTCAGGGAAACTATGGAGCACATCCTGTGTGAAAGCGACGCCTTAGCAGCGAAGCGTTCCTCCTTGGGAATGCATATCCCAAACCGGAGGGATACAGCTTTCTTTTCTTTAGTGGGATCACCGCATTAATCGACCACTTCTTCAAAGAGTAAGAAACATTAAGGTAGGGGTAAACACAAAAGATTCCAATGGGTCGAAGTGTTGCTGGCTATGTCAGCCCCCGATATATAAGATACCTTTTCACATTCACCTTGCCAAATTCTTTAAATTGTATAGAAGCATCGTCATTATTTTAAAACAATTGCTACTTGCTAACGTTTTAAAAGCTATGTTCGGTTGCCTCTAAATCTTTTTGAAGAACAACGCATGTGCAAAAAATGCCCAGTGCAGAACAAAAAGTTAGAAAGACATAAGATTGGGTTTTTTCCAGTGGTCAATTTCACAAAGTTCAGGAGTCCAACACCCTACCAAGTAAGTGTACCTGTGGTTTTTTATTCCCTTTACATGACGGGCTGTAATATTATAAAGAGAAGATACATTGATTAATTTAGAGGCGCATGCACATGTAGTGTGGTATGGTATGTGTTGTATAAGTCACCTTGCACTGACGCAGTATGTTGTGTCGGTCGCTGCGGCGGCTCTCGATGCGTGACTCGATGCTCGCGATCTGCTTCTGTACCGCTTGGATGTCCTTCTGGATTACTGACACGTCCTTGCGGGCCTAATATATAACATTACTTAGTCATTATTGTTGAACTGTGGATATAGTAGATTAAGATACATTGATATTTGATTTTATAAGTGACAAAAAATTGATACACTGTGATAATGTACTTATAAACTAAGCAAATTAAAAGCCCTATTTGAACGGTTACCTCTAAAATATGGTGAATCGGGATGCGGCGCAGGGTGTTCGCAGATATCGGTATAGGTTTTTTATTAAGGTTTAACGTTTGAAGCGCGAAATCAATTCAGAGCTGTAAGCTACCGGTATATATTATAGATAATCCCCTGAGCCAGGATATAGACGCTTACCTTAGTGACATCCTCCTCGGCCTGGTCGGCGCGAGCCCTGGCGGCGGCGCGCTCCGCCTTGGCCTGGTCGGCGCGTCGGAGCTCCGCGTCGATGTCCTGCCGCTGCCGGGCCTCCGCCTGGCGACCCTTCTCCACCTCGTCCTCGGCGTCTTGCACCGCGCGCTCCCAACGGGTCACGTTCTCTATACAATAACGATACATTACATAATAACATATTAGAAAAAACGACAGAGGTCAGAATAGGAGATACGACTAAATATGTATGAACAGATATGTGTACCCAACACAACTATAATTTGTATTTACAAAAACAAAGTAAAGTAGTCTATCCATTATCTGGCCACCATAAAACAAGACTAGTTGATTAGCTAGCCGAACAGCCTAGCTGTCTAACTAGCTTGGGCCAAGATGGCTTTTTGTGCATACTCTTGCAATATTTATAGTCATAATTAAAGACCATGGTATGTAAGATTATTAACGATAATATTCAAGAAACTGATCGACACCGGTCTACACATAGTTGAAATTGTACAAGGAACATCTGGCTCATGCATTCTTGAAGACCACAAAAACGCATTTTTTAGTAATTAATTACCGATGAGTTATCTCAATATATTTTAGAATTCATCAAGATTTCAAGACTATGGGCATTCACAGACTGAGTTTATGCTAATTTAATTTTTATATGATGTACTAATTTATGTATTTTCAGGTGACGACTTAACAGGTATCTTCTATAAGCGCATGCTATATCTTAGACCGCATCGTTACCTACCATTAGTGGTCTCACGCTTACCTTTACATTATATCAAAAACGTGGAAGCACGAGGTACACGGGCAGCAAAATAAAAAAATTAAAACTATAAAAACATATGATGGCAGCGGTGGGATTCGAACCCACGCCTCCGAAGAGACTGGTGCCTTAAACCAGCGCCTTAGACCGCTCGGCCACGCTACCCGCTGATACTACTCCCGAAATATAACAACTGAATCACGCGGCCCCGATATAAATAGATTACATGCGGCTGGCGAGGTCGCATTCGTGTATACGACATACCTAATGTAAACATTACAGTACTTTACATATCAATCACGTGATAATGTTATTGTATGTAAATAAGACGGGTTGTGGTTGATGATCCTTATCTAATTGTTAATTGGGTAATTAAATAAATAATGCAGTACATTGCATCTAGCTTGGAAATATGGTTTGATTGGATTTTAGTACAAAATATATACAAAAAATATATGGAAATAGTTTTTCGTGAATTACGGAGTTTCTGATATTCTAACCTATGTCGGTTTCTAAGAGTGATTTGTTCCTTATTTGATATCACATCGATTTATGTAATTAAAACTTGTTTCGAAAAATGCCACTTTACAAAATTAAAAAATGCAGATGTCATTTATTTTTTAAATAAATGACATCTGCATTTTTTAATTTTGTACGGGAAGGTTTTATTGTAGTTGCAACGGTTCTTGTACGCCCTGTATATACTACTAACTACGCCCCGCGGTTTCACACGCGGTAAACCCCTTAACCCTTCCAAAAATCATTTATTAACGAGCACCTACGCCCTAAGAGGCAAAGATAACGTGATGAGTATGTATTGATAGTTGTGTAGTTGACACATATGTATGTATATACTAACTCTGCGTGTCCCTGGATCGTTCGAACTCGAGGTTGGAAGAGATGCGGTCGATCTGCGCTTCGAACTCCATGCGACGCTTGGCGCGCTCCTGTTGCACGCGCAGCTCACGCTCCTCGTATTGTCTGTCAATACAAACCAGAACCACAATTATTGGAATGTTTCCAGTGGTAATTATTACATATTAAATATGTGGTTACCTATGCCTTTTAAATTTGCATTTAAATTGTTGTAAATATATTATTTTTAGAATTATTTGTCTGATGATTACAAGACACGAAACGCGACACGGCTGTGACGTCACAGCGACTGCCTGCAGTAGATGTTTTTATTTGCTGACCTAATGTTAGCTACTCCGATGTCCCTACAGAAGCCCCTAAAGACGACATCCTCAACGTTATTCATGTTCTCCTTGATCTCCTGTATGCTGACGTCCCTGGCCCGGATCGTCCTCTCTATCTCCTCTATCTGGGGACCGAACACGTCCATCTTGCGTTCCAGTTCCGCCAGCTCCGCGTCCAGGGCTTTTATTTGTTTCAACTGAAACAAGCACGTTTATAATTCTGATACCTTGGAAGAAGGCCTGTTAAATTTCCAGCCCAATTAAAGCTAACTCAAGTCAATGAAATGTGGATATTTGTAAAAAAAATGATTTAATATAAAAACAAAAATCTATAAAAAATGTTGATCGTAGTTAAAATAAAAAGGTGATATGTATTTGTAAAAAAATGAGGATGTTTTTATGTAAAATGTTATATTTACCGTTGTATCTCTATCAGTGATGGCGTACTTGAGCCGGGACTCCAGGCCCCGGATCTGTGAGTCGACGGTGGTCAGTTCAGACTCCTTGCGAGACTTCTTCATTGACTCGCGGAGCTCTTCCGTCAGTTTCTCCTGCATTATGCACATGTTCAAACTTTGTTAGAATTCGGAGAACAAAGGATCCTGGATCTTTTTATAGACATACAACAAGACTGCGGACATTACATTTATCTTACGGAAGGAAACATATCGTGATAAAACCCAAGTCTTGTTGGTGGTCGCCGATCCATTAACGATTACTATCCTCTGAACATGGTCGACTGTCCAGAGTAATACTGATAGGTTGCGAATTAGCCTATTATATCTTATACAACACACTACAGAGTCCTGATGAATTAATTCCTGACGCTGTATAAAACATTCATATACATAAAAGGTCATATTCTACTTGTGTTTGTTACAACTTCAAGTCTTTATACAAAACCGAATACGACGAAACTCAGTACGTAGATAGCAAGAAACTTGAAAGACGCAACTAGTATTTAATATTTTGATCATTATTCCTAATGTTCAATCACAAATTATGGTAAGTGCTGTAATGAGTACCTACTTGTGGCCAACAAACAATAAAGTATGGTAGAAGATGTTAACTAATTTGATTCATTACCGCTTTCAATTTACAAAGTGGTTATTCGGTTTGTGTTAATGTAGGAGGCCAAACATATACAAAAAGGACATTTTAAGTTTTATCCGAGAATCTTTGTCCATTCATATTAACCTTTGGATATTACTCTCCCATTTTGGTTCTATTGTATTTTAAACTTGTTAATTTTTCAAATAAAATAATTTTTAAATACAATTCAAAAGCAATATTATGCTGGCTATGATGTCGAAATTCTACCGACGTTATCTCAATGGAATCAGCATTATCCTCGCAATCAGATTTGTCTTTGGATTTTACTGTATTGAAAAGCCTACTAAAGTTAAAGTCGTCATAGGAAAACTATATTGTATCACAATATACCTACTATTTCTTTACAAAGGCATTGAGTTTTCACTTGCTAATTCGTCAAACAGTTATATTTCTGTTTTAACAGAATTCTCTTATATGGTATCCATAACAGAAACAAGTATGCATTACGTTGTATCATTCATTACCAACGGAGAAAATTATCACATTTTTTTAAAGAATTTAATTGAAGTTCAATGTCCTAATAGGCAGTCTAAAACAAATGTGCCCATATCTTTGACACTTCTGTTCGTCTTATTTTGTTCCAAGTTCTATGCTAACTATAGAATGTGTAGCTTAGGTTTCCTATACAATATTTGTAAGACGTTTGGCTATGTCAATTGGTTTCTTGGTGGTGCACTCTCTATGTTTGCGTGGATGAATTTTTTAATAAAAATTATGAAGTTGGAATTGTTCTATCATCGTATGAGATCGATCAGGGTCATGTTTCAAAGCTGTATAAGTATTCGTGGACACAATATGGAAGAAATTGGAAAAATTAAACATTGTTTGAGTGTTTTAAATTCGTCAATGAATGTTTTTGATGCTACTATTTTCTATTTGCCTTCTCGGTTCATGGTAAATAGCTTTTGCCCGCGACTTTGTCTGCGCAGAGTTTAAATTTTTCCCAAACCTTTCTTAGCATAGGCGCGTCATAACAGCTGTCAGTCAGTCAGAGCTAGGAATGTTATATTTATTAATTCCCTACCAGTATTATCTAAACGGCAGAATCGATTCTGGCGTGTTGCAAACGGAAGGGTTTAGCGAATAGAGCATAGGATATATTTAAATCATGTATACTATGGTCAAGCGTAATTTAGCGGGCAAAGTCGCCGGTAACAGATTAGTTTATTGGTGCTGAAATATTTTGTTATGAGATACGAGAGTGATTTGTGTTGTGTTTTGTTTTATAGGAAGTAGTGAACTTGGTGACATTGCCTCCCAGGATTCTACTCTTCATTCATTTGATGATCAATGTTCGAGAGAATGGTGTAAGTATGGTATATTTATATATTTGTGTGTATGTTTGTTAATCCTTCACACAAAAACTACTGAACCTGAATTACCATATAGGCTGTTTTTTATCTTGATATTCCCAGGGGTTCGGGACATACGAGATAAAACGCGGGGCGCAGCTAGTTAAGGTATTTCAGAGACTGACATGTATTATAGCCTTCAGCCATTGAGATTTCCTAATCATATGCTACTGGCCAAATCGGTCGCATACCAGAAGAGGCCTAAAGAAGAAGTTAATCTTTCTAGCGAGTTAAAAAACTGATTACAAAATAGCTCATTTATTTATTTTGCAAATAATGTTTCAGCTAATACATTTAAGCGTATTGTTTCTTTTAATGGAATCGAGTATAACATTCGCTGTTTGTATTGTAACTACACTCATTGACAAGGAGTTTGAAGCTATCAAGTTAATGATTATTAAGAAATTACATTTGTGTACAGGTGAGATTTAAAACTTACTTAGTCTATGGTCCTAGAAATTTAAGCAAATGTTCTACATTTGTAATGTGTTCGAGTTTCTGCCGTCAAATACCTATTGTTTTCATCCCTTATCTATTCAAAAACCGATGTTTTGTTCCTCAATAAGTGCGCACAAAGTGGTACTTTGCGGAGCAATCAAAGAGGTCGAACGCCAAATAATATAATTATGTGAGTAGTTACTGGCCGGCGAGACACCTGTCCCAATTAAAAAAAAGGAAACCGGCGGTCTGTTCACCGATTGCTATCGAAATCAATGTGAAACACAATTAATTATCTACTAAATCCATACTAAATCCCGGTAAGTTTTTAATTGTTTATTTAATAATACTAGTTTCTTTATAGATCCAAAACTAAGAGAGAGTCTAGAAGATATCCTGGTGTACGTATCCACGCGGACTTTCAAATATCGTGTTGTATTCTTCTTTGCGTACGATTCCAAAATGTTAATAGGTTTCTTTAGTTTAATCACTACTTATATTATTATTGTTATTCAATTAAATAAAGCTCTCGAATAGTCCATCCTTTATTAAGTTGTTTACAGTAAACTTATAGCAAAATTCTGCTCTTCAGAGTATTACTCTTTTGTTTATAAAAAAAAATGAGAGCTTAGTCGCCGCCGACAAACTGTCACGCAGTTTGGGGGGTTAATTAAATATTTTGCAAAATAGAAGAATTAAATAATAATTATTTTCCATACCTTCTTAGCCTTGAGTTGTGAGAGATGTTTCTCGTCCCAGCGCTTGGCTTTCCGCGCGAGATCGAGCGACCCGCCTGATATTATACCGGACTTCTGGTAGAACGTGCCGTCCAATGCCAACGCCTGCCAAACAACATTACGTATTAAGTATTTTGTGAAATGTAGGAGATACTTCCTCCAGGACTAGACCTGAGGTACTCCGGGCTCAGGTAGGTCACTGCTGATAGGTTTGGAGCCACTTTTGCTGGAGTCTAACACAAGTCAGCACAGCACCAATATTGTCTTTCTATGCCCGATTATAATAATGTTCATTTCGTAAATAATAAACGGTAGAGTCATGATCAGGTGAAATACAAAAACACGCTTCCTGTGTACTATCCTATATTCTTAGTTTTGAGATATAATATTTATTTGTACACAAAAGGCTTAGGGAAACGCTTTAGTAGATTTAAGTAATAACTAGCAGCGCTCCGCAGTTTCACCCGCGTAACTCCCGATCCCGTGGGAATATCAGGATAAAAAGTAGCCTATAGCCTTCCTCGATAAATGGACTATCCAACACAAAAATATTTTTTCAATTCGAACCAGTAGTTCCTGAGATTAGCGCGTTCAAACAAACAAACTCTTCAGCTTTATAATATAAGTATAGATTAATAACAGCTGTAGTAGATTGTATGACATTAACTGGCATGAGATTTATTATTCATTTGTATGTAATGTACAAAGTGTAGTATTTACGTCATATCTAGTATTCTTAGTCCTGTCCAAGTCGTACGCGACCCTCGACGCGTCCTCTGGCGTCTCGCAGACCAGCGCGTTGTTGGTGACGAACAGCACCGCGCGGTGGATCGCCGCCGGCTCGAACCGCAGCACGTCGAATAGAAGCTTCACGTTCTTTGGCTCTTTTATGTCCCTAGAGTTGAAACGAGATGGAGCACGGAGTAGGGCTAAGAGATTATCTCCACATCACATATTCTGTATGTGCTGTAATCGTCTGCGTTCTTAACTACTGTGGCGTAAAGACGACGAAGACGGGTTAAGGGTCGTGGGTACGATTTAAACCAGCCAAGAACAGCCAAGTCAAGTATGCTTTATAAAACATCTCAACAGATATCACACATTTTTTTGCATGGGATTCTTAAGTAAAAATGTATGGTGTTTCTTTAGTACAAGCGTGGACTTCGTATAATGTATGTATATGAATCCTGATAACAAAGTGCAAGAATTACCTGAGCCTTTCTCGTAGTGGCTTAGCCTGAATGTAGTCGAGAGGCAGGAACGTTTCTGGCTCCAACATTCTTTCTTTTAGTACCTGAATAAAATATTTTATTATAGGCAAACAAGGGATAGCTAGACTTGTATATAATAGGTTAAAAAATAAATCCAAATAGGTATCAAAATTGAAAACAAACAGAACTGGATTGCAAGTAGCCAAGGAGGAGATGATTACTACAGCTTTTTTTGGGAAACATTCTTGAAAGCTATCTGGGTATGGGTGGAATATAAAAAGATTTATCATGGAAATGACGACGGCATCCATGGAATGGGCGGGTATTTATGTGTACGGATACTTAAGGACGTGAAATAGCACAAGGGACATTTTGGGAAAGGGACCATAAAGTACCTGGATACACCTCCTTGCAGTTTTCTCAGTGTCGACGACGATAGCCTCCATGTACTTGCCGAGTACCTTCGTGATGGCCACATTGTACCGCTTGTGTGTTGGCTGACACATGTTGATCATACGGTCGTACTGTTATAACATAAACATTTCCAAAATATTGGTTTCACCTGTGCGTTGATATTTCAGTTAGTTAGTCAGGCAAGAATTGGAAATATTGGAGTACAACACTTTTAAAGCATCTTTTTGTAAAGTGTAGTTTGAATACGTACAACACCCGGTATGTCCCGCTTGAAGCTCTCGACGATCTCTTGCTTCTTGCGTCGGCGTGCCTCCTCGTGCTTATCGACGCGTGCGTCACCGAGCTGAGCGGCCACCGCCTCCAGCGCCGATTGCAGCTCGGCGGCGCGACCGCGGCACGAACCTACGTCCGCCTGTATAAACATAACACAAGTCAATACATCCTGGCATGTTGCAATTACTTTACTAAAGGGCACCCACCTTTCAGGTGAGCTACCGTGGAGTACAAAACTGTAGAGGGAAGGAAAACGGAACCATTCCTCACCTCCGACCTGCCTTAGTAAGCTGGTTGGAGTGAACAGTAAGCGGTCCCTGCGGGAGTTGATTAAAATGAGAACTTATTGATCAGTGGGTACAGCCTGATACAGCCTACCGATTATTATAATAAATATGTGTGTAAATCACCTGTAACTCTGCTCGCAAGCGACGTTGCTCCTCCAGCGCTTGCTCCGAACTCTTGATGTGCTCGTTCAGTTTGTCGACGCGTTTCATGGCTTCATTTCTCTCGTGACCCTACATTGCAACTTCATTTTAGCAACATTTCAATTTACTTTAGTGGTAAAAGTTCAAGAAAAACCTCATTATTTATAGTTGCAATGACATACTTAGTTAGAATACCATTATATAATGTCTTGCAATTTTTAATGTATTTTGTATCTATGGTCAAATATTATGTTGTGTTTACCTTCTGCCTATGTTTGTTCTCCAGTTCTCCCTTTCTCCTGAACTCGTTATCGAGCCGGTCCTGATCTGCCTTCTGTTCCCGGTTGACAGAGTCCAGCTCTTGAAGGTAGCGAGCAGCTTGGCGGGATGCTTCCATCTTCAGCTCTTCATACTCATGGATCTTGGTGAAACAAACGGATTAAAAACTATTTAACCCAGAACCTGAATAGCTACTCTAGTCTTGCAAGCAAACCAAATTAACAATGACAGACTACCTGGCTCCAATGCGAAAGGGTCTCAACTGAAGAATTTTATTTGTGGAAAATATCCTGCAGACAGGTACAAGTAGCTACAATAAGTTACCTGTGCTTCTTCCAAATGTACGTCAGGTCGTCCAGATTGCGAGCCTCCAACTGCTGTCAGCTCCCATTGCGCTTTCTGTTCTTCAACTTGACGAAGCTCTTCTTCTAGTTTCCTATAAAATACAAAATTTCGAGTTTGTATGTACTTGACGCCTTTCTGCTCAATTTTCGGTTTGGGTTTTCAATCCCTGGTTACCTGATGTCAGCCTGGTGCGCCTCGTTAGCTTTCTGCGCTTGCTCGAGCGTCTTGAGTGCGCTCTCCAGTTTTTTCTGCATGTGTGTCACTCGCTCTTTTGCTTTGATGAATGTTGGACGCTTCTTAGATATCTCGGCTTCCTGTTACAATAAACTATCTGTTTTAATAATTATACTAACTTATCTGCTAAACACATTCCTTATTGGCACTGCGAGGTAATGGAATCAGTTGCCTTACTATATCTTTCCTGGCATATACAATTTGCAGGCCTTCAAATACGGGTATCTCGGGTAAGCAGGTATCTCGCAGACGCGCATGTTACATCTTAGACCGTATCGTCACTTACCATCAGGTGACAATAGTAGTCTAACTCTAACCTACATATGAAAAGAAAGCAAAACATACCACTTCTCTAATATCTTGTTCAATCTTTGCCAGTTCCCGTTGCACAACTCCCAACTCCTTCTTCTTATCTTTCAATGCCTCTTCTGCTTTCTGCCTCTTCTTCTCCACCTTGGTGAGCTCATTCTGCTTGTGCTGCAGATCTTCTTCATAAGACTGGATCTCTTTCTCGTTGTGGTATAGGTGGAAGATTTGGAGCTCAACCTTTTGCTCTTGCTGTAAAGGTATGTATAAATTTAGGTTATCAAGCACATACCTAGTAGAGAGGAAATGTCATTTAATTGTTCAGTAAATATGCAATGCAATGTTGATTTTATAACAGTGCATATATTAGTTAGATGGAAGTTTGAAATAACTTACCAACTCCTGCTTCAATCTAGTATACTTCTCAGCTTCCTCCTTCTCGAACTTTGCCTCCTTTTTCTCAGCAGCGACTCCTTTCTTCTTCTGGTAGCTGAACTGCGCCTCTTCATCTGCTCGGTTCACTTCAGCTCGACATGCTTCATACTGTTCTTTTAGGACTCCAGATCTTGGTGTATGTTGAAATGTTTGGATGAAAATATTGGTGGAGTTGAATTTCAAAATCGAAAATAGATTGGTAAATTAAGAATCAATTATTAAGAGCAAATCCTCAGTAGAGAGAAAATGTTGTTTATTTAATTAGGAAAATTTCCACCCCGTTCATAGTAAAAGCCGAAATAGAAATTCTCTTAAGTGATTTAGTATTAAACTCACCCACTAATCTCTTCGAACAATGCAGTTCTCTCCTTAGGGTTCTTCATGGCGATACTCTCGACAGCTCCTTGGAAGACAAGGAAGTTCTTGGCCTTCACATTGATACCAAGCTTCTCTAACTCGGCTAGATAGTTGCTCACTGACACAGACTAGAATAGATAAAATAAGATAATATTCAACAAACATCTTCATGAAACATTTTTTTGTTAAAATATGCCTCGAAAGATAATTTTGTTCAGAAGAACGACAAACAAAAAAGAACTAAAAGTTGACAAGTCAATTTTAATTCTGGATTTTGAGAGAAAATTCTGATTATGACATGAAGTAAATGTTTGATTTTTTGCCCCCACACTACCAAAATCTCTTCCCTATTACTTTTCAAAGACAACTGACACCTCTTGGCTGCAAGAAACTTGGCTGAAAGCCTGGACAACACAATCATACAAAGTTAAGAAGAGGCCATGTTTCATAAACCTACATCTTGAACAAAATTTGCCAAGAATTCAAATAATTTTTTGACCAAATAAGACAAAGAAATGCACTTACATGTCCATCAATTTTGTGCTCAGACGATTGTCCAATAACTGATCGCTGGAACTGTTTCTCAGTCATATCTTCCAAAACAAATGTCGCTGTCACCGAGGCACTATAAATATAATGAAAAACATGATAGGATTAATGTAATGAGTAAATCTGTTCAAAGCAATTAATAATATTAGTGTTTTTCTTAAAGTTGCAGTGAAATTAAAGTGTTTTTAGACATTAAATTAAAACCTGAGATTTACCTTCTAGAAACCGGTTTATTGATAGAAGCTCCATGGATAAGGTCGCTCAGTCGCTTCACACGAAGCAACGATGTCTTCTCACCCATCACGAAACTCACAGCGTCCATGAAATTCGACTTGCCTTCAAACGAAATGAGACACCATTGTTTTGTTACTTACGAAATCGGTGATACACAATACGTGATTCTAGGGGTCGTAAAGGCGTCTAAGCTTTCTCCAAAGGTTTTTATTTGTAATTACCTGATCCATTGGGGCCAACAACAGCGGTGAAAGTCTTCAGAGGTCCTATACGATGACGACCCTGGTAGGACTTGAAGTTTTCCATGTCAATATACTTTAGGAATGCAGGCATTTTCAGCTTTGATTTGTATAAATCGAATTTACAATGAAATTAAAGTTTATTTCAACAAAATAAATAAGCGCGAAACATCGTAACAACACAACAAACAACTGTCAACCAGCCATCTTAAATTTTTGAGAGATGGTTTTTTTTATCATGACTAGTGATTTCCAAAGATATAGGGTAAAATAGTTTTAATCGATCGACTAAGTGGAAGAAATGAGAACCTCTGTGGTAAAATGTTCCAAATTGAATTGAAAATTTGACAGTTTAGAATTGCAGCATGACTTGGACAGAAGTAAGAAAGAAAGAAAGAAAAAGATAATAATGAGATAAAAAGAGATAGCAAGTTTTTTGGAGTTTCTAAGTTCATATTTCTGTGTTGTGGTTTGCCGTTTGGCTGTGGTCAACTGTTTTAATAAAAATATAATAAAAAATAAAATAAGTGGTAATGGCTAATGGCTAAAATTTGTGTTTAAAATCGAAAGAAATATGATGACCGGTGACCAAAGTCCAGCCAGTCCTCTAGATAACTCAGATCCCGAACAAGTACTGATGGATCCTATCGACCATGAGAGAAACAGATATCCTTTCTGCATCGTTTGGACTCCTATTCCTGTTCTAACGTAAGTTTGTGACCTTTCGATATCTCGTAAAAATAAGTTTACGCCAGAACGCCAGTAAGTAAAAAGAAGATTAATTTTATACGGCACGACTAGTCTTAGGACATTTACGTAGGATAGTGCATTTTCCAGATGGATGTTCCCATTCCTCGGCCACATGGGTATTTGTACATCAAGCGGAGTTATCCGTGACTTTGCCGGCCCTTACTTCGTGTCTGAGGATCTAATGGCGTTCGGGAACCCCACAAAATACTGGCAACTGTCTCCACGGAAAGCTCAAAACGGCCAAGCGGGCTGGGATGCTGCCGTTGCTGAAGCTTCAGAGATTTATAAAAAGAGAATGGTAAGAGAAAAAAGTATTCAATTAAATCAAACACTTTTCTGTAAAACTAACTTAAAAAAACTAGCCTATCTTATAAAATTCTTCACATCTTTAGGCCTGGCCTGGGTTTTGTTTTAGGAAATGTAACTAACATTGTATGGCTCCATAAGCACGTCCAAGATGTTTTTATTAACCTTTGTTAATATTTGCTGTTGTCTCGCAAAAATAATGGGCCAATCACATGCAGACCTTTCTAACACCGTATACTGTATTAGTTTCTACACAAAGTAAAATTGTTTAATTTTCTTTCTTTTCAGCATATAATATTCTATGACAACTGTCACTCTCATGTGGCAATGGCCCTGAACATAATGAACTATGGTGGCTGCAAGAACTGGAACATGGTGAAACTGGCCTTCTACATGATACTGTACTCTAGATATGTCAGGTTAATATACTAAACACAATTATCAATTAGTTTATTCTCTCTTATTTTTCAGATTTTGATGAAAATTTAGGATTTTATAGATGCTACTTATGTAATTTTGCCTATACTTACAATAAGGAAAGAAGGAATAAAAAGTCTTTTGTGGAAAGTATTTGATAACTTTACACCAAAATTCACCAAGTACCTAGTAATTTATTATTAACAAAAATATCAATGTAAAATAAACTAATGATGATAAAACCGTGGGGCGTAGTCTTGAATAAATTAAAAATAATAATTACTAACTAATTCATGCTAATTTAAGTTTCTAGAAGTTTGTTATTGAACAAATACCTACCTTACCACTGACAATCTTACGTATTTATTTTCCTGTTATGTATTGTGTCATTTATTTACTTAATTCTAATTTAATTTTCAGTTTCGGCAAATTTGTGAGGACATGGCTGCCGTTCCTTATCTTTGTGGGAATTATATGTGGACTAGCGGCATGCATTTGAATTGGAAATATCATAGCTAACTAAATGTATAATATTTATATGACTGAGTGATTCTTCCCATAGTGTGCTGTTGTCTAACTTTTACTCTAATTTTAATATGTGTAATTAATTAAATTCTATACTTATAGATATTTTTAGAAGAGGGAAGACCCCTATGTCTTTTTGTAGTAGTTGCTTTTTTGTACCGGCAATAGATCCACATCCAAAATGCATCTGATGTCTGGTTCTGATGACTTTGGTGTTTACAATAACGAATTTATCTATGAATGAACCGATTTGAATGAGTTTAATGGGTTTAATAGCCTTTATGTAGTAACCTTCGACATATATATTTAAAGTGGTGTTTAGGTCTTAAATTAGCTGTTAATTATAAATTAGTTAAATTGTTCCAGTTGAGGATTTTTGTATTATAACATTTAACTTGTTTTATTTTTATTGTTAAGTTTGAATGAGTGTGATAGCCTTTTGTGATTGTATTTAAATTTAAAAAGAATCTTTATTACATACTAGCTGCACCCCGCTGTTTCACCCGCGTCAGTCCAGATCCCATGGGAATATCGGGATAAAAAGTAGCCTATGTGTTAATCTAGGTCTCCAGCTATCTAGATACCGAGTTTCATCGCAATCGGTCCAGTAGTATTTAGCGTGAAGGAGTAACAAACATACACACACACACAAACTTTCACATTTATAATATTAGTAGGATTATCATGCAAAACTACCCCCTCTTTTCTAGTTTTAAAAGAAATACAGAACTATTGATAGTTGGTCAGATTGGAGAGACAATTATTGATGATATTTATTGATTTGTTGCAAATTCTAAATTATTCTAAATAACTAGTTAACCCACAGTTTCACCTGAATAAAAAGTAATTTATGGCCATCTCCATCCAGGAGACAAAATAATAAAATCAAAACCCATTGACTGTGAAGAGGGAACAAACTTTTTGCATAATATCATAATATGTTGGGATAATATAGTGTTAGTCTATTTACTGTATATTGAAGAAAGAAACTTGACTTAGTATTGTTTATTTTGATATCTCAAATATTTATTAATATAGAGAGTATTATCAGCCAGTATTGGTGCCTGCTATAGGACACACTAAGTCTTATTGGGTGTGTCAATGGGAATCATTTTCTGATTTCCTATTGTCACAACACCTGGGTGTGCCTATTGCAAATGGATCCTATTAGTTGAATTCAGACTTAATCATTAGAATTAAAAACTTGAATATAATTAAATTCTTTCAAGACACTTAAGTTTTTTATTTGTATTTGTCTATAAAACAGTATTTCTCTATAAAACAGTATTGAATAAAATTACAATGATTTATTCAGCATTTACATAAAAATAAATTGAACTATATTTTTTCACTTACAACTAACATTTATGTTGATGTGAAGTTTTAACTATTTCTTGTAACTAAACAGTGCATTTTATTGCAAATGCTTTAAATTATTGAGGGCCATTCCTACGAAAAACATGGTTTAAATAAGTAATACAAAAACACAATGAATATCAATTATGTTTAGGTACACAAAAGGCACAATAAAATCTTACATAAGTATAAGATCAATTATCTGTCTCGCAAAAACTCAAAAATGAGTTCCCATTTTGATGAATTTTTGTGTCTTAGAGTGGATGGATAATCCAATATAAGCCTAGTACGTGGCATTTCAGGACATCTGTCGGATCAGCATAAAGCTGAAGAGTTTGTTTGTTTGAACGCGCTAATCTCAGGAACTATTGGTTCGAATTGAAAAATTATTTTTGTGTTGGATAGTCCATTTATTGAGGAAGGCTATAGGCTACTTTTTATCTCGATATTCCCAAGGGATCGGGAGTCACGCGGGTGAAACCGCGGAGCGCTGCTAGTAATTAATATGACTAAACATAACATTTAATAACAATCATATTAAGGCATGCGAAAGGCAGTATATCAAATCTCTAATGACAATTAAAAAAATTGTGCAAAAATATAACATTCAGATTCACTTCTCAATAAATACGAGTTTGATTATAGAGTTTATCTAGTCAATAACATGCAATAGTAATATAACTTTAGCAAAAATATTCAATAACAATTACAATCAGCACATTATACACAACAAAGAGTCCAATATCATTTTAACAAGTAGGTATTTGCTGATCCACAGCATAGAGAAACCCAGGCTAAAGCTTTAGAGATCTCAAATATCCACACAATCACTAGCACTCCTTCAAAACACTTTTTTCAGCAGAAAAGTCATATTCATATCCACTCATATTCAGCTTACTGGATAGGAACACCAAAATATCATTGATTTCTGTAGCAAACGCATCTTTATTTGAAGCTAACTGCAGGCCTTTTGACAAAGTAAACGGGACTCCTTGTAGGTAATGGAAGGTTTCTTCAGGCTTTGCGACTGGGGTAGGTGGCGCAGGCCGCTGCGGGAACGGCGCGGGCAGTCCGCCACCGCTTACACTGGGGTACAGCCCGCCGCGCGGCACCGCAGGGTCCACCATCACGTAGCCTTCTTCCGGCCTGGCGCCAGGAATGGGCGGTGTGTCATCTTCGACAGGCGACTGCCTCCGTTTGCCAAATATTGCAGAAAACATTTTCGTGGTCGTGTCCTAACCCAATCCCGTTACTATTTGTTATTTGGCTCTGGACGAATTGTTTGAAGGAATTTAATTAGGGAATCTAAGACTCAATTTTTTCAAAAAATGCAATGCAATTATCGTCACGGAAAAATTAATGCGCAAATCAAAACAACAGTGTGACAAACACCAGAGTATTTTTTCTACCGCTTTGTGTTCTTAGGTTCTTAGCCGATCATCTGTCATAATTTCTCTATAGTAATTAGATTTTGTTTTAGGGTTTTTTCTTTTATAATGGCTTCGCAAGTGTGCATTTAGCCAGTGTCAAGTTATATTTTGCATCAAATTATGACACGATTTTTCATAAATCGGGCCTAAAGTGTTTCAATACAGTCAAAGTCGTCATAGTCCGTCAAGTCAGGGGCTATAGTAAAGCGGTGGTAAGTTTACCATAACCTTAATAGGAGATTTGGAGGCAACGAGAAAACTGCATGTTTGACACTGATTTTTACTTTCACTACACTTGTGCGCTTTCACAGAACTAAATTGAATAACATTCCACCAGAATTATACAATTCAACTCGGGTTACATCTAAGTTTCATGAAAATAAAACTGCAGCACGACATGTTGTTAACTCGTTCCCGCCAAAACTCCGTTATAGGGTTTAAATTGTTTATAAAGCTGGCAAAATGGGTTCTTTACTTTTCAAATTATTAAACTTTAATTACCGAGAAAGGTTTTAATTGGACCAAAACTGACTAAAACTACAAAAAGTAGCAACACTAGATAAATTTTGACGATAACATTGATGTTTTTCGCTATTGACATTGACGTTAAAGCGTCGGATGTGAGTGGACATCAATCATAAGTGCCTCACAACTAGAATGCTCACCGGACATTTTACATCATTACAAAAAGAACTTTATTTTTCAGAAAAAATATGGTTTATTTTAGAGAATCACAAACTCAGGAAGAATATCGGTCCGAGAGGGATCAAGATAAGAGTGTTAGTCTGACCCTTTCCAACTATATTGCCAGTCCGAAGACATTTAATTATAATAGAAATGGTAGAAAATTAATATGCCTATAGCCGAATAAAATATCACTTTCTAGTAGTAGGATTTATTTACACGCAACGGCAGCCCATCGGCCATGTTGTTTGATACCCGCGGTAATTTCGAAGCGATATTTACTGCCATTTTCATTTTCATCAATTTTTCCTAATAAACAGTTTTATTTAATTTAATATGCGTAAAATTTGTTCTATTAACGGCTGCGAAAGTCAGTCATATTGCTGAGCTTTATCTTTCAGTAAGTAACTTTACCTAAAATTGACTCTCTTAGAAAGTAACGTAACCATAAATTATGATAAAATGACGATATTATAAAATGAAATGATATGATTTATCCGATCTGAATTTACAAATTACTTAGTATAATTTAAACTAGAAAGATCTATTGTTGTTTGACCCTTCTAAATATTAAACATAGGTTTTAATATGCCCCGCGGTTTCACCTGTGTAAGAATCAATGTCCAATCTTGAAAGGTACTTAGTTAAATTTATAATATTTTCTCTTAGCTGTGTACCTATTGTATACGTTGTTATGAATGAATTAATGTATTTGGATATTTCTCTAAAAAAAACTACATTATTAGATGATTCCCTGGGGCCCATTTTGTAGATAGCTTGGACAGCTAGTTTTGCAGTATCTATAAAGATAGTATTAATATCTGCAGTACCTACACCCCCAAAACTTGTCGCAGATCTAGACAACATCTGTGAAAACTAGCTATTTCAAAGAAAGTAATTATGATCTGAAAATATATAGCTTAAGTATGTATGTAGCTGTGCGTGTATTTCATCTGCAGACAATTTGTACGTTTGGTCACTCTAATGACAGAGACAAAATATCTACCATCTCAAATCTATCTTTCTCGGCTCGGGCCTTTCGTGAGCATTCTAGTTAAAGGTGTACAAATCTCTGGTGGACATGAACATAAATGTTAAATCAATAAAAAAATCTAAATCGATCGTTTTAAACTTTTATAGAGTGTCATTGCTGAGTTTGTTTACCCCATAGAAATCACAAGTTCGTGTGAGGCACGAACTTGTGATTTCTATGAAGATTCTATGGTTTACCCAGCCATCGTAGTTTTGATGGTGCTCGTAATGGTGCGTGGTATCAAAATTCGTTGGCTCAAAAACGCCCCATCGGAACATCATCATACTGCTTTCATACTGAAACAAGAAGGATATCGAGGGTCCAGTGTTAAAACCCAATAAGTATGAAATTTTAACTTTCGAGTTATTCAACATTTAAGGTTCACTGGCAAATATACCCATGCTATTATTATAATATCGTCACAATAAGTATTTCTGGTAAAAGTATATATATTTAACTGCTTACTAAAACAATTTTAAAGTCTCCAGCGTACACCATTCTTACATTAATAGAAAATTAGATACGTCAGGTAGTGACTTATTGGATTTTACTCCAAAGAGCGAGATCAAATCAAACATTTATTGTATTTTGTTAATTAGTTTTATTAAGAAAACATATTGAAAAAAACAAGTTTCGGGCACTCTTCGTCACTGTCGAAGGCTGGTTGTTTGGTATATTATGTTTTCATATCTCGTATCCAAGCATGAAGTTCTTCGGGTATAATTTGTTTTTCACACATATTAAGGAGATCTTTCTTCTTGGCGATACTAATTGGTAATTGAGAAGAGTACAAGAGCTCAATTTCTTCCGGGAATTGAACGTTAACTGAGGGTGGATTTGAATTCCTTTTAGCTCTGGTTTTAGGTGTATTCACGGGCATCTTACAAACATCT
Organism: Idaea straminata; assembly: GCA_951213275.1. Taxonomy (NCBI): domain Eukaryota; kingdom Metazoa; phylum Arthropoda; class Insecta; order Lepidoptera; family Geometridae; genus Idaea; species Idaea straminata. The sequence continues at coordinate 14,381,217 of OX577853.1, forward strand.
ATAATACGAACATTTTCAGACATGTCATAGTTAAAATATATTTTTAAATCTCCTTTTACGTATCTCATCCTTTTTATTTTAAGCCAGTTTACAGTTTCATTCATGTTATCTTTATTTATGTTTCGCATTATCGCAGCGCCAAGATTCTTCAAGTCCAACATCTCATTAAATTTAAATTCTTTCACTTTGTAATTATCGATCTCTATTGTTTCCTTTATCTCCCCATTCGTTATAGTTTTAGTTCTCTTCCTTCTGGCTTCTTTAAATACGTTTTTCCATTCATTTACCCTATTTCTTGTTTTATTTTTCGATGCTGCTTCTATTGCGGCGTGCACTGAGTCAACCTCCATGTGAAAAAGCAAAAAGAAATATTTAGCACCGAACGTAAAGTCAATAAATAACATGTAGGTACCAATTAATATACATAAATTTGTAAAGAGTCAAAGAGGGTACCAGTTTCAGCATTTATTTACCGTGAAATATTTAATAGTAAATATAATTTAAGCTTTTTTATCCAAAAAATATTACGGAAAATCGGACTTGAAAGAAAGTCTGGAAGAGGATTATCAGGAGCACTTACAGCGTAAAACAAGAACAGAAGAACAGAAACAGAAAAAGATGCAGATAAAATTCGTGCTAATACAGATACCTCGTTTATGTCTATTACTATGGACTTACAAGCAGTGTTGCAGATGCCAAGTGGAGGGGAAGTATATTGTACTACATGAGAAAGTTGGTTTTATACAATTTTACTATTTATGAAGCCAAATTACCAAACAATGCATATTGTCTCTGCTGGAGTGAATTGAATGGTAAAAAAGGGAGTTCAGAAATAGGTACGTGCCTTTATTATTATTTATCGAAAGAATTACCCCCAACTATCAAAGAAAAAAGTATTTTTTCTGACACCTGCAGTGGTCAAAATTGCAATCAGTACATTTCAGCACTCCTTCTCTGGGCCATACAAAAAATCGAACACCTGGATATAATAGAACAAAAATTTTTAGAAAGTGGCCACAGTCACATGGAGATTGACTCAGTGCACGCCGCAATAGAAGCAGCATCGAAAAATAAAACAAGAAATAGGGTAAATGAATGGCAAACGTATTTGTCGGGGTGATTTTGTATATATGTATACATTATTGTTCTCGTAATGTTTCCCAGACTACTATCCCGACAAAAGAGTTCTGGGTAATGAAAATTTTGAATTAGAGTGATTGCGCTCACCGGAGTTGGTTATCTGGTATCTTCTCTAGTCCGTTCCTCTCCTGAATAGTCGAGTTGTCATATAATTGGATAAGTCGGGGTTCTGCTTCGCATTCTGTAAATTTAAAATACCAATGACGCTGCTGTACGCAGCGCCACTAAGTGGAGGGTCACCGCTGACCGCTAGCGCAGTCATGGTGACTTCTTTTCTCTTTATACAAATCTATTAATAATATATTCATGAGATAGTTTGATATATGGCCGGCACCTTCATGCCATCTGATTCTAGTAATTCTTAATATGCAGTAGACTCTTTGTGTACAAGCATGACACTATTCAATTCTTTAGCCTGGGGCATCTTAACGCCACCAGCACATTATTTAATTCTCTAGATAGAGCATCTTAACACCCTATCGACAGCATCTGTCAAAGAAGACATTATTCTATTCCTTTAGATAGAGCATCTTAACACTCCATCAACAACATCTTTCAAAGAAGACATTATTCTATTCTTTTAGATAGAGCATCTTAACACTCCATCAACAGCATCTTTCAAAGAAGACATTATTCTATTCTTTTAGATAGAGCATCTTAACACTCCATCAACAGCATCTTTCAAAGAAGACATTATTCTATTCTTTTAGATAGAGCATCTTAACACTCCATCAACAGCATCTTTCAAAGAAGACATTATTCTCAAAGACCTGCCCCTTTTATAGCCAGAAAAGTCATATACCAAACTATACTATACAAAGTATTTACGTTTGATTCTGAGATTAGATTTAATTATATACTTAGTCTTTTAACTATTTATTTAATCTTTCTTATAAGTGTATACTTTGTCAAATAGTCAATTAGATAATATTATGAAACCTAGATTATATTTAGGTACTTAGCTTTAGGTGAAGGCGACTCGTTGGACTTTACTGCTTCTTTATTAGTTATTTAGTTTATTAGAAAACACTTCACAAACATCAAAACACTATTAGTAAAAGTTTATAAAGTCCACGTTCAGCTTCAACTATTTTGCAAGAGCGGAAAAAAGAATGTCATACTCACTGACAAGTCAAGAAAAAGGCGGGCTGTCAAATTATAGTGATGTCACATGTCATAGTTGGGTTGGTTGTCTATGGAATATCGCGAATCGACGCGACACTCCCGACACGGCGAAAGTTAATGGTTAAAGTAAATTTATTAAGTTGCGAGTCCACTCTCGAATCTTTTCAATGGCTCTCGTGGCGGCGGCGCGCATCGGTCTCGGTCTCTCATCTATGTTAAGTTCACACTCCTTCTCTTGTTGAACTTTCTTTTCTTGTGACTTTCCACTGTCTTCATTACTTTGTTGTTGTACTGATTGATTTCTTACATTGTCATTTTCTAAAGTTACACCATCAGTAATCTGAGATATTTCTGTTTCCTTATCAATTTCAAATTTATTCTGTGACGTTTCCATCTCTTCTGATTTCTTTGACATATCTATTTTATTTTGTTCAATAACGTTGGTTTCAATAGGAAGTTCACTCTCGATGCTAACTTGACTGCACTGTGAAGTATGACCTGCAATATTCTCAGCAGAATCTATCGGTGGAGTTTCGTTTTCTTCAATCTCCAACGGGTACAGTTGTGAGATAGATCTTGTGTATTCTTTATTGTCAGCTTCAACTTTAGCTATTCTACAAAGTTTGTCCTTTCCTTCTATAAGAGATACTATTTTCCCTACCTTCCAATCTTCTCGATTCTTTGTGTTCCCTTTAATCTGTACTATCTGCCCTACTTTAGGTTCCAAATGTGATTTGATTCGGGACTCTCTGGTAGAACTGTTGTACCGTTCTCGAAGACTGGGTAGGTAACGGTTAAAGAAAATTTCCTTAAATTCTTCCAGTATTTTTTGACCTCTCTTCCAACTTTTTACTAAATCAATTTTAGTTGTTGTGCCTTCTAAGTCAGTCTCTGTATAAGTCATTTCCGTGGTAATACATTTTCCCATTGTTAGGAAATCAGCTGGTTTCAAAATATGTATCATTTCTGAGTCGACACAAGTAAGTGGTCTAGTATTCAAAATTGCTTCGATTTCTTTAATTATGGTATTCATTTGACTATCGTTGAGTAGATGCTTCTGTAATGTCCTTTTCAAACAGTGTTTTACGAGCGCTACCAGTCTTTCATAATAACCGCCGAACCAAGGCGCTAGTTGAGGTATAAATCTCCATTGAATGTGGTTTTCGATGCAATATGTGTTCGTTAATATTTCTGAGATGAGCTTAAACTGTGTAGCGTTATCTGATGTGATCAGTGTTGGAACTCCTCTTGTTGAAACAAATCTTCTTAAAGCAAGAAGTCCCTCTTCAGCTGATAAGTCTTTAACTATTTCTAAATGTACCGCTCTTATAGCCAGACATGTGAATAAACATATCCATCTCTTCTCAGTTCCATTTGTATTTTTAACGTAAATATGTCCAAGATAGTCTATTCCAGTAAAAGTGAAAGGTGAACTATAATTGACTCTCTCTGGAGGTAGTGCAGGAGTCGGCGGAAGTTTGAAAGGTCGAATTATTTTCATCACTTGTGCTTTACCTTGAGGAATCCAATACAACTTTCTAATAATACTAAGTGTGTGATTCGCTCCAACGTGATAGCTGTCTTTATGTGTCTTCATAATTAAATCGTTAGTGAACTTACAGTTTTTTGGTAGCAATATTGGATATTTTGCGTCGTATGACCATTCTGTGTTTTCTAGCCGACCTTTGCATCTCAATATACCATTTTCATCCTTAAATAATTTTAGATTCTTACTAAGATTTGTAACCTTTCCTATGACTTCTTCAGGATAACTTTCTGCTTGTAGCTGTTTGATTTTTAACAATATATTTTGTTTTTTGTCTGTGTCTTTTGATTTACTTTTGTCTATCTCTTCAGTCATTTCATAGTCTTGCGGTTCTTTTACCTCTTCGATATTTGCAACTTCCATTTCTTCTGTGTCAGACAGACCCTCTCGCGCCAACAAAAGATGATTTTTGCTAGGCTGGCTAGGCCACGTCGTCGGTGTTTGCGATATGAAGTCTGGACCTTTCAGCCAATACTCTAAGTTAGATTTTGTTTTGTTATGTCGAGTCGCGACGTCTGCAGGATTTAATTCCGTTGGCACATATCTTAAGATAAGATGTTTATTCTGTTTGATCTCTTCAATCCTTCTTGCAACAAATGGTGGTAGGAGTTTGTTTGAGTTATACCAATCTATAACTATTTGGCTATCCGTCCATAAGAAGTGTTGATTGATTCTTATCTGTAATGATTTTTCAATGTATTTTAGAAGTCGACTTCCTATCAATACTCCTAAGAGTTCTAATCTGGGTATTTTTAAATTATCTTGGTCCTTGATAGGCGCTACTCTCGATTTGCCTATTAGAAATGCTCTTCCATTTTCTGTAACTATATAACTAACCGCAGCATAGGCTTTGGTTGATGCGTCAGTAAAGCAGTGTAGTTTAGGATCTGTTGCATTTGTTTTCTCTAAACCAATAAACCGCTGTATCTCAACAGGTTTGATTAAGTTAAGTTGTTGTAGTGTCTCTGACCATTCAAGAGTTAAGTCTTCAGGAATTTTATCATCCCATTTTAATTTTCTTTTACATAGTTTTTGAAAGATTAGTTTAGCCGATACAACAAGAGGTGATACGAATCCACAAGGATCGTAGACTCGAGCAAGAGTGCTCAACACATCTCTTTTCGTTGGCGTAGTTTCAATAGCATTCTCTTTATATTTCAGTTTCAGGGTATCGTTTTTTAAATTCCAATTCAATCCAAGTACTTTTGTTTCAGCTTTGCCCTTCATCGCTTTATGACATGGAATTTGCTTCATGAAATGCTCGTTGTTCGACGTCCATTCTCTAATATTCATAGATAATTCTTCAAATACCTTATTTATGTGGTTATACAGTTCGATAGCTTCCTTTTCTGTCTGTGTTCCTGTTATTAAATTGTCTACGTAACATTTATCTGCGATTTCTTTAAGCAGTGCGCTGTTCTTTTGGGACAAATGATAACGTATCGTAGCTGTAAGTAAGAATGGACTGGAAATAATTCCGAATGGAACTCTAGTAAATCTGAAATGTGAGATATTATTTTCTGTAACTTCTTTATGAATGTCTTTAATCCACAGGAATCTTGTGACCTCTCGGTCTTCCTCTTGAAGTCCTACCTGTAAAAATGCACGTTCTACATCGGCAGTAATGCCTATTTTATAAGTTCTGAACATCAATATTAACGCTGTTAGATCTTCAAATAAAGATGGTCCTTTGTAAAGACATTCATTGAGGCATCTTTGGTCCTTGACTTTGGCTGAGGCATCATATACTATCCTTCCCCTTTTTCCTTCTTGTTCAACTATGTGATGAGGTAGGTAGTGTATTGGTGGTGTCGTTTGTACATATGGGTCTTTCGGTTTATCAACTTCTTCTATCACACCTGCCTCTAGTTGTTCATTTAATATTGTGTTATATTCTTCTATTGTTTTTCTAGATAGTCTTTTTAAAAGTCCTTTTAATCGACCGAATGATAATCCATAATTGGTAGGTAGTTCCGGTGGGTATTTTGTCCAAGGCCACTTGACTAGGTACCTTCCGTTTTCGTATTTTACAGTTTTGTTGAAGTGATCGACAGCTTCTTCCTCTGTTGTGGCCTTTGGTGAGTCAGTTATGCCAATTCCTTCTAAAGTCCAGAGAAATTTCATGTCAAAGTTCCTCAATGGAAGATCAGGTTCGGTAAAGTATGGATATTCTGTTCCATGACATTGACAGAAAGTCACAACCGATAAGTCATCTGTTGGTTTATGATCAGTTTTCCCAGTTAATATCCATCCTAGTTGTGAATTGACCAAAAACAGATTTTCTGTTATTTGTCTCTTTTCGGTAGACATGAAGCTAAAATAATAATCATTCCCTATTAATATATCAACTTGGCCATCCAGTGAGCCATCATCGGCTAATATAATATTTTTATATTGGTTAATGGCCTCTTTAGGGTAAGGTACATCATGTGATATTGTAGGTACTACATTAGCATATAGCACTCTCTCCTTGTTGATTCGAGTTTTCATGTGAAATTTTACTAATGGACTGTCATATTCTTGTGGCCTTTCAGCTCCAAATGTAAACACAGTTAGACGATGTTCTTCTTGTACAGGTAAATTCAATAATGTTGCAATCTTCTGTGTCACATAGGTCCGTTGACTACCAGAGTCCATGAGTAAACGACATTTAATATATTTAAACGTGTCATCTTCTTTTCTTACATGTACAACAGCTGTTTGTAATATGGTAACAGAAGCTCCTGATGCCAACATAGTATTAGTCTTCATAGGTTTAGTATTTGTGGTATTCATTGGAAATTTTTTAGGACATAAGGCTTGGTTGTGTATTCCAAGTGCTCCACAGTGAAAGCATTTCTTCCTATTCCTACATGTTTTTGATTGATGTCCTTGATTGAAACAAATGAAACAGCGATCGTTCAGTTTGGCCTTTCGTTCCGCAATAGTCTTAACTATTCTACACTCACCGTTGAAATGGGAGTTTCCACAGAAAATACATGACCTTTTATTCTTCTTATGGTCTGGTGCTCCAGATTTAAAATAATTTTGGCCTTCATTCTTTCTCTTAGTTGGGAATCTATTATTGTTTGGTCTGTATTTATTCTCATTTTCATTTGGTCTTTGCCTATACCTTAATTTTGTATTACCCGATTCGTGTAGTGCCTCCACCGTGTAGTGAGGTATCTCCTTGGTATTTTCTAGAGTAATCCGATTGGCATCTTCTTTGGCTGACACAATAATTTCTAATTGTTTTCTTATTTCATCAGTTGAGTCGGTCTTCAATGCCCTTTTCATCTCATAAATGATTTCTCTTGGAAACTTTTCAGTAATTATGAATCGAAGATGGTTGTGATTTGTATTTTCTCCAAGGGAGTTTAGAACTCTTACGTGGCGCTCCACTTCATTAAGGGTTCTGCGGCAGTCTGCAGGAGTGTTATCCGCTGTTTTGATTTTATATAATGCCGCATAATGAGCATCGATTATCTGGCTTTCCTTTCCGAATCTTTCTCTAAGAGTTGTTATAGCAATTGAGTAGTTTTTATTGGTAGTCTCAAAGCCTTCAATTGTTCTGAGAGCGTCACCTTTGAGAGAAGATTTTAAATATAGAAGTTTGTCAACGTCCGGTAAGTCTCGACTATCGATATTTGAATGAAAGTGATCCCAAAATTGTTGCCATTGTAGTATGTCGCCACTAAATTCCGGTAAACTCAACTTGGGTAGCTTGCTTATTCGCATCGTATCACCGGACCTTTCTGGTCTAGTCACAGTATTTTGTAGTTTCAAGGTCAATTCCGTTAGGATTTCTTCAGATTGTAGCTGAATAGTACTGAATTTAGAAATATCATCAGCTGATGGTTCGGTAACCAGACGAAAATAGTTGTTTAGCTCAGTAGAAAATCGAGTATGTAAGGTTTCTAATTTCTTGCATGCAACTTCTGCATTTCCTCTTTCTTGGTCAATCAGATCTTTTGTCAGAAATTCCACACATTGAGCGGTCAATTTTTCCATGAGAGTTATTATGTCTTGGAGCCGAGACAAAAACACAGTTTCCATTTTTACTCCTGAAATTACAGTAATAGTCTTCATTTGTACAACTGATAAAGAAATGTGGCATTTTGTAGGTCTCTATTTCGCAAAATGATTGCAAAATAAAGTTAAAATTCATCTTTCAGTATATTTGTTCGAGCTCATTTAATTTATTCATTTTTTGTATTTATTTATTTATGTTCATGTAGTAGTGTTAGTATTTATATACATTTACTATACTGTTATTTTATTCAAATATTGTTTGATATATTCCTGCTGGTCTAACGCACACTCTGACAGCAAAACGCAATTTTATTTTCAATATAGTGTATAGACACACCTACAATCAACTAAAATTACTCTGAAAATAGCTTTAATAATTTCTTTTAAATTTCCCATATCAACTTTTAATTTGATGTAGATTTAGTACATAATATATTCATTAAAATAAACAGACTTAGGATTATTACTGGATTTCAAACAACAAGTCAACAAGTCGACCTACCTACTTGTTGTTTGAGTGCTCCTTTATACTAGTACTAGCTGACAAGTACTTACTTTGATAATTTAAAAGACAAACACAAAGTATCCATAAACCTCGACATTTTGTCTAATCACGAGGAAAAATCTACATAGTCTATATTCTGTCGTTTTGAAATAGTTAATTGAAAAATTTTGTCGAAAATATTTAGCATCTTTTGTCAAAATTATGGTCAACCAGTGCTATTATTGACAGCATTCGTGTTGTCGGAATGGATCAGCAATATCGAACTCACTTTACTTCACATGAAACATGATGATCTTTTATCTCTAATACCTAATTTATAAGTAATCTGTTATGGAAAAAATGTCAGTAATAATATTATGACGCTAAACCGCCATTACCCAACACTTTCAGTTAAGATTACAAAATTGTGGAAGATAACAATATAGCTTACCGAAAATCTTTGTTACACTCGCTACTTTAAAGGTTTCTTGTATTTTAGACACACTAAAAACAAATTTAACACACTCGATACCAATTTTATATTAAACTTTCAAAGTTGAAATAACTTTTCTTGCAAAGGATAAAGAAAGCCCGCGGAGCGGCAAACGAAAAGTGTTGCCATCGTCAAGATTTATTTTCCATAACTTTTATTTACGGTGTACGAACGGGAATTCTCGCTATTACTTCCGATTTTTTTCCTTTTTTTTTTTGACGTGAATAATTAAATGAGCTACACACAAAAAGTACTGTCAACCTTTTTATTTAACCTTTTACTAATTTAGTTACCTTGAATACATTTTAATCACCATAATACTTGTCATGTAAATTTTCCAACATTTCGAACTTTCTTTGCAGGTTGGTAACACTACGCTCGTCAATCTCAATCCTAATTAAAACTTTGGACTTGAAAATCTCGTAATTTTTTGATGTATGGCTGTGGTTTGGCCACTTAAAATTCACTTTCCCTTTTTTGTCAATTATTTTCACAATAAATACGTATTATTTGTACATGGTGTTAAATCGTAAATAAATGTGAATGTGACTTACATTCACTTTGACCGGAAACGAGATCGTCGCTCCGTCGCCATTACGAGCCATTTCCTATTTTTCTCTCAATTCATTTGGATACTTTTCCTTTTTTATTATTACACATATTAATTACATAATTATTATAAACAAATTTTAAATAACTAAAATAATATTATTTCAAAAATTCTGATAATACCATTTTGTTTTCAACAAAGAAAACCAAATAAAATACAAAGTTTCTTTTAATTCTCAATTCTCAACCTTTTCTCAACGCCATCTCTGCGTCTATACGCGCAACTTATTCGAAACACTCATTTATTCATTTCTTTTACCGACACTTTTGTAGTTTTCATCTTTTGTTTATAGATGTCATAGTAAGTCAATAAAGTAATTCTAATTTTTATACAAACCAGGAATTGAGCAGACTTTTGAAGATACCATATCCCAGCATCTCCACCAAATTTTGTCGGGGTGATTTTGTATATATGTATACATTATTGTTCTCGTAATGTTTCCCAGACTACTATCCCGACAAAAGAGTTCTGGGTAATGAAAATTTTGAATTAGAGTGATTGCGCTCACCGGAGTTGGTTATCTGGTATCTTCTCTAGTCCGTTCCTCTCCTGAATAGTCGAGTTGTCATATAATTGGATAAGTCGGGGTTCTGCTTCGCATTCTGTAAATTTAAAATACCAATGACGCTGCTGTACGCAGCGCCACTAAGTGGAGGGTCACCGCTGACCGCTAGCGCAGTCATGGTGACTTCTTTTCTCTTTATACAAATCTATTAATAATATATTCATGAGATAGTTTGATATATGGCCGGCACCTTCATGCCATCTGATTCTAGTAATTCTTAATATGCAGTAGACTCTTTGTGTACAAGCATGACACTATTCAATTCTTTAGCCTGGGGCATCTTAACGCCACCAGCACATTATTTAATTCTCTAGATAGAGCATCTTAACACCCTATCGACAGCATCTGTCAAAGAAGACATTATTCTATTCCTTTAGATAGAGCATCTTAACACTCCATCAACAACATCTTTCAAAGAAGACATTATTCTATTCTTTTAGATAGAGCATCTTAACACTCCATCAACAGCATCTTTCAAAGAAGACATTATTCTATTCTTTTAGATAGAGCATCTTAACACTCCATCAACAGCATCTTTCAAAGAAGACATTATTCTATTCTTTTAGATAGAGCATCTTAACACTCCATCAACAGCATCTTTCAAAGAAGACATTATTCTCAAAGACCTGCCCCTTTTATAGCCAGAAAAGTCATATACCAAACTATACTATACAAAGTATTTACGTTTGATTCTGAGATTAGATTTAATTATATACTTAGTCTTTTAACTATTTATTTAATCTTTCTTATAAGTGTATACTTTGTCAAATAGTCAATTAGATAATATTATGAAACCTAGATTATATTTAGGTACTTAGCTTTAGGTGAAGGCGACTCGTTGGACTTTACTGCTTCTTTATTAGTTATTTAGTTTATTAGAAAACACTTCACAAACATCAAAACACTATTAGTAAAAGTTTATAAAGTCCACGTTCAGCTTCAACTATTTTGCAAGAGCGGAAAAAAGAATGTCATACTCACTGACAAGTCAAGAAAAAGGCGGGCTGTCAAATTATAGTGATGTCACATGTCATAGTTGGGTTGGTTGTCTATGGAATATCGCGAATCGACGCGACAGTATTTAAAGAAGCCAGAAGGAAGAGAACTAAAACTATAACGAATGGGGAGATAAAGGAAAGAATAGAGATCGATAATTACAAAGTGAAAGAATTTAAATTTAATGAGATGTTGGACTTGAAGAATCTTGGCGTTGCGATAATGCGAAACATAAATAAAGATAACATGAATGAAACTATAAACTGGCTTAAAATCAAAAGGATGAGATACGTAAAAGGAGATTTAAAAATATATTTTAACTATGACATGTCTGAAAATGTTCGTACTATAGATGTTTGTAAGATGCCCGTGAATACACCTAAAACCAGAGCTAAAAGGAATTCAAATCCACCCTCAGTTAACGTTCAATTCCCGGAAGAAATTGAGCTCTTGTACTCTTCTCAATTACCAATTAGTATCGCCAAGAAGAAAGATCTCCTTAATATGTGTGAAAAACAAATTATACCCGAAGAACTTCATGCTTGGATACGAGATATGAAAACATAATATACCAAACAACCAGCCTTCGACAGTGACGAAGAGTGCCCGAAACTTGTTTTTTTCAATATTTTTTCTTAATAAAACTAATTAACAAAATACAATAAATGTTTGATTTGATCTCTCTCTTTGGAGTAAAACCCAATATGTCACTATCTGACGTATCTAATTTTCTATTAATGTAAGAATGGTGTACGCTGGCGACTTTAAAATTGTTTTAGTAAGCAGTTAAATATATATACTTTTACCCGAAATACTTATTGTGACGATATTATAATAATAGCATGGGTATATTTGCCAGTGAACCTTAAATGTTGAATAACTCGAAAGTTAAAATTTCATACTTATTGGGTTTTAACACTGGACCCTCGAATACTCTCGGAGTACGTGCTCGGATGCAACGCTCGTCGCAATCAAAATGGCGCGTGAAGTTGTCGGTAATTTGATTTATTGGGTTATTCCTCAAACAATATTAGAAGAAACTTAAATAATGAAGTGAGTAAATTCCTATAACTAAACATATCTCTTTTTGTTTTAAAAATCATCGACCAATGAAACCCGATAAATTCGTTTGTTTTTTTTTAGCTCTAACGTTTGTTAACTTTCTTTACTATACAAATAAAGTTAAATCCCGATAAATGGAAATATTGGTTATTGCCTTTTGTTTTTATTTAATTTCCTAATTATGTGGGTAAAGCTAAAACCAGATAAATAGAAATTATGGTTATTACCATAAATACTACAAAGGTATTTTAGTAAAGCTTATTCAACACTAAACACAAATAAATAAATTTATGTGTTTTATGCCTGAAACAAAAATATTATTTCTTCAGATAAATATCTTTAGGGAGTTTTAGTTTTTCAGTTTTGAAAAAAAATACCGTCACTTTGGGTTATTAGGTACCTCAAGTAACTTGAGTTCTACTGCGAATTTCGCTTATTGGATAAGACCACTAGAAAGAGCGTAAAAAATCGATTAAGATGGATAAAAAAAGTCAATTTTTTATTTTTGGTCACTTATTGGGTTTTAACACTGGACCCTCGAAATGCTAATAATTTAAAAAAATATAGATAAGCTTCATCCGATAAAAAAAGGGATAATTATTACTTGGAGTTTTTGGCGGGAACGAGTTAACAACATGTCGTGCTGCAGTTTTATTTTCATGAAACTTAGATGTAACCCGAGTTGAATTGTATAATTCTGGTGGAATGTTATTCAATTTAGTTCTGTGAAAGTGCACAAGTGTAGTGAAAGTAAAAATCAGTGTCAAACATGCAGTTTTCTCGTTGCCTCCAAATCTCCTATTAAGGTTATGGTAAACTTGCCACCGCTTTACTATAGCCCCTGACTTGACGGACTATGACGACTTTGACTGTATTGAAACATTTATGATTTATGAAAAATCGGGTCATAATTTGATGCAAAATATAACTTGACACTGGCTAAATGCACACGTGCGAAGCCATAATAAAAGAAAAAAAAAATTATTACTTGACTAGGCTGCATGGGCTTAAAGCCTGCTCCTTCAGTCAGAGGTTATAAACAAAAAACAACACATAGGCAAATTGAGGCAATCGAGGAAAATTCACATCAATTTATTGAAAATTATAAAATTTTGTTGGGAGATTTAATTACATTTGTCGCATTTCTCACATATTAAGCTAGCCATTTTCACAATATACTATTCTCTGAGTGTGAAATAGAATAGAAGGTCACATAGAATAACATACAACATTCGACGTAAATCAAAACATTCCCAAATCAGCTTGTTTTTAGTAAAAATGTAATTTAATTGCGCGTTAATAGTGTTCTAATAGACTGTTTAATTCATTAGTGTAAAAAACTGACAGTTTTGTGGATTCTGTGAACTTTCTGTGAAGGAACTTTAATTAAAAGCACAGCTGAAATTGAAAAGGTACATATACTTTACCCAAATGTACTTCGTCGACGCGTTTAATATTAAATATTTTATGCTTGGAGGTCGATTTTTGTATTTATAATGTGTGATTTGTAAATTTATTAATCTTGTAAATTACTTGATTACTATTACTAGGTAGGTGCTGACTTACATTTGTTTACCTATGTTGAATTCCTAATATTATTTACTTCATAGCCCTACCCTGTTTACTCACTATCATTATAAAATATGTTCTTGTTTATAGAAAATAGCAGCTTTGAATCTTGCCAGGATATTTTTTAATTATAAATGCACTAACTGTCATAATAACGGGACTTATAAAAAATAGGCTATGGCTATCCAAATCTCCAACTATCTACCAAGTTTCATCGCAATCAGTCCAGTAGTTTCTGCATGAAGGAGAGTAACAAACATAAAAACACTTTTTATAACAATATATTAGTACCTAGGATATACAGCAATTTCCCCAACAGCTATCACAACTTTTATTTATTTACTTGATCGAGATAATTAGTTTTTACGGGGCTGTTCATTTAGGTTGTTTTGTGTGTGAGAATGGCCTCCTCGTCACACTAACCATCCCAGGACCTTCTAGAGAAACCGGTGACTGAAGAGACCGAGCCTATATCTGTCATGCTACTGCACTCCATGAGCACATGCTGTAGGTTTTCTTTTCTATCACCTCCAGCATGCACAGCATCCTTTATAAAGAACAGATACTTGATTAATTAACTAATGAATGGTTTAATTAGCACTACTTGTGCATAAAACCTGGGAAATAAACAAAGTTAAAAATAAAAATAAAATATCAGATAGGTTTAACTACCTTTGATTAGTAATCAGGCTATAATAAATGTTTAAGTTTGACGAATATAATAACAGATATATATTTTTTTCCACCAGCCCGGCAACATGGCAGATGACCCTGGTGAGCCCTCCTTTAAAGGTAACTCATTAATTCACTATTAGTAGTTTAATCTAAAATCTATTTATAATAAGCCTCATTTTAATATAAACTTAGTTAATGAATAATTTATTAAAATAGGCTGTTTACTTAAAATGATGGGATTTTGTAACATTTAATAATTAAAGGTAGACAAATCCAAGCAATGTGGGCCTTGATTCTTACTCTTAATCAACAAGAAATAAATAAAAGAATGTTAAGTAGTTCTAGATCTTCTTATTTTTTGCCAAAGTCAATGTAGCTTCCTAAATGTTCTGGAACCATCAGACAAGTAAACAAAAACATTGACCTGAAACAAATAAAATATTTGTTTGAGGTGGGAATCGAACGTCGCGCGTCGCAGACACCGTTAGAATAAGGATAGGTCAGTCTCAACAAAAAGCCCAGCATGCTTAGTTGCAGTACTGATCATCTCTATATATATATGACTAGCTTTTGCCCGCGACTTCTTCCGCGTTTAAGTCGAAAATGGGTTTTTTAATTGCTCTAATAGGTTTTTTAATTGGTTTTAACACTAATATATTTCTGTGGGTTTTAATATTATAAAAATCGGTAGGTTATTTATATTTGTATTTTACATGTTTTATTTTATAGTTTTAATAAAGAGAGGACAAAAAGTCTGTAAGTACTTGGAAGCAAATAAAAAAAAATGGGATTGTGGGTCTTAGAAAAAGTAGTGTTTTTAAATTTCATGTCTGTCTGTTTGTTTGTTACTTATACAATTGAAACGCCTTAACCAATTAAAATCAATATTGGATAGCTATATTTTGAGGAAGGTCGACTTTATATCAACCATCAATAAAAACCTGCAGCCGCTCGAGAAAACCCCGGCCAAACGCATTCTAGCAAACGCGGACGAAACGCGGAGTGTAGCATACTTTTTATTCCGATATTCCCACGGGATCGGGACTTACGCGGGTTTGATATGAATATTTTTATTTGACTTGACTTGAATAATTCGTATAATTTATAACCAACATGTACCATTTTAAATTTCGAATTCTACATCCCTATGAGACCGTGTCCTAAAAGTGCAACCTTTTTTTCAATAAAATCGGATTGAGTTTTCAAACGTGTGTCAAAATACAATGTAGGTAAGTTAAAAGGAGGGGAGCCAATAATGCACAACACCTATAAAACACAGCACTATAATGCACGACCTGATAATTGTAAGCACCGTGTCAATTACTATCGGACCGTGCAATAAGGTGTCGGTAATTATCAGGGTGGACATTTTATGTCCAGGGTGATAATTGCCGACACTATATTGTACACCCCGATAATTAGCAACACCTCGCTGAATGTCAAACTCATGCCTCGTTTGAATGGTTTAGTTACTAATTCGAACATCAGTCAAGTCATTCTGAGAAGTGAGTGTTTTTTTGTGTGAGTGAGTGTACCACCCCAAGCTTAATTTCTAAGTTAAATGTTACAGAACCGACATGGATAGGTTAGGTTAGAACTGCGACCACAACGCACGAGCCGAGCGTGCGAAAAGAGCGGTGCCGCGGCAGCGGCCGGCGAGTGCCAGATCCGAACTCTACTCATTTTTGAACTGTTACATTAATCTTAAGAGAAAAATAAAATAAGAAAAATTATATCTCTAAAAATTTGAACATCAAAAATAAATACTGCTACTTGCTTACTAAACTGTCCTCAAACAAAGCATCAAATGCATAGACAAAGACCGCGGAGGATAGGACAAACTGACCAATAAGAGCAGAGATATCGTTTAGCCAATAGAACGGTGATCAGAATTATCAGGTCGTACATTAGAGGGGTGTACAATATCGTAGCGAGCAATATTTACACGTTATGATAATGCACAGGATGATATTGTACGACACCCTATTGTACAACATGATAATTTCTAGCACGGTACGCCAATTATATGCTGTACAATAAGGTGTTGGTAATTATTGGGTTGGACAATACAGTGTCGTTCAATATAGTAACCAATATAGTAACCCAAAAGGAGTATTGATATCAACATCGAAGCAAATCACCCCCAAACCCTGTTAGGGGATGAATTTCAATAAAATACGAAACACGTGTTCCATCAATTCTGTTAAAGAATGTTTATGCAAAATTTGAAGTAGAATGGACCAAGGAATCACGTTGTCGCATACAAACTTTGTCCCCCTTTTTCACGGAATCTCGGAAAATCCTTTCTTATCGGATGTCTACGTCATACAAAGAACACACCCTCTAAGTTTCAGGTCTCTGCGATCAGCGGTTTAGGCTGTGCGTTGATCCATCAGTCAGTCAGTCATTCAGGACAAAGCATTTTATATGTATAGATAGAAGACAATAGATAAGATATTATGTGAAAGATACATAGAAAAAACCCCTACAATATTTAAGTTGGTAAAAACATAGGTACAGTCGGCTGCATAATTGCAGCCCGCATTAGAGTTAGAAAATTACTATTATTGGAATGTTTGCATTCTAATAATTTTTGTTTGGTTAATTGATGAGTTAGAAGACTTTAAACTTCACCTAAAGCAGGTGCCTAGAATCTTGCTCGTGTTGAAAACATTCTTAAAACAGCCGTTTTGAAGCTCTACGGTGGGTCTGCAATTATGCAGCCGACTGTACATATCGTTTGAACATATACAGTGATCGAGAGACACTATGAAGGCTCTGTATTACTTATCTAACTTCGATCGCTATGAATGGCATACATCAAACTGATAATGTCATGAAGGTAATTTATATATTTTAATCCCAACCTATAGGTACCTATTGTAAATGTTAAAGTTTATTTGTTTCTTATTTCGTCGAGGTCAAACTTCTTGACCGATTTGGGTAGAAGTCTGCATGGAGATAGTTCATTGTATGGAGAAAGCCATAGATGTTTCCTTAAATAGGCTATAGGCTACTTTTTATTTTGATATTCCCACGGAATCGAGACTTACGCGGGTGAAACCGTGGGGCGCAGCTAGATGACGTATAAAACGTAATATCTATAAATTGGCGCCCTCTACCAATCCAAATTCTCAAACAAATTGCACAAAATATTATTCGAACAACAAATGGTCGAAAAATAGTTTGCAAATTTTGACGGACAACTTACCTACAAACGAACAGTGCAAGTTAAATAAAAGCGTGTAAAACAACCCGTATTGCTAACCTAACGTTGGTGAGGGTAATCTTTAGAATTAATGAACCGATTTTGATTGAGTTTTTTTTATCCTCACAGAATCGGGACTAATGTGAATGAAACTACGAAATTTTTAAATAACTTAAAACTAAGTTCTAATTACATTTATTTTGGAAAAAAAATGTGTGAAAAATCTCTTTCATGTGAAAAATAAATGTCCCTCGTCGCTTGCGACGTTTGTAAAATGGGTACCAAACAACAGATAGGATAGAATACTTAATAATAATTGGGGTATAGGTAAACAAATAAATAAATAAATAACGTAATAAACACACATTCGACGACGGGAATCGAAACCGCAACCGTCTGTGTCGCAGGGTGCCCACCCCACCGGACGCGCAGAGCTCGTCGAATTGTTTTTTAAATCTTCCAAAGGCTAAGTACCTACTTATATTTGCCGAGAGATTTGAAATTAACTTCATTATTCAATGTTCCCTTTGTTAAGTTCTTTTATCTTCGTTATCTTTAAATGAAAATCTGTTTGCCTTTTAGACGGTATTTCGAAGATAAGGGCGCGGTCATTATGTTTTAGGGTTCCTCTTTCGAAAGTCTTATAAAAATCGTAATCTTTATGCCTTCATATTTTCCCATATCCAAATTTAATTATGGGGACAACTTTAGGTCATCTTTACTGTCTTTATGATGGGAAAATATAATGCATTCTTGCATCACCTCGCCACTCTGGGGGGCAGGGAGGGGGTAATACTTTCGTATTGTTTGTGGACACTTTATGAATCTCCCTTGGGCATGGGGATAATAGGCGGTAGGACATACCCCCAAAAAACCATCGGTGACATATCATGAACAGTCGGGGTCCGTCGGAGAACAGGCCATGCTATATCTTTGGTACTTGTAGTATAGTAAAAGCTTGTCAGTCTGGCTCTATATTCTAATTCCTATTGTGTCATATTACGACACGGTACCTGGACCACATGACTAAAAAATCCTGGACATCGTGATTTATTCTACTGTTGCTAACCAATTTTCTATTAGAACTTAGAACTAGAACAATATACCGAAATCTCTGTACCATTAATTTGATAATAATAATACAACTCGAAGGATAATTGACTTACGAACTGTAACAAAACATGTTTTTGTGGTCGCTTCCAACTACGGTAGCGGGTAGCGGTAGAGGTATTGACAAGCGCGTTTGGGAGGCAGTAATTAAACCAAGGGTAAGGATTCGTGCGGTGTCGGGGGCTCGTCTTGTACACCCCGAATGTAACGGTCGATGCCGACAAGGCCACGGGCATGATATCGATTTTATATAAATAGCATCAGCTCTACTGCCTGCCGCCTGCCGCCTGCCGCCTGCCTGGCCGCCCTGGTAGCAACCCCGCTTTCCCTTCTCACCGCCCCGGCCGCCCGCGCACCCCTCGCCGAGCCCTTATGATGGATGCCACGCTGGTTCGACGCCCCTCTGACCTTGGAAATTCGTCCACGTGTAAAGTACCCCGTAGTTTAGTTATCTACATCATCTCTATTATGTTGTGATTATGCTCGAGAATCGGTAATGCGATTAATGGGTTTAAAACGACCGAACTTGTCGGAAATAACAAGCTCTTATTTATTCGAAGCCGTAAACCCGTAAACCCGCATGTGGTTTACCAATTAACGTCGTCGTTGTGTACCTTTTCTGGACCAACTATCCGAGTTTTCCTGCGACGTCACACTTGTTAGATTCCGCCATGGAAATTTCCGCTAATCTTCAATGTGTCGTCGTAAAGCTTCTCCGTCTTGTGGAATTAGTTCTCCTATTTATTTTGCGTTGAAAGATAAATAAATCCTTAACTTAGTTACGAAAGTAAATAGGCCAATAAATTAATTAAGCAATAGGTAGATCTCAGAGACCGAGTGGCGGGAGTAAGGTCGCTGTAGGTAACTCACAGACTAGAATTCCAAGAATTGTCTGTAACTTATGGTATTATTGTTGTGTTGCTAGTTGCTTGCTATACACATCAACACATCAACAAAGTCTGTATAACTGATATAGTTTAGGTTTTTAATTAAGGTAAGGTTAAGGTAGAATCGACTGGTAAGCAGAGGCAAACAGATAAACGTAACTTGAGCTGGAACCAATAATGGGACGGGTTGAGAAAATTAAAATTCAAGGGGACGAGTTGCAAATATGACGACATGCGAAGGGATGAGCTGCGAATAGGACGAGTTGCGAACGGAACTATCTGCGAATGTGACTAGTTGAAAAGGGAAGATTTGCGAAGAATCCAAACATTCTAATAATAAAAATTTTAGAACTCTACATTCTACAGTGTATCTGCATTTTTGTTGTAACTTTTCCATATCGGCTTAAAGCTTCGATGTAAATATTAGAAGGTAAACCTGAGGTAAAACACTGTCACTTACAAGGACTCGGTATTATAAATCACAGATTTTGTCTAATCTTTGCTCAAGGTTCTTGCTTTTTCCGCATCGTTTTCGAAATATTTTTTTCACAGACTTTTCGTCCTTTCTACTTTACCAATATTTCCAAATAAAATTAAAATAAAACCATTGAGAATTCAGCTATGTCTAGTGTTTCTCATATTTAGGTATACTTAACTTAAAAAATAAAATTATCTGACCGCGCTCAGTCGTAGGAAAATAAACAGGTCGTATTATAATAGAGCACACACAGCTGAGCACGTGTGTGCTCTATTATATTTGATTACCTATGAAAGTTCAAAAAACTCGGATAAGTGCGAGAGTGGGTAATATATCCCGCTAAGAAATCACCTAAAGATGTATACGACATTATGTCCGTTAACATGTTCAACATTTTATAAAGCACAAATTGTGCGGTAATTAGGCGTACTAGGTATAAATCTGTCTCTTACCTGATAAGACCTGACCCATGATTTTAATTGCTCCATTTCAAATATACCTTCAAAAATATTTGTAATCTTGATCTTTGTGAGCATGATCAGAACAATAATGAAAACCTTATGTTTTTCTTGTGCCTTCTTCTGTTTGGCGGGTTCCAAGGCGCTTGAATAGCTAGTTTTAAAGGCGAATGATTCCAAATGAATAAAGAAATGTTGACATTTGACATTTTCTATAGTAATATTATAAAGAGGAAATATTTGATTATTTGTTCGAATTGAATAGACTCTGAAACTACTGGACCGATTTTAATGAATTTGGTAGGATACATTTATGCTAGTTTTTATCCCTATACTAGCTGCGCCCCGCGGTTTCACCCGCGTAAGTCCCGATCCCGTAGGAATTAACTCTAGAAAACGTTTGTATGGGAAATAGAAAAGGGCTGTTATTAGGGTTTTCCCGGAAATTATTCGATTTTTTCTCGCCGTTTAAACCTTCCCTAGACCTCCACGAACATTTCAAGACTAAGATAAGATAAATCCGTTCAGCCGTTCTCGAGTTTTAGTGAGACTAACGAACAGCAATTGATTTTTATATATATAGATATCTACAGGATCGCGAGTTACGCGGGTGAACCGACGAGGTGATGCTTGTATCTTATAATTGTACACGCGACTGATGAAATAATTTTGGCTAGAGTAGGTATAGTCTAGATACGGGCAATCTCGCACGTCGCGCGTCGCGTCGTCCATTTATTTATGCACTCCCGATACGATAATAATACCTATCGATAAGTAATTTTCCGATGTTTCCTACGAAACACCAACTACAATAAAACTCTCGCTCATTTTGAGACATCATTATTAACATCCAGTTCAGTGGGCACATCGCCATTGTCGCGTTTTACTTTCTTCTTAATACCTTTTTGATATTAATATTATAAGTATTGCTCCTTCGGTTCGGGAATATTCCATGGAGAGCGGAAAATTTACACGAACTTGTTGACACCGATTCACTTATCTCAAATTATTTACCTTCTTTTTTACGTTAAAAGTTCGATTTGAATTTACTTATTGCGAACAGGTTTTAAAAGGGGGAGAGATGGTGGATATTTTATGCGCACTCGTCACCACTACCCCAATAGGTAATTAGATGACGAACGAAGGCTTCTTACGTTTATTGGTCACCATATTGGCGACAGAAAACGTGACCTAGATGCGCCAGTTCTGCAATGCTCTACCATCATGTTCTGCATGAATAATTGGACATGGAGTACCTATTCTGTATTTCAGTAAATAAGAAGTGGTGATATGATGAAAGTAATTTGTGAGATGACAATAGGAAACAAACAAGAGAAACGAATTGCAGAGTGTGTCCGCTTGTTGTGACTGCGGTTGTTTGGATACGGAAGGTCAAGGGCGCGAGGATCTGGAGAGGGGAGGAGACGAGAAGCGCGGGCGGGAAGGCATGGGCGGGGCTCCGCCCGAGCCAGAAATAGACTCAGCAACATCGTTTGTCAACACACGCCTACGCAGCGCCGCCGCTTCGTCCGGGCCCGAGCCCGAGCCCGCCCCTACCTCCTACCTTCCCCAGGACCCCACGGCCACACGGGGTGAAATCCGCTAAATTATGTTCACAATCTACACTTTGGGTCTTGTGATTGACGGATTCGTGTAATACCACTTTGTTGACTTTCAAATTGTTCCTCCTATACTGAGATTTTGTTATACGATCGGACCCAAATTTTACAGGCGTTCTATTTTATTTACTTATCATTTATCAGCGTTGGCTTATCAATGTTTCTTGGTATTTCCAATTAATTACCTAATAATATTAATTTTCGTGTTACAAGTAAAATATTTATAGTATTTATTGCTAGGATTGCTTTGCAAAAGCTTGGTATTGGATAGGTAAAGGGTACTATAGAGAATAGGTACGCGGTTCCACACGCATATTAGGTTAGGAGGTTAGGTTAGAATTTTCATAAAAATGAGTTTATTAGCTGCTGATATAACCAATTTGAAACATTTAATGTACACCCAAACTTTACATCTTTATAATATTAGTATGTATAACGTTATTGTAAGTACCTATAATCTAATCACAGGTAATTATTTAAAGATTGATTAAAAAAATCTTCGGTATCGTAAACGAGTCGCACCACCATTCAATAAAATGTTTGAATGGAACTGTTGACTCACTATTAGTAGGCCTGGGCTATATTATGTTATTTTACTAATTAGATCTAACCTATTATAGCCTAGGCTTAAAGCGCTTTTCTACCACATAGGTATGTACTTATCTGATCAACAATCATACATATTTCTACCTATATATTTTCTCTTAGTTGTTCGCGACACCTGCAATGAAAAACATCGTAACTCATTTTTCGTTACTTTACAGAAGAGCGCATCAAAGATTCAAAATATTCTTATTCAGTTCTGTTAAGTTCTAACGCTCACCAACTTTGTAAATTTAAATAAAACGATAATATGATTAATACGTTATTATTATTTAGATTTTTAAACTTTTTTTTTAACTTACAATAGCATTACCCGACAAACGCATTAAAAATATAAATTGTAACTCAGACATACAATTCAATTTTGTATGTCAATATCATTCTCACAAAGAAAAAAAACGTAAGTTTGAGATACAATGCGCAATATGTATTACAATATTCTATATTGAAGTTACGATATGAATAAAACGAAATATATCAATTTGCAAAACCTTAATTATTTTTAATATTTAAAATAAGAAATTAAACCTTAATAAATGCACCCGCAAAAATAGTCATTAGAAATAGTTAATATAAAGTAGTATTATTAGGATGTGGGAAGTAACAGCTCACCCCACTAATTTATGTATTTAGTTTTTCGAAAAAAATCCTAGATGGTAATTGAATATTATTTTGTAAGTAGTTTGCAAAATTATCTAGAACATAATTTTCCAACAAATAAATTTTTAATCAGCAAAGTAAATCACATGTTAAGATGTTCTAAAGCATTTTATTTCTTAGATTTGCAAACTACGGAATAATATTACATTTCAAATTATAACTTGGTATTTTTTTTTTACTGCAATAAAAATTGAAATCGGCGAGCTGTTACATACACTCACCATAAAGCAAAACAAGTTAAATTACGCACCCGGATAAGAGGCACTCATCTAGTCAATAAAAGCTAATCAGTCATTATAATTAAATTCATTAAAAAATCCAGAGATATAGAATATCGGAAAATCCTTTCTTATCCGATGCCTACGTCACACAAAGAACACCCCCTCCAAGTTTCAGGTCTCTACGATCAGCGGTTTAGGCTGTGCGTTGATCCGTCAGTCAGTCAGTCATTCAGGACAAAGAATTTGATATGTATAGAAGATCACACTATTTGGGCTTGTTGAAGTCTATATTCTATTCCGTTATAAATATCCACTGTATTGTCGTAATGTCGCATCTATCCGGAATGTTTTTCATTCATCCACTCTAAATAAAGCTTAAAGAGAATTGGTAAGTTCAATTGTGCATCCAGTACTATTTAGATGGTCTGGCCAAATTTTCTTTTTTCTGGGCTGAGTTTCTTTACAGTTATACAACTGATCCGGACGAAACTGAGATATTAAACAGGTTCAACGACTTTATAGAATTTTTGTGTCGTCAGGGATTTTACTTCCCCCAAAGAGGGCCAAAAAAAATCCGGGTATGAACTATGAACCAACGATTTCTGTTTCGTCGTAGCGTCGTAGCGGTGCTCTTAAACAGTGGACCACGTTCCCATCGAGTCGAAATTACGGAAAGCTATATTTTACAAGTATGGTCATGTAGCTTTAGTCCGGTTGATAGTCCGGTTGACCGAACTAATATAGTTACTTAGCTTGGGGCTAGATGGCGATGTGTGGAATGTCCTGCAATATTTATTAATTTTATTTAGTTTCACCTATCCCGGTGTTTGTCATCAAATCTTGCAAGCTTAATTCGTACGATTGAGTCTCGCTCGTAGCATCATCTCACAGAAGAAAGTTTTTAGTTTCCACACGGACCCTAAGCATCTAAGTGTGCTTTAGTGATATTATGGTAAAATGTATGTTTTGCTACGGATATATTCTGGAGATAGTTTGTTGCAATCAGGGAAATATAACTATTAAAGCTAATACTAAACATTTTATGTGTGCATCTTGTTAGACTGTAATATTTTTCCATATCGAAATCGAAAACAAACACACGATCGAGTGGTCCAAATACAAACAATTCCCTGAGTGCTTCTAGTTCAAGCTTCCGACTATTCAGATGTAACGTTAATTGGTTTCAATCCTACATTATTGATTTATGGAACTGGTTACCTATTAATTGAAAAAGTGAATTCTGTCGAAAACGAAATCTTGATCTTCAATGTGGTATGGATTTTCGCGGAAAATTTGAGTTTCCGTGAGACCAAAGGTCACTTTTTACACGTTTTCGCTGATATACATCCAACACTAAAGCAAGACAGAAAAGGACGTGATGGTTAGCCATCAATATTTAAAATCGAATGCAAATTAATATTTGTTACCTTTCTAAGTTTCCGTCCATCTGCATTTATAAATATCTACATTTAGAACTGAGGATAAATGGTCGAAGGTCCCTCATATCGACCTATTATAAAGTGCATCGCGGCCGCAGTAACGAGGTCGGTAGGGTAGTGTGTCACAGTGGTGCTCGATAGCCGAGAGCACTTGGGGTGGCTGTGGCTGCCTCCCGCACCACTGCGACCGCCCAACCAAAAGGGAAACGCGGACTCAGCTGCACCACCCTGCAACACTAACGAATGTTGTCATGTATGAAGATATTTTGCTCTCGCAGTTTCCTGTTTGTTTCCTTAGTTTCCTTGTGTCAGAAAATAAGGAAAAGCTACACATATTATGATAAATTACTCCTTTTCTTAATATTCTTTCGTAACGTGACATTTACGGTGGAGTTACGACGTATCTTTTAACATTGATGTTTTTCTAGATTTCTTTTTAAATTATGACATTTAAAGGGATTTGTTTTGTATATTAAAAGTCGTATCGGCTACTCTGAA
This sequence comes from Idaea straminata, assembly GCA_951213275.1. Classification (NCBI taxonomy): domain Eukaryota; kingdom Metazoa; phylum Arthropoda; class Insecta; order Lepidoptera; family Geometridae; genus Idaea; species Idaea straminata. The sequence goes on from OX577853.1 coordinate 14,406,674, forward strand.
AAGGTCAATGTGGGCGAATCTTTATGTCTGTAATAATAATGTAGTAGGGAATAAAAGTTGTAGCAGCCGTATTGCGTGGGTGTATGCCGGCCGGGCCGGGTGCGATGTGTGGGCGCTACAGTTTACACCAACTGAAGGATTCAACGAACCCAGACACAGACGGTTTCACGCAAAAACCTCCGTTGTTTGTTATACAAGTTGTAAATCTGGCGCGTCCCTCACTCCCTCAAGCCTCGCCAATATTCGTCGTAGGTAGTCGTAACATCTTCTGAACAACGAGCGCGTCCAGCATGTACTCGAAGCACTTGCGAAACTAGCAATAAATTCCGCAAATAGATTCAATGCGAATACATAACTGCAGTGGGCGCCGGCTATTTATACAGAACACAATTACCTTACTCATAATTTTGTTCTATAAATAGTGGCAACCCTCGTAAGTTACATAATTATCGGTGCGGCTATGGTTCCTGGGCTGGCACCCCCACCCTCGCGAGGCTAACACTCGGCGCGCCAGTCGGCTCCCGGCTGCCTCCAGGACGGCACGTGGTACCGACCGTCCCTTGCTCTCCTTTACTACGAGATCACGAACTGTGAGTCACCTTACCGCATTATATTTACAACTGTTGTGCGTAGTAATGTGAGTGAGAGTCGCGTGTGTACTGAACAGTGTTTGTTGTTGATTACTAAAGATGTCGGTCAAGCCAACAGCTATCGCCGCCAAAGGTAAATCTAGCTTTAGTCTTTAGCTTTGGCCAAGGCTACATTTTGTTGCTACCAAGGCTACGCATATGTTTTGCTTTACTTTCATTGAAATAGTTTTATTTAAGCATGCTTAAGGTTTTCTTTCTGGTTTGTGAGTTGAAAATATCAAATACCAGACTATAAGGTGTAAACAACTTTCTAAATCAACGCTACAGCCAATATCTATCTAGATTTTCATAAAAGTACCAACCACAATATTCATTTTTTTTCGGATTTTATCTTGTGAGTTGGCCGCACTCATACACTTCAGCAACTAATTTACATGGCACCGACCATGCTTACCACTGCACAATAATATGTTATCTTCATTTTATGGGTTCCGTACCTTAAAAGGTAAAAAAGGAACCCTTATAAGATCACTCTCTTGTCCGTCCGTTTTTATACAAATACGTAGAGCATTCAGAGCATTCAGAGGGCTAACCGCGCTTATTGCGTCGGCTTCAAGCCGACGTCGATATCCCAACCCGCGCCTCACAATGGGCAGAATTTTGAGAATGCCTTTCATAGAAAGTTTGAAAAATTTGGTTGTTTTTTCGTGTGTTTTAAGTATGCAGGATTTTTGGGGACATCAAACCATTCAAAAATTAGTGATTGTGGTTGTTATTTAAAAAAAAATTAACAAAGTCATATTTTGTGGTGTTTTTAAGAAATAACATAACCAGAATTACTTATTTTTGAATGTTTTGATGTCCCCGACAATCCTGCATACTCAAAACACTCGAATAAAACAACTAAATTTTTCAAAAATCCTATGAAAGGCGGGCTAAAAATTCCGCCCAGTGTGGGGCGCGGGTCGGCATAAGCCGACGACGCGTTGGTTTGATTGCGTTGGCTACGTACTTACCGCGGTAGGGCCCCAGAAAGTTTTGCGATACTGAAAAATAAAATTCCACGAAAGTAGTTTATTTTATGAAATCATAAATCTTTTGATAGATTGAAGTCTATTAAACGATTCGTCTGGTTTTAGAGGGTATTTGAATTTGTAAAATCATATCGCGTGAAAATATTATAGTCTAGATAGTTCTTTTTAATTCGTAAAAAAATGTGCAGCGTCTGAAATTGAAACGTTGGTATTTTTACTTGGTAATAATTCTTTTGAAAGAACATTTATAAGTACTTTTATTATTGGAAGAAATTATTAAAATTATATACTTAGCATAAAGAAATAAAGGATAAAAATCAAATTAACAAAAAAAAAGTGTAGGGGATTAGTAGCAGTACATGAATTCATAGTTTTTAATTTTACGTGTGTCCGTTCGTTTTACCCCTCGTATTATGTACCTATGCATTTAAACACTGACACCGATTGAATTCTGGTTCTCTTGGGTAGCTGTATTTCCTGGGAAGGTCGAAGTATACAAAAAAATCCACTAACTTAACAATTACAATCAGTTAAAATTCGCTTTGCGGCTACGACTAATCCCGAATGTTCCACAGGATCGGAACTGAAGCGGGTAAACCGCGGGGTGCAGCTAGCTGCAGTTAATTATAATTGGCTAGTGTCTCAAACAAAAAACGTTTTTTCACAACTTTCTGAAGGAGCTGGTACGTACGTAAGAAAACCTTGATGCGCCACTCCAACTCGCACTCTTTATATATTGATGTTATTATTGAAACATATTATTTAACTTAATATAACTTAGGAAATATTAACTTAATGAGTTTGAAATATAGTATACGAGTTTTGGCGGGAAAGAGTTAACAACATGTCGTGCTGCAGTTTTATTTTCATGAAATTTAGTTGTAACTCGAGTTGAATTGTATAATTCTGGTGGAATGTTATTCAATTTAGTTCTGTGAAAGTGCACAAGTGTAGTGAAAGTAAAAGTGTGTCAAACATGAAGTTTTCTCGTTGCCTCCAAATCTCCTATTAAGGTTATGGTACACTTGCCACCGCTTTACTATAGCCCCTGACTTGACGGACTATGACGACTTTGACTGTTTTGAAACACTTTAGGCCCGATTTATGAAAAATCGGGTCATAATTTGATGCAAAATATAACTTGACACTGGCTAAATGCACAAGCCGTGCGAAGCCATAATTAATAGCAAAAAAATATAGTATACAATTGTCAATTTTGACGATTGAAGGTTGATCAAACGAGATTCTTTGTATCTACTTGCGCGGTTCTTGAGACCGGTGTTTTGGTAATCAAACCAAGGCCGCTGGTCAAATCTAACTAGGTATATGTTTAAAATGTTGTTCGCTGACGACTTTAATCTATGCGGGGTCGAACGTGGACCTTCAAAGTGGACCATCGGATACCGGTACATACAAACAAACATATATATATTAGAAAAAAAAATAACTAAGTATACTCGTACTATGGACAAACAATAACTTATAACTTACCATTTGTTGTATTTGTTGAAAGTTATTCTTGATCCAGCCACACTCTTTCCTTTTTATTCTACTTTCACATGTTAGCCAATGGAAGTGGTTACCGTTGCGGTCTATTATACTGAGGTAGCCTAAAAACTATATACAAATCCACATACTCGTATAATCAGATATGTCACTGACGTGTCGGTTCAAATATAATCTGACAACCAACAATCTAGTCTTGCATTTCAAGTTAAAAGAATATTGAATACTATAGTTAGTATCCCGCGGTTTCACCCGCGTAAGTTTTGTCAAAATAGATCCAGTAGTTTCCGAACTTAATTACAAAGAAATTTTCAAAAAGACTACTAGCATCTACCAGCTCAGCGGTGACTGCGTAATTACTCCTACCAGGATAGTAAATAATAATTCTATTCCACTCTTTAGACCACGTCTGCAAATTATCTTTCGTATATAGAAACACTTGGCCGTCTACACCAGAAGGTCAATTCTCGTAAATAAAATTGTGCAAATTACATTGCAATATCATTCCGATTGCATTTAGATTACATAAAATACCCTCAAAGTAGCTTTTTTTCTCGAAAACTTAAAAAAGCTTGAGAATTGGCCTTCAGATAATAACCAGTCTGTACATCAAAGTCTCAATTTTCATTATAATCTATATATATAAAAATGAATTGCTGTTCGTTAGTCTCACTAAAACTTGAGAACGGCTGAACGGATTTATCTTATCTTAGTCTTGAAATGTTCGTGGAGGTCTAGGGAAGGTTTAAAAGGCGAGAAAAAATCGAATAATTTCCGGGAAAAACCCTAAAAACAGCCCTTTTCTTTTTCCCATACAAACGTTTTCTAGAGTCAATTCCTACGGGATCGGGACTTACGCGGGTGAAACCGCGGGGCGCAGCTAGTAAAATATAAAATGAAAGGTCTCAATTGACTGGCTAATAAATGAATGCGCAGCTCTAACCAATTGATGGGGATCGAGCTGAGGTTGGCATACAGATAACTGTTACAACAACGTAGGCATCCACTAAGAAAATATTTTGGGAAATCAACCCCTATCTATACGAACGAAGTCTGGAGCAAAAGCTAGTTCAGGAATAAATAATATTCGTTCGAAATTACTTTCGTTCTACGAATTTATGATTAAATATACGAGTTAAGAAAGAAGAGAGGATTATTTCTCTTTATAATAATATGGTACCGGACGGCACACGGAGGTACCTCACTAAAATTGTATAAGAAAATGCTTATAATTCGGAAAGTTTCGGGATCAACATTCAAGTAGACATTTGAGCTGGTGTTCTAGAGTTCTAATTGCACCAATGGACTTTCATCGTGATCTACTAATTGCCTCGTAATTTCTATCTTTTATTTTAGACGTTTGTAGCTTTAATTTATTTTGGCAAATCAGGTAATTTTGGTGTAACGAGAAACTTCCTTACCTAACGGTAGAGTGTACCAAATAGGGTGCCTTTGATGATTTTTTTCTGATGAAAGAAGTCTAATACAACATACATACGGGACATATTTGTTTTGTTGTTAAATTCTACTAATTGAATATTGATTGTAGATATGTAATAGCCGCAAAAATTTACCAGCCTATACTTAGTATAAGTATATTAAATACTAATATTAATAATCCTAAAGGTTTTTTGTATGAAATCAATCACTGATGATTGCTATGCAGAGGACGACAGTTGCTAGGGTACAAGGCGGCATGGAGACGTGTCTTATAATATCTGTAAACAGCTATTTGCGAGAAACAATGAAAGTGCTTCGGACACAGATAATACAATCGTTATATGGAAACAATATTGCTTTAAAGTTTTGGAAGTTCGCCAACAGTAATAAGTAGGAAAACCTAGTAATGATGGATATATAGTCAAATCAGGAAAAAATAATTATATAAATTCAAAACCCTTTTTTCATTTGAAATCATACAATTTGCATGAAATCACTTGGAAGCGTCTAAAATTCGTCTTAATAACTCAGTTAGAATATGAATCAAGTTAAAATAAAAATATTAAAATAACTTTAACTATGATTAGACACCTACTTACATTAAATTAATTATTTTACACTGCTAACGTTAATTAAACAATTTTTAAATTTCTAGATTGTTTCGGTTGCGTAACAATGATTCAGTTTATACTTTGATGATTTACCTCGTACTCATGAATTAAATATGACCCTTAAACTTATAGGAATGACGTCACACTGTGCGCTGCGTCGATGACGTGTCTGGCCTATAGGGCTGGTAGCGTCATGACGCGTTGCGTGCACCACCTCAATTAGGGCGCTCGGATTATAGTGCCCTCAATTGACGGTTTCTAAGAACGGGTACCGGCTTCCTCTTAACGAGGACTTGCGGTTACACCCGACCCTGTTGTTTGGAATAAAAGGCTTGCGTTGCGTGAGAGATTTAATTGATAGGAAATGTTTCTAATCATTTTAGTTTTCAATTTTCATATAATGTGTTTAGGGTTCCGTACCCAAGGGTTAAAACGGGACCCTTTTACTAAGACTCCACTGTCCATCTTTCTGTCACCAGGCTGTATCCCATGAACCGTGATGACAAGACGTTAAAATTTTTACAGGTTAGTAATTCTGATGCCGCTATAACAACAAATATTAAAAACAGAATATAAGTGTACGGCACCTTTCGTGTGCGAGTCCGTCTAGCACTTGGCCGATTTTTTCACTATGTCATAAGGTCACATACATAGTAAACATTATTTAAATGACAAGTGAACAGGTATCTATCTTCTAGACGCGCATGCTGCTTCGTCATTGCTAGTGAGATAGTGGTCGAACGCTGACCTATCACATCATACATTTTAAAGCTAATCCTTCCTATAATTAGACCACGTATGTTTGCAAAAGTATATTTGGAACAAAGTGTAAGCAAAACATCAATCAACATTGTCATGATCATATATTTAATCAAAGTTAAGTAGATATCGCGTGACACTGTAATTACGCACAATATTTTGCACTCATGCGCATGATATAAACAAGTCGATTAACCAATAAGATTAAAAGATTTATTAAAATATTTAACTGCTTGTAATAGTAATACTGAATTAATCAGATTTGCTCTAACTGGCTGTCATTTGATCAATTTCATAATCCATTCGACCATTTACTGTGAGGTTAATGGTATTTTAAACCAGTATAGTCCTAATGCTAATGGGATACCTTTCTAGTTTCGATTGGAAATATTTGGATCTTGCCTTGCAGACGTAAAAAACCCGTCTGCGGTTGTAGGTAACAGAAAAATGTAAAAACACACAGTAACCCTTGGATACTCACCAAATACCTACCCAAATGGGACGAGGTATTAAAATCAAAAAATAATATTCCATCTTTGAACTTGTCCCATCTAATCAATCATTAATCATCAACGTAAGTAACTAAACCTAAGAAAAGCAGGAAGCAAACCGCATATAAATCGGTTCATTCGTTCCAGAGCTACGATGCCATATACTCAAACAGACAGACAGACATACCATAGGAGTTAAAGTTATGACATCCCCATTATTTATTCAGGGTTTGAAAACGGCAATATGTTTCTGCCAAGTTTTCATCACAAGTACGCGCTTCTGCAATACTTAAATTGATATTAGGTTTTACTTGATTACGTGATCGTGATATTGTAAAGCCGTGTATGATTAACCGATGAATGTATATCCCTGCGACGTAATATATTACCTAATGTTGTAGGAAGACGCAGAAGTTTCAGTTATTTAGGGCGGTATTGACGCACGCTCGCGCCCGCGCCCGCGCCGGTCTAGCCACTCGGGATTTCCCGGGCCTGGCGCGACGTACGACTCATCCCTGATCTGACCAACATTTAATGTCACGCCACACATACACATGTTATTCTTTTATAACGGTTCGTAATAAAATGGTGTTGCATCCGATGATTTGAGACGAAAATCGGTGATGTTTCGAGTTTAAATGTTTTCAAAATCGAACGATTATGTCATAATTGTACATGTTTATTGCGTCTATCTGACCTGATGGCCAAAATTGGGGCTGTTAGTTTGGTAAACGATAGCAGCGACCACCTGCGCCCGCGTCGTTTGTATCTGCAGCTTATTGGACTACTGTAAAAAATTAACCTGTTAGGCAATTAGTGTATCCATAGAAGTGTATTCCACAGGGCAAGTTCCTCTTAGTAGAATAGGTGATACTGATACTGTTTATCCTTCGAATAGGTGCTATAATCCAATTAATTTTTCTGGGGAAAGGATTCTTTATTAAAAATATGTATTTGGTAAATCAGAGTTTTACCTCCCATCATCCACCGATTATGAGTATGGGAGAAGATGCCACTAAAAATTCCCAAGTTTGGGAATGTTTCAATGCAATTTATGTTGCAAACACACACATACCGTTTTTTAGTACTTATTGTGGTATTTAGTATTTACTGCAGACAGACTGAAATATGTATAGTATATAAGGCACCCGGTTACGTAATTGTAGTCGAATTAACGACCATGAATTAATCAAACCGTTACAAAATGTCATTACTTTCAAAAAATAATTTGCATAGATATGTGAGGACAAAAAACTCGTTAAAATACTCAAAATACGGTTAAAAAAAATGATTATCCTTAAAATACACCAATACAATGAATGCACGTCGTCGTCGTCGACTACGCTCAAAAAATGCGGCCAAATAAGTAGATATGCTAGATCCTTAATTACATTTTCGTGTTGTTGAATATATTTTGTAACATTCGGAAAGCATCCTGATTCTGATTCTAAAAATATTCTGGAAAATATTCTGATTCTGATTCTAAAATATTCTGATTCCATTTGGATTGAAATTCCAAAAACGAGTCCTCGTAACGACTCCATACGCCGTATATGTGCTAAAAGAGGACAAAATATGACATGAGTTTACCGAGAAATGTTTACAGATGGTAGCGCAAGTTATTTTCATCGCGATAAGTAATCCGAGAATAACGCTACCTTCGCTCGGACCTTCTGACTCATGCCACAGACAGGTCCTCCAGCCAATGCGGAGGTTATTGTTCAACTTCTCTCGTAATAACATATTACTGTAAAACTTATTGGTAAATCATTTACTGCTTGAGATTATCCTGATGCAAGAGCCGATGTTAAAGGGATTAGAATTAAAACTATGCACGCTACATCCTCGACCTCATCTTCGCTTTCCATCAGGTGCGAGCCTATTTTGTGTAAAAAAAACTGTTTTCGGAATTAAACATTTTGTTTACGCCGTAATTATATTTTTGAATTTACCCGCGCTTTAATGCACCACGCCGCTCAATCTGTCATTCCTATACCCGTCCTTTTCCCACTCACGCTCCGCTAGAGCGAGCGAGCGAGCGAGAGACGGCCGGTGCAGTTGGCAACAGAGGCGCCACGAGCCTCACCTACAACAAAAAAAGAGTATCGCGTCGTGTGCAAGCTATAATGGCCACCGCTCCTCATTAATTGAAAAAAAGGCATTATTTAAAACCAATATCACAATATATTCGACAGTTTCAAAGTAACCTTTCGTCGTAGAGTGAAGTGTGTGTACCAGCTGGTATAGTCCAGGCTTTTAGATCCAAGAACAGGAGCAGAAAACTGTCTCGCCACCACGTGCTCGCTTGGACTTAGTGAGGTGAGTTCCCTGCCTATCTTGTTCTGCTACTCGTTTGTTCTTCCTTCCTCAGCAGGACTATTTCCTACCTCAACGACAGATTGAGTGAGCTCTCCACATTCGCTAAATTAACATTGCTAATACAGTCCACTAAAAATAATCATAAATCATCAACCAAACATTTGGTCTGACTTCGAACCGGATTATAACTTGCATTCTAACCTAATTGGTGTAAAACTCTGATAGTTTACACGTAATCAAACCGCGTTGCTAAACATCCTCTTGGTATAAAACTCTGATAGTTTTATACGTAATTCAATCAAACCGCTTCATTTTGTGCATAACAAACCGCCATTATAGTCCGCGCACTACGAACATACTCGCTCCGCCAAATAACCTATCATAATTGCCTCCCGCTAACTAACGCATATTATTACGGCTAATTATCTGGAATCATACAAATAATCTATTTACTTTGTGTTTTTTCACACGATAATCGTGATAATACTTAGTATTTACATTAACTTCCCAAGAAATTACGCGCGTACCGACTAGTATACCGAGTATAGTACGCGTTTACTCCTTTGAACACGCCAATCGTGACAAATACTTACGTATCGCTTCCTTCGACAAATTATACAATACTTGAATAAATCTACCTGCATTTTGTCTTTAGTCACTTTATTGTTACGCTGCTGGGCAATCTAGTCTGCCTAGTGGCTATTTATTTGCATTGGTAGGTATATTTTAACCATTTGCGTTCATACCTACTTACTTAAATATTACCACTCGCTATCTTTACCTACATATAAGTAACTTACTTGCCTACTTACATTATTACTTTGTATTTGATTGATTTTGTTCCCTGAATCAAAATGTCCGCAAAAATAGCTATCGTACAAGCAAAAAACAATGCAATTTTCTCTCGTTTAACTACTCTTCACGACTTAGCTCAAAAAATATCTATTTCTACCGTAGATCTCCGTAACACGGAAACATTTATGGCAGATACGGAAACATTACAGATCATACGTCAGGAATATATCGAAAATCTAGATTACATTAATGAGCTAGGTATTAAGCAGGATGATACGTTCGTACCTAACTATCAGCCACTCAATGCATTCGAAGATATCTATGCTAGGATACAGAGAGTGCGCTCACGCGTCTTAGAACGCAGCTCGCGTCAGAATCCCCAGCCTGGTGAGTCTAAAGGTGCGTCTTCACTGATTAAACTCCCGCCGATTAATATCCCGACCTTTGATGGACGGATGGATAATTGGCCCATATTTTATGAATCCTTTAAGGCGAATATTCATTTAAATGATTCATTAACTGATGCCCAGAGGATTCAATACTTAACGGGAAAGCTGACAGGCACCGCTGTAAAAATAATTTCTGGAATTATTCCATCTAGTGAAAATTATTCTTCTATTTGGGAAAGTTTAGTTAAAAAATACCAAGATAAACGGGCTTTAGGGTGTCATTACATGTCGATTCTTTTTAATATAAAAAATGCTACAAGCAATTCCGCTTCTTTAAATTCATTTGTTGAAACTTTTGATGCCGCTGTCTCAGCTTTAGAATTATTAAAGTTTGAGGATTTGAAAGATTTTATTTTATTAAATATGGCTATGCGTAAAATTGACACAGCCACTGCACAAGCATTTGAAGCATTTATCCGCGATAAAGAAATACCTACCTACAAAGACTTTAGTGAATTTATTAAAAGTCAAGTTAAAATATTAAACCGCACCGCTGCCGCTGCCTCGACAAATCGCGCGCCCTTGACAGTGGGACCGCACCCTAATAGCAACGCAAGATCTACGCGTAATACTTTCCAATCACAAACATTTATAACTAGTGATGGTAAAGAAATTGATTTTTGTTTGATGTGTAATAAATCTGATCATCAGCAATTTTATAAATGTCCAGGTTTTAAATCTCTTTCCGCTAAAGATCGTTTTGATTTTATTAAATCTAAACGAGGTTGTATAAATTGCCTCAGTATATCTCATGCTGCGTCTCAGTGTAAATCCACGTATACATGTAAGTTATGCAAAAAACCGCATCATACGTTATTACATTTAGGTAATAATAATAATTCACAACAGTCACCGCACGCACATCGCGCATTCGCGAGCACCGACGCTTCTGCCGCAGCATTGCCGTCTCGCTCGCACCCGCAGGCTTCGAATAAACCTTCGGAACGGGACGATAGCGCTGCACCGAATGTGTCACTATGCGCGCATTCGCGAATGAATGAAAGTCAGTTTGATAGTACGAGTTTCCCGCGTAATACTACAATACTTCTTTCGACCGCTCAAGTAAATGTTATAAATAAAGATAAACAAAACACTGTTGTTAGGTGTTTAATTGATAACGCTTCACAAAATAATTTAATAACTTCTGCGTGCTGCGAACGACTTAAAATAAAACCCTTTTCGCTTTCCAATTCATTTATTAAGGGTGTAGGCTCCGCCTCACAGATAGTTCGTGGATACGTCCCGATACTTGTCGCCTCTAAATATAATAACGTTTCTTATAATATCACCGCTTTGGTTGTTGATAATATCACTGACCGCATGCCGTATGAATATGTTGACAGTTCGATAGTGCAACATTTAGTTGATTTACCGCTCGCTGATCCTCTTTGGCATATACCGGGTGAGATCGAACTTATCCTCGGCGCTCAGCTGTTTCCGCATTTATTGCTAAGTGGTAGGGTTGTCGCACCCACCACACCGGCACCTTTCGCTATTGAAACCGTGTTTGGTTATATTTTAATGGGCGATGTGCCCACTGCTTCTATTATCAATAAGATACCTACCGCTGTCGCGTGTTCAAATATAAACACGGCTACATTTTTCGCTTGCTCTAGTGGTTTTGATCGCTTTGACGAACTCCAACTTGATAAAACGCTAACTCGCTTTTGGGAAATGGAAGAAATGCCTACCAAAGGTTTCCTCAGCCCAGAAGAAAAACAATGTGAGGAGTTTTATACCTCAACCGTGTCACGTGATCCTAATGGTCGCTATTGCACCGCTTTGCCCTTTTGCCGCGATCCTTCTGAACTAGGGGACTCCCGCGCCGTCGCACTTCGCCGGTTGTATTCGTTGGAGAACAAACTTCGGGACCCTGAGTTGCGAGCCAGGTATAATGAAGTTATTCAGGATTATATAGATAATGATTATCTGTCCGAAGTTTCACCGAGTAGCGATGAATACGCTCAAGGATACTTTATACCACATCATGCTGTCGTTCGACACGACAAAGCGACTACGAAGGTTCGTATTGTGCTAGACGCCAGCGCTAAGTGCCATAATGGTGTTTCGCTTAATGATATTTTGCACACTGGACCAAATCTCCAGTCTGATATTTTTGTTCTTTTGATTAATTTTCGCTTATTTGAGATAGCCTTAGTCGCTGATATAAAACAAATGTATTTAAGAATTCTTGTGAATAGTGAATACCGCAAATATCAAAAAATATTATTCCGCTTTGATCCTTCGCAACCTATACGCGAGTATCAATTTAATAATGCAGTCCTTATCTGGCTATGCGCACTGTCCGACAGCTAGCGACTGATGAACGTGCTCGTTTCCCACGCGCCGCTGAGGTGGCCACTCGTGAACTCTACACTGACGATTTGACCAGCTCTGTACCCACTATTGGTGACGGGAAGTCTCTCTCCCAAGAGCTCATCGAGTTGTTCAAAGCTGGTGGTTTCCATTTAACTAAATGGACCAGTAACTCACCTGATTTGTTAGACTGCGTTCCGCAACCAAACCGCGCGACAATCGAATTTTCTGATAATGAAAATGTCAAAGTCTTAGGTCTTAAGTGGTTACCCGCTCCAGATATATTTTCCTTTGCCACTTCGCCTATAAAGGAAGCTTTTACGAAAAGGACCATACTCTCAAGCATCGCACGCTTATGGGATGTTCTTGGTTTCGCTGCTCCAGTCATACTTTTCGCTAAACTCTTAATGAAAGAGTTATGGCTTCTTAAAATCGGCTGGGACGATCCCTTGCCCGATAATATTCATTCCTTATTTTATAAATTTAATGAGCAATTACCGCTTCTATCAAATTGTAAAATTCCGCGCCATTTGGGCGTGCGCGAAAACTGTTCCACTAACATAGTCGCTTTCGCAGATGCAAGCCTAAAGGCATATGGCTGTGTCATATATCTTCATGTCACTGACAGCATGGGGAATGTCCAAGCCAATTTAATATGCGCCAAATCCAAGGTTGCTCCTATTAAAGTCGTTTCTTTAGCTAGACTCGAATTGTGCGCTGCCGTGCTTATGTCGAAATTAGTTCGTCTAATTAATGAGACTTACAGTGCTCGTACTAAAATCGATAATATATACGCATTTTCGGATTCAAAAATAGCTCTTTCGTGGATCAATTCTTCACCGCACCGCTGGGATGTCTACGTGAGCAATCGGGTTGCAAAATGTCAAGAAAATCTCGATCCACGTCATTTCTATCACGTAAGTGGCGTAGAAAATCCCAGTGACTGCCTCTCTCGAGGTCTCTTACCGGAACAATTACTATCCCATCCGCTATGGTGGAATGGCCCTCCTTGGCTATGTACTCCTGTTTCTAGTTGGCCAATCACACCTTTCATTCCGGAAGCCTGTGAAACATTGCCTGACTTTAAAAGTAAAACTTTAGTTAATACCGTTGCTCATACCGCGCCAATGGGTGTGATTTATGGCTTTGCTCAAAGGTGCTCCTCCTGGAGTAAAATTCTTCGCATTATTTCATATATTTTAAAATTTACGAAGGTCATTCCTCGTAACAACCGCATTTCCGCTTCGCAGCTCAATATAGCTGAAAGATATTTAATCCGTGATGTACAACAATTCCATTTTGCGCAGTTGATTCGCGATTTAAAGGCCAATAAGGTAATTACTTCCCCGTTAAGAAAACTAGATTTATTTGTTGACTCAAACGACATTATAAGAGTAGGAGGTAGATTGTCTAATAGTAACATACCATACGAAGCGCAGCATCCCGCTTTATTACCTAAACATGATCATATTACTCATCTTTTAATTGATTACTTTCACCGCCTGCATTGTCACACTGGTGCCAATGTCTTGAGTTCCTTATTGCGCCAAAGGTATTGGATTTTGTCCTCACGTAGCGTGATTAGACAACGTGTTCACGCTTGTAACTCTTGTTTTAAAATTAGACCTTCACCACTTACTACCAAAATGGCTGACTTACCTCCTTATCGTGTTCAAGAAACAAAGGCTTTCGTGCACACGGGCATAGACTACGCCGGACCTATAACTATAACCCCATGTAGACGCCGTGGTCAAAGAACCCAGAAGGCTTACATTTGTTTATTTATATGTTTAGTGACCAAAGCCGTTCATATTGAATTGTCGACAGACTTGTCAACCGATACTTTTCTTTCAGCGTTTAAACGCTTTATTTCTAGGCGTGGTCCTATTTCTAATATGTACTCCGATAACGGAACTAATTTTGTAGGAGCTAAGTCTCAGCTAAATGATTTACTAACTGATCACCGCATTGAATGGCACATGATTCCGCCTCGCGCTCCGCATTTTGGAGGTCTGTGGGAATCCAATATCAAAAGCATTAAACTTCATTTATACCGCGTCATAGGTAGTCAGATACTCACTTATGAAGAACTTTTAACCGTTTTGACCCAAATCGAAACAATTTTAAATTCTAGACCACTTTCTATTCTGTCTGAGGATCCGTATCCAGAGCCTCTTACGCCCGCGCATTTTATTATGGCCTCTCCTTTAACATTTCTGCCTATCGCTCCGGTTTCTGAGAACACGACGACCTTACGTAATCGTAAAGAGTTGCTCGATCAAATGGTTAATAGCTACTGGAAAAGATGGCGATTGGAATATCTTCATTCTTTGCAAGTTAGGGAGAAATGGCTTGATAATGCTGAAAACATTAAAATCGGTACTATCGTGTTAATACATCAGGATGATGTTGCACCGCTTCGTTGGCCGTTAGGCATTATACAGGAGATTTATCCTGGTAAAGACGGTAGGGTCCGCGTAGCTTTAGTCAAAACCGCGACTGGCGCGTTCAAACGACCTATCGTCAAACTCTGTCCATTACCTTCGCAATAAACATTTTCCCTTAATTTACCGTTCTATTATATATATGTATTTATTTTATTCGTTTGTCTTTACCGCTTTAGTATACCGCTACCAAATAATTTTTAAACTTAATTCTGTTGATAATACGATGTATTATCAAGGCCGGGAGGATGTTTACGCCGTAATTATATTTTTGAATTTACCCGCGCTTTAATGCACCACGCCGCTCAATCTGTCATTCCTATACCCGTCCTTTTCCCACTCACGCTCCGCTAGAGCGAGCGAGCGAGCGAGAGACGGCCGGTGCAGTTGGCAACAGAGGCGCCACGAGCCTCACCTACAACAAAAAAAGAGTATCGCGTCGTGTGCAAGCTATAATGGCCACCGCTCCTCATTAATTGAAAAAAAGGCATTATTTAAAACCAATATCACAATATATTCGACAGTTTCAAAGTAACCTTTCGTCGTAGAGTGAAGTGTGTGTACCAGCTGGTATAGTCCAGGCTTTTAGATCCAAGAACAGGAGCAGAAAACTGTCTCGCCACCACGTGCTCGCTTGGACTTAGTGAGGTGAGTTCCCTGCCTATCTTGTTCTGCTACTCGTTTGTTCTTCCTTCCTCAGCAGGACTATTTCCTACCTCAACGACAGATTGAGTGAGCTCTCCACATTCGCTAAATTAACATTGCTAATACAGTCCACTAAAAATAATCATAAATCATCAACCAAACACATTTTATAACTAAACTTAACAATAATAAAACACATGAGATATTGTGTTTGTTTGTCACATCTTTGTCTTCACGATTAACAAACTCAACGGAACAGAAGTATCGTATAGCGTGGAATAAGATACTTTCGATCCTGGTGTCCAGTCAGCTAGTTGAGTCTATAAATAGTTTATACCCGTGAACAAGGAAGGCTAAGCCTAACAGAATTAACAGCCGTGACAGAAGCGAATATTACGAGCGTACGATCTATGAATCGTGGCTAATGTCTATTTGGATAGGGCGCCTGAGCGCCAGCGCCAGCGTCGCCGCCGCCGTCGTTTGGTGGTGCTGAGTAAGCCGGTGACGGTACGCCGCGGCGCCAGACACCATTATATCACTGGTTAAATATAACCAAGTTAAACTCAAAAACTAGAGAATTACACAATCGCTGTATTGATTAAACTGATAAATCCAATCTAATCATTCGATCGATAGACTCTATCTACTTACTAACTCTAAATTATAAGGTAATTAATCTTGACGCGTGATATGTTGGCATCTGTCAATCTGACACGTCCGACAGTTGTCGCTTTCTAGTTGAATTGAAAGTAGTCTTCGCACCCATCTATTAGTTTTTTTCTTCTATCGGTATATTGATAAATAGCACGTATGTAATGCATAATGATTTGTCGGAGATATAAATCAAACCGTTTCTTTTAGATTTGATGAAATTAAATTGGGAGCCGTAGACGTAGCTATAGGTCAAATAAAAATACTAAACTATATGCCCCGATGTTGTTATCAGCCGTTTTTTTGATTTGCGTCCCTTTGGAAGCAATTTTAAAGACGTATTTACGTCAAAATCAAAACACCAACCAACACAAAATGTACCCAGGAATTACAAAAACAAATGATAATCACGGTGCGGTACTCGGAAGTGTGTTAGAAGTCAAAACAAACGAATGGAATCATTGTAGTTAATAGAGTTGTCGTCATAGAGTGAGACACTCGCTCGACCTCGACTTTGACTTGTCTATTGCCAAACAGTATTCTAGGTAGTTGTCATGTCCCTGTCACCGCTCGCGCTGCTTTCACACTCCAGTGGCGAAACTGTTCATTATTTCAGGATTATCTCTTATCTACTCTGACGGGTAACGATGAATATTTAATCCGCATATTGTTATTGGAATTTATAATACTTCGTTACTTTATTTATGCCCTTTCCAATTATACGGCTTATAATATATTATAAGTTGATTGATCAAAATCTTCCATAACTTTTTACTTGATCATTATGCGTCTCTTGTACTTGTGTCTTCATCATTCATATGTCCCTGATATTGTATACTATAACAGAACATATTTATCTATAACTAGCTGTTGCCCGCGACTTCGTTTGCGATGTGGTTTTGGGTTATATAGAATACCTAGCATTTTTCGGCATAGATACAATTTATCATTCGGTGTAAGTTATAAAACAAAATAGGTAGTTACATTGTTTTTAAACTATATTTTTAATTGATTTGGCGAAGGCACTTTACTTACTCATACTCCGAAAGTAGGTCTAAAGATGCCTGAAGAGCGTGTAGAAAGAAAAACTTTCAGCCCTAGGAAAAATCGCTTTCACTGACAGCTGTCATGTCAAATTATGGCTTCGCACGGCTCATCCATACTGCCAGAGTACTGACAGAGAGTACATAATAGGTTTTTTCTTAGTAATCGAATTCAGGTAGATATATTTAGTTCAAGATATCTTATTTAATAAAATAAATGTAAAGGTGAAAATGGTCAAAGCGACGTATGACCATGCTGCGCCTCTGCCGGCGCCCTGTCAAGATGTTGCAGATGTGGCTTTCAGCGACCGTGCGGTCAGTGTTGTTCCTTGAGTAAAAAAATACTGGCAGGAAATGCTTGCATTTTGAATGATTTTAATTAGTATTATCTTTTGTTATTTTATTATGTTTTTGTGTTAAGTTTAATCTGGTTTTTCATTTATGATTGTGTATTTTGTGTAAATAACATTTTCTAGACAAACCGTGTTACAAAAACTGTAATTTAAATCTACGGACTTCGCGTCATTACTCAGTGTTGGATAAACTAATTAATAAAAATCACTTCGGTAAGTACCGACGTATTTGAGTATTGAAAACATATTGAAAACAAACAGCAAAAACAAAAAAATCTACATAATCTATAACCTCTTTGGTCCCAACCTTGTAAGAGGATCAGGTAGTATGGAGTCTCTCATTCACTCTCGTTATTAGGAAGAATTTTATGTTTATTCGTAATGAAAAGCACAGTGTTTACCTCGGGTTTGTTTTGTTTACCCAAGGTGTGAAAGTCACTCATTTAGTCCCTCGAACTATTAGCGCCCTCGCTACGCTCGGGCGCCAAACTCCGTCTCGGGACTCAATGAGTGACTTTCACACCTTGGGTAACAATGTACTATTTTTGTTAATTTTTCACAAATAAAACATAATACACAACAATATGAAAAGCTAAAACTAAGTCCAATTTCTATTCGCACAAATTTTTCAAAATACTTTGTCTTCCTAGTTATCTTTAGATTTTTGTAAATTAGTTTTTTTATTAGGTAGCTGGCAGGCCTACGTAATTTTGGGAAAAAAAATGATTTTTACAAATAACTATCTGTATATTTTTTAACCGACATCAAAAAAGGAGGAGGTTCTCAATTCGTCACGTATATATTTATTTTTTTATGTATGCTCGCTGATTACTCGTAAACTCTTGGAGCGATTTGGAAAATTCTTTTTTTGTTTTTACTATTTAAAGTTTCCGCTACTTGAACTCATAATTCAAACTATAGGAGGAGAAAAGCGCGATAGAAGTGTACCATCGGAGGTCTTCGGTAAAGGAGATCGGTAATATTATGTAGTAGTACCTCTTTGTACTAACCTCATTTTCAGTTTCACGTAGGTAGTATTAAATGCAAACTATTTGGTTTTATGACAGCTGTCATCTTGAGCGGAGGCATGTACTGCAGCCCTACCATGACTTTTTGAAGAACTCGAAAAAAAGAAACACTTTTTCGATCACTCTCTTGTCCGTCAGTGTGTCACTACCGATATTCTCAGAGACGGGTGGACCTTGTAAGTTGATTTTTAGGAAGTTTCATAGTAAATACTCAATATATTATGTTTAATCGAATACGTAAAAAACCCGTGGTAAGGGTACTGTTCCCTTCTGACGTTCGATTACGTTTTACCACGGAAAAATGTTTCGATTTCACATTTTTTAAATGTTTTTTTATCAAATATCTTAATTATTGTATTAAACTCAAAGTGAAACATACCCTAAATGTTAATCTGATATTTCCTGAACATATTTGTGTGGACCTTGTCGAAATCTGTTCTGTAGTTTATGAGATTACCTGGTTCAAACAAACAAACAGACAGACAAACAGACAAAAAGTCTAAAAACCACCCTATCGTGTTCAGCTAACGATTTAAAGACGACCTGTGTATTTTTTTTCTGGATATCTTACAATTACAGATTTTTTGATGTCTACAGATTTATTATATGTATAGATATAAAAATGATTCGTAAAATGTGTTGGTAAGCGCATCACGTGTGAACGGCTTGACCGATTTAGCTTATTCTTTTTTTGTTCTATTTGTTATTGTCAGGAGAAGGTTCTTATGAAAGAGAAAATTAAGAAAGTTGCGCAGAAAATCTATAATATAAAAATGAATTGCAAAATGTGTTGAAACGCATAACTTAACAACGCCTGGACCAATTTGGCCAATTCTTTTTTTGGTCTGTTTGTTATTATCAGGAGAAGATTCGTATGAAATAAAAAGTTAAGAAAATTGCGCAGAAAATTATTACGCGGGTGAAACCGCGGGGCGTAGCTAGTTTATTATATTTATTAGGCTCTTAATTTTTGTGTTGTTATTTTGTGTTCCCCGTAGTCCTGCGTGAAGTTTATGTTGTACGATGCGTAGGCGCCACCGTTTCATCGTCTGCTATCTCCGTGGGTGATCGTTCTCGTCTAGACGTAACTGACTAATGCTAGCCACTAACTAAATTAAAACTTAATCATTATTTAAATTAAAAACTAGTTCATAATTATTATCTTTTACTTTGTCAATGTTATAAATATTTATATGAATATTATGTTTTTTGTTAAATTAATTAGTCTAGTTTGCACACGGTTAAAATATCTATTTCACTGCGGTTCGATTTCGAAACAATATTGGATATTTATGAGGCTGTCATTTTTGAATTTTTTTTCAAAGTTTTTATTTAATTACTTATGTAAATTATATTTTTAATATTAGCTCATAATTCAAAACTTATATGTATTTCTTCTCGTCTCGTCTCGAAGCAAAAACAATATTGATCATTAGATTTTATCAATATAATGAATATTGATAAAATCTAATGATCAACACTTAGATGAGATGACAGTTAGTGATCGACGTATCGGTGTTCGGCTTCTGGTATATTTGCTTTCTAAATCGCGATCGGTGCGGTAGGCTGATCTTTTGGGGGCATGTTCGTTATGCAAGCAAAAAGCTTTTTCGTGTTAAGTTGTTGACTTGACACTGACGTTGACCGATATAAAACGTATAATAGTGAATATTAATAAGAAGTAAGTATATAAATCTAAGTATTTAAAAGGAAAACGTGACAGAACGCACAGCTAAAACCAATAGATTGTGGCTATTTGTTATACAGCTATTATGACGCAGGCGCATCCGTGGATTTTCGTATATTCAAAACCTAGGCGAAGAAGTCGCGGGTAAAAGCTAGTTATGTTGTTTTTAATCGGTGATTAATTTTTTATTTATTTCATTTTGTATTTATTTTTAACTCGCTTTTATTAGGTCGACCTGTATGTAACTATGTAATCAAATCTTAATTGCAAAGTTAGATTGGAACCGATTGAGCAGAAATTTTGCATACATGAGTAAATCTTCCATTCCAACTCCTGACTTGTCATCTTTTACCTTTGAACAATTCACTGCTTGTGGTGTTAAGATGAGCATGAAACACATAACCTCCAAGGCCGTTGGCAGTGACAACATCAGTCGCAACATGCTTATGCCCATTATCGACGAAATTCTTCCTATTATCCTGCACATTATGAATTTCTCCATCTCACAGTATATATGATAAATATATTGAATACTAGCAGCGCTCCGCAGTTTCACCCGCGTAACTCCCGATCCTGTGGGAATATCGGGATAAAAACTAGCCTATAGCCTTCCTCGATAAATGGACTATCCAACACAAAAAAAAATTCAATTCGAACCAGTAGTTCCTGAGATTAGCGCGTTCAAACAAACAAACAAACTCTTCAGCTTTATAATATAAGTATAGATTTAATAATATCTTAAGAAGCATCCCACGCTATTTAACACGCTATGTAATGAAATCCAAGGTAACTAATTTAACCATCTTCCAAGGGTCGTAGCGTAATGAATCAGTTCCCGGTCAAGTATAGCTACGGTACGGTGGAAAGGCGCATGCTCCCAGTGATTTTAAATTGGGCATCTACCGTTCACAAGATCCAAGGCTCTCCGGTAGACCACGCAGTGGTGTACTTAGGGTCCCGTACTTTTGCGGCTGGACAGGTGTATGTGGCCCTAAGTAGACTAAAATCACTTAATGGTCTCCAGATTAAAGAGCTAGATTGTTCTAAGCTGACAGGTAAAACACCATGCAATACAGACCGCACTAGCGGAGATGGAGAGGATGCGGGCTCATTCGCCTACTTGAAATAAATGTATAATTATTAAAAATATTTCGTTATCAAAGACCAAAAAGTATAAAATAAATTAATAGTTTAAAAAACTAAAAAAACACGCTTTGATAACAAATCCAACTAAAAAAATAGAAAATTTAATTTAATTTTGAATTAAGTATATTGTAAATAAGAAATAAATGTACTTATATTGTAAAAAAGCGTGAATAAAATAAGAAAATCTAAAAAGAAAAAAATTAAAAAAAACTTTTGATCACATATATGTATATTTTTTTATAAATAAAAGCGTGTTACATTGTGATGCTACACCTTCATTATTTTTCTTTTGCAATAACAATGTAACACGCTTTTATTTATAAAAAAATCTGTATATTCTGAATCATTTTGGTTGAGTTATTCATAACTGAAGCATAAATTATTTGCTAAAACGTCTCAAATTCATGAAATGTTAGATAGTTTGGATGTTTGACATGTAACGATGAAATATGAAATGTGTTGGAAATGGTTCCTAATAGGTAAACAATAATCATACAATTTTTGTTAGGTTAAAAGTATGTTGCAATTATTTTACCTTACCACAGCAAACACCTGCAGTAAGTTTACAGAAGAAATACAAAACCTTCATGGAGTGAGCCTTCAAAGATGAGCTGTTGACTTCTTTCGTGTCATCAAATTAATATTTAAAATAAAAATAAAAAAAGATAATTGTAAGAGATTTATTTACACTTTACACTAATATGATAAAGAGGAAAATTTGATTGTTTGTTTGCTTGCTTGCATTGAATAGGCTTCGAAACTACTGACCGATTTTGATGATACTTGGTATGAGGATACATTGATTAATTGGGAGTGTCTTAAGCTACTTTTTATCCCAATATTCCCACGGTATCGGGAGTTACTATGGTGAAATCGCGGAGCGCTCGCGCTGGTAGTAATAAATATTTGCGACTTTAAAATAGGTACTTGAAAACTGTCAATAAGCCAATTTGTAGATTATAATGAGGATGCTATTAAAATACCAAACCTATAAGACTGCGAATTTATCGACCGCATTAAGAAAACCGTCTATAGATTGACAAATACTTATTTATCACAATCACTCAAATCATAAATTATAATAAAAACGCATTCAAAATTCAAATGTCGGCAATTTGCATAAAACGATAGAAAGATATCAATGGTTTTACATTATTCATATCTTTTGAACTGCTCATTTAATTATGAAGTTATATTTTAAAACAATTAAATAAAAAAACCTCTGGCACATATAAAACCTTTCGTTTAAGTTTAAACAGAAGGACAGATTCAGTTTATCTAACGAATATTTAACCTAAATAAACAGTAAAGACTACATATCTGTAAATATGTTATGTAAACTAATAGAAGAAGCTGCTTATTGAAAACTAAGTAGAGGTATGTTCAAAAAACGTCTCTTTCTTCTTCAAGCAATTTATTTCACAATTTACTGTGGTTTGCGCAATATGTCTCGTTCTTCCATTCACTTCCATTAGCCGTCATCTCATCGTTCACATCCATCTTTCCTTAGGTCGTCCTCTTCCTCTCCATCCCTCTACGTTCATATTTTTCACTCTTCGAGTCACATGCGTCTCCTCTCTCCTCATCACAAGTCCATACCAACTCAAACGGTACCCTTTTACTTTTTCAGTAATTCGTGCTACTTACAAGGTAATCTTCAAGTTCAAACCAGAGCTATAGAAGATTAAAAAAACCACCATTTATACCTTTCACAACTGTTACTCTGCTACTCGTGGCAACTTTTATCTTAACTACATAATTAATCAATTTGACGTGACAGATTAAAATTTAAAACACCTCCGTACGAGCTCGTGTCAGAATAAATCTATGTTAAAATTATCGTAAGCGTAACACAAACAAGTGTTTGTGCTTACCTACTGCAAATAAATAGTTGATTCTTAATGAAAGTTGTTAGACAACGAATAATTTACATATTATTATGGGGTGCAAAAATATATATTAAAACTGAATTAGTCACTGAAAATCATATTACCGAAGTATGGGAGAGAGCGATGGCGCTAATGACAGGGTGGACTGTTTGGCAAGTCAAACCCGAAGCCGCTGTGTCACTCTATGACGTCATCGTCACCGTTTACTATTAACAACATGATTCAAAACTCTTATGTTTTGATATACAACACCGCGTTGCCGCCGCACCGTCGTCGCTCTGATATAATATGTAAGTATGTTGTAAAATTGACATTTCCGGGAACGTTTTCAGCGGCTTGCGAAATATCCTCGTCTTCTCACGTGACGTTTCTGACACTGGCCTTGATTTCTTTTATAATTTTTGTAGATTTAGTTGTTATTCTCGACTCTAGTGTCCGATTATTATTCCGCGTTCCTACTTCTACACGAGTAATATCAAAGTTTTTATTAAATTTACTTCATGTTAAATTGTTATGGAAAACTTCTTTGTTACAAAATTGTACAAAAACAGCCACACGGTCAAGTGATCAACTTCAGCCTGAACTGCAACTTGCGTCATCGCCACGTCATAGACATAATTCATTTCATCCTATTTCCTACATTTTTAAGCTGCTTGTTGGTTAATTAGTGCTAAAGTGTTAGCATATTCCTTGAGTTAAATATTTGCAAATTATTCGGTAACTCATCTACGAACATTAACTTTGCTGAGAATATTATCATCTAAAGTATTTTCTTTATACAATTTTTAAATGTTATCTCAGAATTATCATGATGCCACATACCGTGGGAAACTATTAATATCTTTATAGTTTCGTCCATAAATTCAACATCAGCATCAGATTTGTTGCGATTTGAATATTTCTAGATCTTTGATCAGATAAAGATTCTATTTTCAACTTATTTGTCCACGTGCTCATACTGATTCTGTTTTATGACTGTTTTAAATTTAAACATTAAGATTTATTTTGCTTTCAGCTTTAGTCGCGATCGTTGAATTGTGATAATTGTGTAAAATACCAATACAATTATTAAACTTATGTCAATGATTACTTAACCCAGTCACTGTATGGAAGGCAACTGTTTATTTTCTATTTTTTTTAATTGTAGCAAAATTTATGAATAGCTTTATTAATAGAAAAATGACTGTACGTGGTCGCTATCTCTAATCTTATAAAACTGTCACTGAGTCAGTGTTAGCGATAAATAACACACGACCTAAACCGATCGTCGACCTAGAGATTTGAAAATTGGAAATATTCCTTGATTATCTCCAAGATTAGAAGTTTGCTCGGTTTTGTTTTAGTTATAAGTATTATATATCTCATTATACCACATCGGTTTTTACGTTTACCGCTATTTTATCTCATAAAGTATGTAACGTTGAGTTATCGGATTTTTTGAGTTGACTGTGCCTTTTTGTGGACAGTCTAGTGCCAAGATTTCTGTGTGGAGATGATTGGTAGCCGTTGAAGAAGAAGCGATGCGCAAGCGCTGCAGCGGCCGAGCGGGATCAGCAGCACTTGTGATGTCACCGGCGGCAGCACACGCCGCGCCCGCGTCTCCACCGCCCGCGCGCTCAGTCAGTATCCGTCCGCGAGTCGAGCTCACTTGTCGCTCCGTCGAGTGTGTTGCCCGCAGTCGCAGTGCCAGCGGAACGCAGTTCGTTGCCAGTGCCAGTGTCTACATAAGATGTTTGCACTCGTTGCAGTGGATATCGTTTTTGTGTCAATTTTTTAGTGTGCAAAAGTGGATTCCGGCGGACTTTATCAGGCCGTGGAGCACACGAGGAGGCTCGAGCGCTCACAGGCCATGTATGTCATAAATTTAGGTGAGTCCGCTTTGACATTCCGTCTCTCATCGACGTTCTTAGATATGCAGCCCGAGATACTTGTACGGACCTATAATTGGAACTAGACGGAACCGGTACTAGCTCGGATAGAAGGCTTCCATTAATTCTAAAAAAATTGCGTTCTTTTAGGCCTAGTTTATAGTCGATTATGTAAATAACCTCGAGCCTCGTTTTCGAAATCGACTTTCTCTTTTGGGGCGGTTTCGGTTCGGTAGCGGTGTTTTGAATAAGTTTTGCGTGCGTTCGCCAATCATCGCCGCTCGCGCCGTCTTGGTTTTTGCCGTCGTCGTCGGAGGCTGTCGTCTGTCTTTCGATCGAACCTCGTATGATTCCACTTCAATTAGTTATGATGATATTCATAGCGCACTGTGTATGTATGTATGTTTTTATTACAGTTCAGTACAAAGTGTGGGCGTGTGTTGGTGTGTTTGCGCTATCGCAGCGAATACACCAACACATATACAAAATATGCTATTTCTGTAACTTTACATTGTATGCGTGCGGGTTTACTTGTCTGTGTGTAATGTTATTATATGTGTGAGCTATCGTCGTGTCCGCGTTCGATTTGTTATCATACCTATTATATATCTTTTATTATAAAGAAGTTTTGGATGTATGTAAATATGTTTTTAATATCCGGAACTACTGAATCTAGTTATGAGGATACATTGGATCCTGAGAATAACCACAGACTCGGGACTTACGCGGGTGAAACCATGAAGCGTTGCTTATATTCTTTATAATTCTCACTAGCTATTGCCCGCGACTCCGTATGCGTGGTAGTTTGGTCTCATATACTAAAACCTTTCTCTTAAATAGCTCTATCTATTAAAAAAATGTATTAAAAGTCATTGCATAATTTTAAAGATCTAAGCATACATAGGGACAGACAGCGAGAAGGGACTCTGTTTTATACTATGTAATGTAAATAGTAATATTTGAATGTGTTTTCGATTTAAATATGTAAACTTAGATACCTACTGCTTACAATTAACTTTAGAACTTCCTAAATTCTAATAAAAGTCGTCTCTACCAATTAAGTATATCATTAACTAGAAATAGGTATATTTCAACGATGAAAATATTATTTTGTTGTTTATTTAAATTAAGTTGATCATACTAAAGCTATCTTAAATAAAAACAAAAAAAGTATGATAAATTATTCTTACATTTTTATTTTTCAATCATAAATAAAAACTCGCCTGCATAATAATTATGATCAACAACTTTATTTGGTTCACCCGTGACTCCGTCTCTACACGTGATGTTGTTTCACGTGTTTTTCTTGTCAATCTACATCTACACTAATATTATAAAGAGGAAAACTTTGTTTGTATGTTTGTTTGTTTGTACTGAATAGGCTCAAAAACTACTGGACCGATTTTAAAAATTCTTTCACCATTCGAAAGCTACATTATCCACGAGTAACATAGGCTATATTTTATTTTGGAAAAAAATAGGGTTCCGTAAGATATTTGGGTTTTTCGGACACAAGGTGTAAAAAATCAACCAGAAAAGTTACTTATTTTGCGTACGCTGCCTAAACTATAAAAGATAGAACCATAAAATGTTCTAATTAATTGTAGATCTTATAAATATCTACAAAAAAGTCCGCGACACACTATACCCATCTATGTCGAGTGAGGCACAGTAACCATTTTTTTATTTAAAAATCTTGAATTTTTTTTGGACTACATTTAAACGCGTTTATTTTACTCATGCTATTAATCCTTATCAAAATAAATGATTTCATCACTAAGAACAGTTTATGGAGATAATATTTGGTCTTTGAATGATTAAAATTGGACGTTTGGTTTTGAAGTTATGGCGAAATTAAAATATTACGATTTTTGCTGCACGGCCCGTTGCGAAGTGGGCGTCACCAAGGCGGGGGTGCGCGTGTCTTATATATATAAAAGAAAGTCGTGTTTGTTACAACACTTATAACTCGAGAACGGCTGGACCGATTGCGATGATATTTGGTATCTAAATAGCTGAAGACCTAGATTAAACATAGGCTACTTTTTATCCCGATATTCCCACGGGATCGAGACTTACGCGGGTGAAACCGCGGGCCGCAGCTAGTATTCAATAATTCGATTGTGTTTTTGTTAACTTACGTAATAAAAAAAGCCATATATAAAAACTTCCAGTATTTAATTAGCATGTATGTATGACCCCTGTTTGTTGAATTTGTTGAATTAAAAATAATTTCGTGACTCGAAAACTACTAAACTTTAATCACTAAAGTTACCGTCACTTATATTTATAATTTTTACTAATATTAATAGAGTCGAAGAGTTTGTTTTTCCTGCGATATTTATCCGATATTCCTCTCCAATCAAAAATCCCCGATGGCAAAGAAAACTATAGAGTCGTAGAACCTGACCAAGTTTCGTCCACATTGCATCAGTGCAGTGGTCAAATACATCCCGTAGAAGAGTACCAACATACATACTCAAAGTAAAGGAATTTTTGTCATTCTTTTTTTAATAAGCCTTAGAATTATTCGTAGCTATAGGTAGAGACGCTTTATATTATTATTTATATTTTGTTTTTGTCATTGAAATAAATCATAAGCTTTTACGCGTTATAATATCGACTGCTTCAACTCAACAGGTACATAAATCAAGGTCTTTTCTATACTTTTTTCTCACTAAATAATAATTTTCAAAGTTATGAAATATATACGTTCACTATTGCCCAAATTCAAAAGATTACCATAGTCGATATTCTACTTAATATGTCTTTTTTATTATTTGTTATTAATAATATGTATTTTGGATAGCTTATTTATTTCGTAAAGTTTCATGTTTTGAACATACTATGCAATTTTTTTTTTAATAATTCGTCTTTTATATTTTTTGGTATTTAAAGTTCACTGAACAGAGTAAGTGAGAAGAAAATACATATTAAATTAAGTGAAATGTAATATTTTCTTTTCTGTATTTCGTTGTGATTGTTCTGAACTTTAAGTAAGTCGATACTATATTCAGTTAGCACTAATTCAGTGTTGCTATCAACTAGATTAATCAAATGTAAATTAAATATTTTTTCGCCGATAACGTAATTTCGAGAGAGAGAAAAAAAACTTTATTATTTTAATTTAGTTTATTGCATAATTTTGCCATTAGTGTCTAGGAATAATTTGTAGTTATAATGTGAATTTAAACCAACGACTAACTGGATTATAGGCAAATAATGTATTTGTAACTGAGATGACTTTCATGTCTTTTATTAGCATATATTTGTCTACCTTCCTACATGGTAATGATTTTTATAAACGAAGCAGAAGCGTGTCGTCACAGATCACAGAGTAGGTTTTGCCATAAAAAAGAGCTATAAAATAAAATCGACAAATTTAAAATAATAAAGACTTAAAGAAATTGGACGTAATTAAATATGAGAATTGAGTACTTCACCTATTAGACAGGACCTATTGACAAAACTAGATACAACAAACATAGAATATAAGAATATAAGCAACAGGTCATATACACAAGCGTGTCGACCTTAATATATGTCTTAACTATTTCACTTGGACTCTGATTCGAACGAGGGCCATTGTTGACACCTAATACATGACATTATGTAATATATCTGACATTATTGATTGTTGTCAGTGTTGATAAGTGAATGCTTACACGCGATAGTGTCAGGAGGCGTTCAGTGACCCTCAGGGTCAGCACAAGATCAATATTCCTGTGAGGAAACAGAGCGTTGCTGTCGGACACACTGGCTCCTTGATGTGGAACTTGAGCGCTGTGACTTGTATCACGTAGTCCGAGTCAGGTGCACGGTCGTCTCGGTTAAGCAACGTTGAGTGCGGTCATTACTTTCAGGATTAGATTCCGCTTTTCAGTATACTTTAATCCACTCTTATAAACTAATTGTGGACTGGATTAGGATTAGATCCCGCTACAATGGTAGTTAAGTCAAGAGACCTGCTCGGTGACATCAATACGTGATGCGACTCATTTCACGAGAAGAAGTCTGATATCAAATCTTGCTAATAACGTTACGTATAAAGGTCACAACGGTGCCTACACAGTTTTCTTTCATCTCTGAAAATGTTAACTCAAATTGAATATAAATATTTAAATAAGATCCTAGAAAGGTCAATTTTTATTTAAACTATTTAATTTGTTATCATATTTAAAGTTCACATCATCATAATGTACGACCCGAGAAAATGGATCCTTTTCCGATTCTATTAATAGAACCTAGCTCAAAAACGCCAACACAAACAATTTTAAAGGTATTTTTTTCTACGCCTCGGTAGAAAAAGGAATAAGTCAAAACATTTGCATATTATTGAGGATAGGTATATTATGATAGAATGAACTTTGTATTGTAAATATATGTAAATTCATTATTGACTGAATTATCTTTTTTGCTTCCAAAACTTTCTCGAAGTAGATTTTAGTAAAGTTTTACGTTTTACTGTTTTTGTTTAAATCTTTTATACTTAGTTTTTTTCTTTAAACGATCTCAAATTCAACGATCTACCTATTTTTTATTTATAAACAGTAATTGATATTGTGTTACCTTGCGGGTTTTATATTTTTAAAATGAACGTCATCTTTTTTGAAAATCCAAGGTTAAAATTTAATAATTTACCTATACGAAAATTATAAATACCCTGTTGTAGGTATCAACTTAACGAAAACAAGTTTTTGTAAAAACAAAATAATATACTTAAAGATTTAAGTTTCAAAAATCGTCAAAATAAAAGAGTGTTGATGTTTATTACAGGATGTGCGCTTATGCCGTTGTTATAATATATGTCATTGACCTCAGTAAGTGTATCTGAACTAAACAAATCATAAATGTAAGTGTGTCTCCAGCAAGCCATATCCGCCCGACTGCGTTCTAAATAGTTGTCGATATTGACATGAATCTGCGCCGGCGCAGCGCCGCGCTCCGCTATGTGGAACCTGTCCTGTACCCTCTGGAAGCATCTAGACTCCGTGGCGATGGCACATGGCGCATGGCGCAGGCAGCCGTTGACCTCGAAGCCTCTATGAAAACACCACGTCTATTTATAACTTGATTGACGTTACCATGATAAATACTCGGCTATCTGTATATATTTACATCACCGTGTATGTATGGAACCTGCGCCTGCGCGGTGCGCTGCGTCCGCGTCCGCGTCGCGTCGTTATTTAGAATATCTACTCTACAATTAGCGTCACTGTTATCTCTAGTTGATATACTGTTGATATAATATTCTCATGTAACATACAGTTAGTACAGCAATCGTTTTATGTTTTCTTTGAAATAGGATTATTTACGATTATTTTTATTTTAAAATTGTTCTGAATGGTTTTTCACCGATGTGCGAAACTTATCTTATTCATATATTTTATTTTTGGTTAGTGTAATATAAACGCAATAATACGCACAATGGCCCAAATAATGAGGCTAAGTGCGGAAACAGCCCCGTAAAACTAAACTAAACTAAACTATATTAAAATATTTATGTGTGCGCATATTTCTTTACTTTGCTTTGCTCGTTTAATTTTTCTCAGAATTGTAGCATTTCGAATGTGTTGTATTTCACAGAGATACATTGCACCGTTTGCTTTGACAATTGATGTTATACATTATTTTTGTGGTGGTAGTGTATTGCGTCAAACGGCGAATGACGCACGGGTGCCGCTACCGAAATAATTGTCGAACGTTTGTCTAGACAGACACTATTCATGATAATCTTGAGGCGATCTCTCCATTCACACAATCTCGGTTCTAATATCCAATATCAACATTGTGAATATGAATATTGAATGCGAATACCTTCTTTAAATTATTACAAAACATCACACATGTACTTGCATCATCTAGTGAACTTTTTGCTGTTTCGGGTTTGGTACCTACGACTTTATTTTTCACTTGATGTTAAAGCTTAAAAAAAACATTTTATAGAGACTTTGATCCTCAAAAATGTTAATTATACTTGTGATACCTCTGATTTTTTGTACATATAACAAACACGTGACTTAAAAGAGGTTGTAATGTAGGGACTAAACTATGTAGACAAATACATAATAAATAACACGTTTATTTATGCAAAACTACTGTAAAATCAAATATCACCCTTGAACTATCACAAGTAGTGACGAGTCACGAGACCTAGGTAATATCCATAACATAACAAAATCTTGCTTGCTTGTGTATCCGAACTTAAATTATGTAAACAGTGCTTTTTCTGGCTGGTTACCATGACTCACCGGGTAGTTATACCGGAAAATCCTATATTGGTTAAAGTCATATTCATACAGATGATTATTTTGGTGGGGTGAAATGAGACTATAACATCGTAGGCTGTATCACAGACCTTGCCGCAATAGAACGTAAAAAATGTTGACAAACGTGCTGCAAGCCAATACAGCACCATTTACGCCAGCAATATTTAATATATTCTACCGAGTAAGTACTCATTCAGACACGCGCCCACCACGCGCGCCACACGCGTCCAACTCGCTTTGAAATTGGTTGTATATAAAATTTGAGTCTTATGACACATCTATAGATCACAAATTGCATTTATGCAAGTTCACCCGCTCACGCCTTGCACCCGTGTGGGATCCGGGTGTGATTACATGGCAGAAAATCTCTTTTGGAAAAAAATTCAACGGATGGCGCACTTATAGATTTTGACATTTATCGGAACACGTGACTCGTCTATAATCTCTATGACACGTCTCTATTTGTATCTATCACATCTGTTGCAAAATACTGTCGTAAGTTTTTCCAGAAGTCGAAGCACCAATTGAATTATTTGGAAAGAAAGAAAGCTCAAAAACTTTCACACCAAAAATCATTACCACAAAGTATAGATAATATGAACCAATTGCTTCTAGTGAACGAAGTAGTCCAATCACTAGTAGTGTAAGAAGGTGCGAAGCGTGCGCGTGCCGAGCGCGGGTATTAGGCGGGCGCAACGCGTATGCGGGTCCTGTGCGTGATCGACGCGTGTCATCTGAACACGCCTTAAGGGCTTCTATTCTCCAAAATAAAAATTAAAAGGACGAAATAAAAGACGAAACAAACGAAAATCACAAAACAAAGTATGTAGGTATGACCTGACAAAGTAAGCATAATAAATTCTTAAATAGACCGCAATTGTATTGCCTGTACCTATTGTTTCATATACGGCCTCAATGTTTAGTTCAGAGTACTTATAACTTACTTCCTTCAGTCTGATAAAGGGAACTAAGTTGTTTGTAGTTGTATTTTTGATCGTTACTCTATTTGAGAAGAAAAACCTGGGCCTTGGTACCAATTTCCGTGATTCTTTCTTCCGTATTTAGTCATTGTTTACTCCCTCTTCGTTTAATATTAGGTACGCTTAGACAAAAAAGTAATAATATTTTAAATAAAATAGTCAATAATATTTTCTAACTTTATTTTTAATTTTAACTATTTGACTGTTGTCCATATGTGTCTAAAATTTTGTGCTTTTCGTTAGAGTATTATTCAATTGTAACTTAGGAAGTTAACAGTAATCTATGTTAAATGAACCGCGAAATTGCAAGAATAGTTTTTTAACTTTATTTATCTTGTTTGGTTGATATTTCCTGTAAACTCGGAGATAAGTTCGTGCGTTCAGATTTTCTACGTTCTCTTGTGTTCTCCAGTTTCTTTGTAAGTTATTGTCTGTTGAAAAGGTTATGTTCAATTCCCGAAAGATGTGTTGTTGATTTTCTTGTGAAGACGTGTAGGCGCCGGGCGTTGATATTCGCCGTGACCTTTTACTGTTCTGTTTACTCGAACTATAACTATATCTTCTTGGAATACTATGGATATGTTTACTTAATTAAATATAAGTTCAACTGTGTTAATATCCCTTTAATATACCTATTTATTTAGTAGCTGGAACGTGTATTGTGTTTCCAAAATTAATTTAATTGTAGAGTCCATTTGGTGTATTTGGTACATAATTACACACTTAGAGGTGAAACATTATTTTTCCAGTGTGAATTCAGAACGTTTGTATTTTCCACGGCAATTAGTGTTGTTTCATGAGCGGTAGATATAATAAGAATATGACATCACGTGTTATCGTATCGTGTCTCGCTAATACACTGTTTGTACTCGCGAATGTTTGTCGAAGCTGTGGCACACTTTACCTAGGTAGTTCCTATCTAGCTGTATTAGCATTGTTGTTTCCTATATCAACCATTTATTTATTATAAGTTTTAGAGCTGTAATAGAATGTTATGAATTTAAATGCCAGATTGCCAAACACAGGGTTGCGGGTTCGATGCCCGCCTCAGACAAGTATTTATGCTTAGATATTTGTCTGTGGTCTGGTTGTTTCTATGTATTATAAGTATATATTTACAAAAAGAAAAGTATATAAGTAGTATATCCGTTGTCTAGCACCCATAACACAAGTCTAGTTACTTAACTTGGGGCTAGATGGCGATGTGTGGAATGTCCTGCAATATTTATTTATTATTTATTTATTTCTTTAAACTCTCCCATTTTGGTCTTTTCTACATTATTTCAAACGTCTCTGTCTTAGGCTTTCCACCAGTCTCAGTCAAGTGCACTAGTTACATCGTCGTTTAATTTATCAACGTTATTATAATGTAGCAGAGTTGATGAAAAATAGAGAAGATCATGTATGAGTAATATCTGTAACTCTGTATGTAATTGACGTGTCATGTCTTGGTATGCAAGTGTTACATTTATAGAGAAGAGTGGGCGCGGAAGCGGTAATAAGCCGGTGTCAACAGTTCACACTCCGAAATTGACCAGAGTAGGGCACTCGCCACTCGTCACCTGCTCCACACACACAACTTCCAGCCTTGGCGATGCGTCACATCACAACGGAACAAGCGATATTCTTGAGTTGACCAGAGGTTACTGGATCAAACCAACATAATAATGTACTGAATAGCAAACTATTTAGACGTTTAAATACTACATACAATAAGAAATGACAAACGCTTTGTACCCACACAACCGTGTTACAATTCTAGTTAAATTACATTTTTGTTTTTCCAATAATATACAGGTATATTAAAATATTTACCAACAACTGATGCAACTAACGTTAAAATGTAGATCCTGTCTCTAATCGAGTTATTGCGTCGGAAGATTCCACGCGCACCGGATCACTTGCAGGGCAAATCAGCAATCGACTGGTTCTACTCAATATAAGCTGTTATGATCATCTCGTTTATATTCTCATGGATAGTCTAGCTATTTGCTATTAACTACCGACAGTAACTGCGGAAATATTGATTACTAGCAGCGCTCCGCGGTTTCACGCAAAACTCGCGTAACTCTCGATCCCGTGGGAATATCGAGATAAAAAGTAGCGTACGTTACGCCCAGTGAACCAATGTATCCCTATACCAAGTTTCATAAAAATCAGTCGAGTATTTTCGGAGCCTATTCGTAACAAACGTAAAAACAATGAAATGTTTCCTCCTTATAATGTAAGTAAGTAGTCTTCTAATTCATTATATGCCTTTGTTATTGTCTTGACTTAAATAACAACTGTACTTCTGTATACAAAATCTGTTTTTCAAATGTATTTTTAATATATTTGTGTTTTTCTCTTTTCTGTAATGAATACATTATACCAGTTTTATAGTTTGATTCAGTCTTTATCAGTAACTAATCTTTCTTGTTTTTTTTTTATCTTTAGACACATCAACAAGATTGAATTGATAAGAATCAACAGTGTTAATATTACAAACATTAACTTTATGAAGTAGATGCAAATAATTTGCTAGTGAGTGAATATATTTGATCTTCGATCATGCAAAAACCACTAAACTTTAATGTGATAGGGTTTTCTCAAAGAGTTATCCAGCATTTGTATGATTCTTCAACTTTGTATAATTATTGTTATATTAATTGCTATTAACATGTAGTATGTAGTGTTATCTAGTTGATTGAATCCGGCGTTACTTTTCGGAACTCCATATCTGTAATGGAAGTATTAATATTTAGTTTTTAGTTCCGAGCCTAGTGCCAAAACACAAAATGCAGAGCGACGTCGTATCTAACGTTTGTCGCCCATATAGCGCGGTCGGGGTCCAATCCTGATGATGCGTCGTGTAGACGCGAAACACGTGTCGTGGTTTATGAATGGTGTCACTAATACTAACTTTTGCTTGTCCTCATTGCATGCCTCTTCAAGTGGGCGGGAGGGCGGTGCACTTTGCATTTTGTGTTTTGGCACTAGGCTCGGAACTAAAAACTAAATATTAATACTTCCATTATTGTAGTGTTATCTGTTAAATAATGCTAGTCCAAAGGTCAAGTCAACAAAAAGGAAAGTTCTGTTGTCTATAAACATGTTATTATGTTGGTTTCTTTAAATATTTATTCCATTCAATTATCATTAAAGGTCAACTTATAAATAACTTAATATTTTGCACAGATATAACATAAAACAACATAAAATAACAACTTCATATGTACTATTTGCCCCGTTGCCGTAGAACATGATGTTTTCAGACAGAAAAGAAAGGAAAGCGCCAGTCCAAGTGTCTAGAACTAGAATAAGTTAGTATACTAACAGAAGAATCAATATTCAATGTAGAGATGACCAGTCATTTACGAAAAGACCGTATTAATTCTCAAACTCTACTCCATACAATAAATAAATATTACAGGACATTCCACACTTCGCCATCTAGCCTCAAGTTAAGTAACTAGACTTATGTTATGGGTGCTAGGCAACGGATAACTACTTATATACTTTTCTTTTGTAAACAAATACTTATACATAGAAACAACCAGACCACAGTCAAATATCTGACCATAAATACTTGTCTGAGGCGGGAATCGAACCCGCAACCCTGTGTTTGTGTTTGGCAATAGTAACAGTTGTTTTTGTAACCTTTTTGCAAATATTTGTAACCATCAAAGGTTTGTTTGAAGTATGTTGTGAGCTTATTGTGAGCGTAGGCGTTGGGTCGGAGGCGCGTCTGACGGCGACCTACCACACCGCACGCGACAGCGGGACACCTACGCAACTCTACAAGGTCTAGGTGAACTTCCACAGGTGGATTCTTATATTCAGTATTCACGTTAACATTTTAGCTTTGATCTTGTTTTTCTTTGACGGTGGATACGTATTTGGCTATAATGTATTTTGGTTCTTTAAATTGTTTAGTATACTTATATCGTATCAGAAACTAGTCTGCAGTAATTGTTATGTTCTCTAACTCACCGATATCGTTACTGCATATCCTTAAATTACTTTTGAAGTGTATTTAAAGCATATTGAACCGGAAACTTTAAAATGGTTGTCGAAGTAATGCACGGCCGGAAATGACGTGCCCGCCCGCGCTGTGATGCCAACTCCCGCTCTCGTCCGTCCGAAATACGTTTTGGCTCTTTAAACTACATTTTGCTATTAAACAAACATGTTTCAGTTTTGCTGTACCTGTGTACTGTTTGTCTATTCAATTCCATAGTATAATAATTAGGATGTTGATCTCTTTCATTCTATGTATCTTTCTATGGTTCTTAACTAGTAAATATTTTGATTAAAAATAATGTTTCTAAGATCACCTTATCAGTGTCATCGGTGACGCTGTGTTTATAAGTTATAGAGTGTTAAATTTAAATCAAAATGAAACTTGCCAAAATTTTTACTTTACTGATTTTGCTAATTTTGATGGTCGTAAAATTCAAATACTTAAATAAAATCGTTCGTATTCATAACGATTTTATTAGGTCATGAATAACACTTTTTATTTATCGAAATATTTAGATTGAATTATGACATTTAATGCATAAAAAATGGTGTAGAAGGCCTGCTAAATAGATTTCGGCCATTTGAATAAAGGATTTTGAGTTATTGAATAGGCACCAATACAACAGTTAAGCTATATAAATCTCGATAAAATTTACGATATCAGTACCTATTTCTGAACTAGAAATAAAAAGTATAGAGTATATTCGAATATAGAGATGCCATAAATGGCGTTCCCAACGCGTTTCTAATATAGTGTGCGCATAGATAGAACGTGCACGTCTGTCAGTATGTCTATAAGTTCCCTCGGCCGGCTATTCTGGTTAGGCTATAAACGGACTCGCTGGTTGCCCGGTATTATTAGCGATGGCCAAACGATGTTGGATATATACACATTTCGCACCTGATTGGATCGATGCCAGGATTAGCTCTTGTTAGCTAGGATTTCACCCTACACATATTATTAAAGAAATTTTAACAAATTATTGTTCTAAAATCTTAAACACAATCTCTATCTTAAACTTTATAAAAGCACACTATGACTATAATATGTCGAAGATTGATTGGCGTAAATTACCATTGACATAACTTGATTTAAATCAACCTGGATTCGTTTTTATTTGTTTTAGAGCCATACATATTGCGTTCAACCAACAAGCTGTCGTAATGACTTCCATTTACGGCATCTTGAACCACATTTGTGCCAATATATTCCAAACTTTCTGTGTTGGTTGACTCACACGAACTTTCCATTTTGTGCTTTTATTGAAATTGCTTCTTCTTTCTTTTGTGTATTTTATGTTTTGTTTGCGTTATCTTTAGTCTTTAGCCTGGGTTTCCCTATGTGTTCATTGTCAGCCTCATTACAAACATTATTGTCGGAAAACTATCGATCTTTAGTTTTACAACTAAATTCTTCTACGAATTTATCTCGGAACGTCTTCCTAAAAATAGTTTTATTACTTCCTCATTAGATACGCATTATGTTTGTTACGAGGCTGTAAATTTTGTCGTTTTAGAGCTCTCGCCAATTCAAAGCATGTATTGTTGTATATTTGGCATTACGTATTATATTGTAACAGAAGATTTATATGTATTCTAGCTATTAACGAGGTGAGGACTAAATGAATTGTGCTATGTTGGCAGAAGCCGGTAGTTATTAATTTGAATTTTCGTTGATCATACTATTGCGTGTTTGGAACGTTGACTAGAGATTGTCGGGCAGATAACGTCTGACACGCTGATT
Source organism: Idaea straminata (assembly GCA_951213275.1). Lineage (NCBI taxonomy): Eukaryota > Metazoa > Arthropoda > Insecta > Lepidoptera > Geometridae > Idaea > Idaea straminata. Next base: position 14,444,733 of record OX577853.1, read on the forward strand.
TATAATCAAAATATTAGTTTTCTATTATTTACTGACACTGTTCCCACTAATATCGAAGTTAATAGTTCTCGTTTGTTGACGATATATAGCGGTACTGACGCCTGACAACTACGTATGACTACGTTATTCTTGTAACAGTCAGTTCGCGATGCAAGATATTAATTATGCCTAGGACATGTAACGAATAATTGAATGGTTTTGAAGACAAATGTTGAGCGGATTTGAGCCACTATTATTAGACCGTCTAGGTGTGAGACATGAGCTGTGTGTATATTTAAATTAATTATGTTGTATGCAGTTCACAGCTGTAAAGGGTGATACCGGTCATAATGAACTCCGCTGATAAATAACACTAATACAGAGCGATAGTTAAAGCGAGTGTTTGATCTAACAAACTAATATTGTGACGTCTTATAAAGGTAAACCGCGACCAGGAATCTATTATACATAATTTTGCCGTACAAACCGCATTGTGCCACGTATTGTTTGTGATTAATTGGAGGTATGAGTCAGACGATGATTTGTAAATTTCATATTTTTCCGAAACAATTGCTTTGTCAAAACATTGGAACTTAGTCAAGAGTGATTAATGATCAGTTGAAAGGTGTATAAATGATGACTAGAGAGATGGGGCAGCAGCAGAAGAGCACCTTGACCGCGTTGCATGCGGTAGACTGTGGGTCGCCGCGCGCCTGCTGCGATCGGTAGCGCGCGGTGAGGGCGCGCGGGTAGTTCACTCCCGCCCCTCGCCTCGCATCATCTCGCATCGCATCGCGGTACACTCGGTGAACGTTATGATAACGCTTATCTTGTCGACATACTTTCATATTGTTAGAAATTAACATAATTTAACTGAATTTAACAGTTTATGTAAATTTGTGCTCGTTCGTCAAGAAGTAACTGGAAATCCGTTACGATATAAGGAAAACTCATAAAAATTAAGTTACCAATTTTTTAATCTTCAATGTGAATATCAGCAGAGCGGCCTACTGTTATCGACTATAGAGGTAGTATAGGCGCATGAGTAAAGAATATAACCAGAAACTAAGGTTTTTCGGAGCTGTCAAAATTGATACTTACTCATTTAGGGCTGGCACAGTTGGATTATATTAAATAAAAAAAATTGTATCAGTGTCTTTCATTCAGGGCGTTTATTTTGACGCGTTGACAATTTAATCTGAATTTTGATGAATAATAAATAAATGAATGATGAACATAATACCTATATCAGACTCTCCAGAAAGCTTTACTGTCACATAACCAAACGTTAAATAAATGAACGTTGCGTATTCACAAGTAGTATATAATAGATTTAACCATACTATCCGTTGCGTCTAGTCACTATAACACAAACCTAGTTACTTAGACTGGAGCACTCGCTCACTCACTCAATTGTTCTCACCCTTCCTTGGAAATAATTAAAATCAAATAAGTCTTCTTTTCGTCACTCGTCACCATAACACAAGCCTAGTCCACACTCACTCCCTCCCGACTAAAGACCAAAATGGTAACACTATATTATTATTAAACAAATAAAAAAGCTTTTAAAAATATATTTAAAAACAAGCTTTTATTGAATTGTCACGCGATTTACACATGTTTGCATTTCAGCTCAATCGGTAACCGGGAAGTGGATCAAATTTTATTTGTAAGATTCCATGACAATCATCGGGACAGGTGAAGCTAAATAAAAGCTTGTAATATAAAACAAACACGAGACGCGTGACGTTTACCGCTCGCATGTGAGTGTGACAGCCCTGAACTCGGGCACTGGCTGTGCCAGTATAAACCGCTTTCTCTCTATACGTGACGGGCCGCCAGTGCTCACTGCAGTGCAATAAAACCTTAGTCTCTAGTTCTATTATTTACTTATGTGGTATAGGCACAGATGGCGAACGACAAGTATATTTCAATGTTACGCCTGGCAGCGCAAGCCAATGGATGTGGTATTTCAGGTATTAGTTATCTAATAGCGAGCGGTGCAGTAAACGTGTGTGTCGTAATTCGTTGTATTGCAAGGTGATGTTGATGAGAATAGTGTAGCGTTGTGCAACGCTTGCGCTGTCAGCAGCAAGCGTCCCGTCCCGGCGCGGGCGCACTCACGCTACTCCCGGCCAAGGTCTGCACGATATAACCGTTGCATTGGACGCTCGCTCTCATATATCGATCTAATCTTTACGGCCATCAGCGTTTGTTTGTGATTTTAATTTTGTCACTTATTATCAAAACTATCATCTCTACATTCACAACTTTAACCAATCAATATGGATAATCATAACGAAATATCTGCCACATGCTATTCTTCAAATTGAATTAGTTTTTTCGTTCCCCGTTACCAATGAACCGTTACGAATAAGTAATTAATAGTAACATCTCACGTCTGTCTGTCAGCGTTGGCGCCAACTGGCCTCGCAACTGGGACGGGAATTAGGAAATGATTCGGTCTCACACAGATATAAATAACGAGACGATATCCCGGCTGATTGATCCTCGATATCTTAATGGGTATTTTATTTAATCAGAGTGTTTAAATTACGGATTCATATGGTTTTATTGAAATTGGGTTTATCTTCTGGTCGAGATTAACGACGACGACACGATCTCAGTCGACTTGTCCTAATTTTCATTTTAATATTATTCCGTGACCCATTTCGGTTTATCGAAACAGCAGAAAAGCGTTCAAGACTTTATTTCTTGCGAAGAAGACCCTTTAAGTCCGCAATATAGCGTAATATAGCATCTTAATTGTGTAAGGAGTGTTTACAGAATCGTTTTTATTGTTTTGGAAGGTAGCAGCGTCGTCGGGCGGCTTCCTCTTTCTGAATGAAATGACGCAAAAGCGACGTACTCGACAACGCTGTGGCGTAGTAGGCCAATATTTTTCCTACTCATTTGTTTTTAAATGCTATTTATGCGGTTAACATTTAACCGCCAAAGGTCATACAACTCTGTCATTGCTTGTAATTTGTATTTATTGAATACTTATTGTAGCTCGTGCATAGTAAAGTAAGTATTCTTTGAATGAATTATTTGTTGTTTTTTTACATGGTCAATGCCTACAGTGCCTAGTAAACACAGGTAAAAACAATCAGCCAATGGAGTCATTATGTTTTGTCGAGGAAATTCCCATAGTGAATGTTATTGAGTGCACAACACACGGGGCGCGGCGCATGTAGGTCAATGCAGTATTTACTGGAAAATCACCGTCGCTCGCTACATCTTGTTTATTGCTTACAGTATGTATACATTTGTGTACTGATAACTTCTTTTTATAAATCCAAGCTTGATTCTAGATAGTTGCCGGTGTATTTAAACTACTTTTATTATTTAATTACTAGTATCCACGTTTTTTCACCAAAATAATGTGGCCAATTTCCGTTTTATGGGTGCGGAGCTCTTAAAATATTTTGAACACGTTTTTCTTCATGACGTCACGTGTATGATTTTGATTTATGTTTTGCGTTGTTATGTAACAAATTATCGTATTCGCTTACGTTAAATCTAGTTTGTCTGTTTTTATTTCATTATGTCTGTGTCTTTTTAAACGGTGGCAGCATTATAGTGTCTTTATTAGATGCCATAGGACTTATAGTGTGGAGACATCGTTGTATCCTCTTGATTTCCTCTGTGTGCAGTGTCCTGCTGTAGTATCCTTTGTCCAGCGCGGCCTCAGGCGAGGCGCGCGGCGTTGGCGTGTGAAAGCGACACGATCTCGTCGCTTCAGCTGACCTTATCAACCGGAAGGGCAACGACCCCCGGATGTGATACCGCACCCGGCTGCACTCGCCCCCGACACACCCACACCTTCTTGTTATTCACTATATCTCTGACGCGATGACGGTGCAAATATTGCAAAGCATTTTCTAAGATTTATTCATTTCTTTTCTGATAATCATATACCTATACGATAATATACATTCTACTTTAAATGCACAAAATAATGTTCGTGCAAAGGTTTGCTAAGTTATATATTTTTATGTTTTATTTACCTATATATTTCTCATACCTTTCTGTCATTGTGTTGTTTAGTTAATAATGAAACGTCTTATTTGTTTCAGGTAAGACCTACAGCTACCAAACAAGCTAATTAGTGATCATCTGTCTACAAACAGGTAATCTATACTAATATTATAAAACTGAAGAGTTCGTTTGTTTGTTTGACGCGCTAATCTCAGGAGCTCAGGAGGATCTTAGGAGGTTCGAATTGAAAAAATATTTTTGTGTTGGATAGCCCATTTATCGAGCAAGGCTTTAGGCTACTTTTCATTTTGATATTCCCACGGGATCGGGGCTTACGCGAGTGAAACCGCGGAGCGCAGCTAGTTAACTAAATTAATTGTTTCATCAGTCTCCTCTTGCATAGAGAAACGTGCGCGTTGATTTGGCAGAATTTTTCTGCATTTATGTACGTTAGCCTCTGACAGTTATTGAACATCCGTGACGCTGTTATGACAGTTTGCATATTGTTATTAACAAGTTTTTTGCGTGGTAGGTATATGGCAAGTTTTTATAGAGGATGGTTTATTTTTTTGTTAGCCTTGTTAGCTGTTGATTACGTAGATCTGCAGAAATAACCTCTAACGAACATGATTGCAAGTTGCAAGCCTTAATGTTATTTCAATGTCGAATTGCGGTTTCTATTTGTTTTACATTGATGGGAATTCGTTGTGTAAATAATACTTATTTATATTAATAATAAATATAATAAATATTGCAGGACATTCCACACATCGCCATCTAGCCCCAAGCTAAGTAACTAGACTTGTGTTATGGGTGCTAGACAACGGATATACTACTTATATACTTTTCTTTTGTAAATATATACTTATAATACATAAAAACAACCAGACCAGAGACAAATATCTAAGCATAAATACTTGTCTGAGGCGGGAATCGAACCCGCAACCCTGTGTTTGGCAGTCCGGCGTGGTGACCATTGTGCCAACTGGGTCGTCCCATATTAGATTGAGTATATCAATTATAATTCATTATTCTAAGGCTAAGATAAATTAGTGATCGCTTAGATTTCGATCGGTAAGGACATTGCCCAGAAAACGATATATTAATGCACAATAATGTGTAGCCTTGCCGTTTAATTTCTTTACCTATCCCTTGCCGTTTACTTTCTTCACCTATCGCACCATACCACTTCAAATGCAATGTAATGTTATATTCTATTCCAGAAATAAATACGTATAAATGTTTAAATTAACTACAACAACACGAACGGTGTCTATTTCTGGATTATCCTTCCGTTTGAAACCTTATATGGCCGTATCACGGGCTATATTTAGCCCTGTTTCAGCAATGAGGTCATGCCGATTGTTTACCATGTCACATAATTCGTGGCTATTTACATGCTCTCATTCACCTTGATGTTTTATATTCAGTTCAAGTGATAATTATGTCACGATAAAGCTGTTCATATCTAACTTAAGTACCTCATCTAATTCGAGTACTGTCTGTTTAGTTTGCTATTTGCAAATGTTACTGTTTCAGGTTATGTAAATCTTCAATATTTAATTAACTAGCCGCGGTTTCACCCGCGTAACTCCCGATCCTGCGGGAATATCGGGATTAAAAGCCCATGTTACTTCCAAGGAATCAATGTATCCTCATATCAAGTTTCATCAAAATAGGTCCAGTAGTTTTGGAGCCTTTCATTACAAAAAAAGAACATCATTCCTCTTTATTAGTGTAGATTGAAGTTTCTGTGATTATTATCCTCTATTAGATTATTTTCTAAAAAAATAATAAACTTAATTTACTAAAATATTTACGGAAGCATTTTCCGCAAAGGTTATAAAACCAGCTTTTAAAAATAACACAAATTTAAGTAGATACAATAAAATATCTAAGTACTTATGTTTGTGAGGGTTAACTTGTAGAGTTTATTTATAACCGTGACATAACGCAGGCCTCGACATTGGTTGCGAATTAAAAATATTATGCTTATACGGGCTCTAAAAGTAATTGTTGTCTGTTTGAAAATATATTGCTTATAGAGGCATTTGTTCGATTTAAATGACATTAAACATTAAACTAACTCTTAGTAATTCTATAAGCTATACTATATATCTATACTTTATATTATAAAGCTGAAGAGTTTGTTTGTTTGAACTACTTAATCTCAGGAACTACTGGTTCGAATTGAAAAAATATTTTTGTGTTGGATAGTGCATTTATCGAGGAAGGCTTTAGGCTACGTTTTATTTTGATATTCCCACGGGATCGGGACTTACGCGGGTTAAAACCGCGGGGCGCAGCTAGTAAAGGATATTACGGAAGAAGACGCTTGCCTGATAATTATAGGTACCTTCCAACTTATAAATGTTTAGTCTCACATGTATCCTCATGCACTGTGGAGCCCATCTCATCACCACCTTCTGTATTGTTCCCGCCTCTCATATTTCATAGATGCTTATCTACTGTCAATTCTGACGTGCCGCGTGCTTAATTTGTCGGGGAGAGACCCTGGCGCATTACGTCTATCTCGGACACCAGCGTCTCACAATAATTGTGTTAATTGTAACCTAGTATAACCTACATAAGTTTGCCATGTTTTATTGTGGGATGATGTAAACTTTATTTATCTCTGCCGTTATAATAGAGTAAGTTACTCTATTATAACAGTATTCGGATTCGTGCATGATCTTGAAATTCCATTGATACTGTAATTAAATATGTATTTATGTCTTAGCTGTACAAACGTGTTTACTTATTCTCACGACTCACGTGACCATAACAGACTCGCCTCGGTACAGTACATTTTCCTGTTAAATTTGTGTAAGGAAAAAATAATTCGATCACAAAATTATAATTTGTTAAATCTTAGTTTGAGGTAAATAAATAAAAAAAACAATTCAGAAGTTATTCCTCATCTCAGAATACACTGTGTTTCTTGACGTATACAATTTGGGAGTCCTTGATTTGGGAGTCCTTGTAGTTGGGAGTCCTTGAGTTTGGGAGTCCTTGAGTTGAACTTAAGTTTCAGTTGGGTTAGTTCTTTAACGCAAGCGTTCTACACACTCACTGAGAACTATATTAAAAGTTCTTATTGACTGTGATATACGCACAGCTCAAACCAATGGACAGATCGGGCTAAAATGTAGTAAACATAAATAAATAATGTAGGAATCCATCCGATGCGTAGGACTTTGAAAAATTGAAACCCTACGCGTACAAAGACGCGGGTCAAAGCTATCAGATGATCCCAAGTCCCACACTGGCCCGATTTTATAAAAATATTAATATGTTGTGTTGAATGAAAATTGTTATGTAAATGATATTTATATGCACCTACCCAATTAATTCAATTGTAATTGATGCATGTCGTATAAATTCCGGCACAGCGAACGTGGCCCAGGGGTCGTTATACTCCGAAGGCGAGCCGATAAACCGTGGATACCATGATGCAACTCTAATGACCATAAAACTTACATTACTATGTACTATTATAACTTATGTATTTGTAAACAACAATATTGTTAAGTGTACTTTATGCCACGCTTCGTTACTTAGGCCCCTTATTATGTTAATATTGTGTGCTGTTTTTAACTGGGTTCCTAATTTAATATGGTAGAGTTATTTCGCTTTTACTATTCCGTGAAGTTATACGAGTAAAGAGATAACCAAATAAAAAACATGTTCTGTTAATATTTTATTTGTTTTCCTTTTCCTGTCGTTTCTTTAGCTCTTCTTGAAGATACCTACTGTTATGACTTGTTGTAATTCGTTTTAAAACATGTTTTCCTATAGCGATTCCGCCATCATTTTAAATCTACTTAACAGTATCAATAATTATTATAATGAAAATGAATAAATCATTAGAACCGCTGCCACATCAATGTATTGGTGTCGCAACAATTTGCACATCAATAGTTGCCACGAGTTTTACATAATCAAGTAGTCGACGAACAATGATAATCAAAACATTGTTTATGACAGAAATAGACATCAAAAAGACCGCAACACTCCTCATAATGCACTCGAACAGAAATAACAAGTGATTCACCTCATCACCATCGACGCGACGTTAGTAAGTGTCATTTGAAACGTAAGCGTGAACATAACTTAGAAATCATAGTTATAGACTTAAATATTTCTCCATTCTTATTCATTGCTGTATTGTTTTTAATATATGAAATACTCATGGAACAGTAGAATATATGCTTTCAGTGTTAGCCTTGTCGATTTCGACTGCTATCCCTAAGAACAATCGTTAATGGCGGTCTGAAAACTAGCGACAGACGAAGCATACAATACGCATACATAAAAGAAAGAGCAGCTTCTTAATTTTTTCCAAAACGTTGTAATTCTTATCATCTACTGAAAGTTTACATAATTCAATATTTGTGCTCACTGATAATCGAAAAAAGTATGCAATTTAATTTAAATCTAACGTGATAATAGGTAGTATAACAACTTCTATCTTATTAAACCGACCATGTATTTATAGCAGTTCTTTATCTTCTGTGCAATTAACCGCAACAGTATCAATTATTATTGTACGTACAGCTATCACAATTAATCAATGTTCATTAGCAACCGCTTAGTTATTAATTATTATCGTCGATAAGAAGTCTATTTTTATAGTTTACAAAATAGGAATCCTTTAATACCGCCTACTTCGCCTTCTCTTTGTTAGAATACGTCATCTCCCAAACTTCGTATTATTGTCGATGACGCAATACATTTTTCGATTAGCTATTTTTAACATTTCGCTGTTATATGGTTTATTTTCAAGTCGTGTCGGTCCCTTCAACCGAAAATACCGGTTTTAGAATCGAAACTGCTAGAACTATTTAAATGCTCAGTACACGTTCAAGTAGAGAAGATTAAGCTGTTACATTAGAACTGTACTTATAGACTTTTTTAGGCTTGTCGCAAGCATCAAGCCACACAGGTACGGCAAGCATCAAGATAGATAGATAGAGAGATAAACACTTTATTGCACCATAAAAACAGAACGCAAAATGATTACATACAACAAAAACAAAAATAAATTCTAACTTATAACTACTTATATGCTAAAAGAAAATTGATATTTAGTACCTTACGATATGGCACAATGGGCGGCCTTATCGCTAAAAGCGATCTCTTCCAGGCAACCTTTGGATGGACAAGAATTAAGGAAGGGGATGGGTGGGTTGTTTATAACGCGATAGAAATATAAGGAGGATAATAATAAATACGTATTAAAATAATATATAATATAAAATAATAAATATTAAAATACATATATAAATAATAAATATTAAAATCGGGTATCTACAGCTTTATTCAAGCATTCACAGAATTATGTTAATTATTGTAGCTTTAATTTAATTTATTAGGATTACTCCACATGTGTAAGTAATTGTTCTGACTAAATATTGTTTTCATCACAAAGCGGTTCCCGTATTGAATAATTCGCAGAGCGGATATAGCAATTTTTCCAAACACGAATGTTTGATTGTTTGTTTGGCCCGCCCTCGCACTCCAGATGTCGACCGGCTAAATATAACCAGTGTGTGGTCACGCCGCGCTGCCGTGCCGTGATGCCCAGCCGCGCTTCTATTATTATTGTAGCATGCGAATTTTGATTTTATTAATCTTTATTTAATCGTTTATATCTTCTTTTGATTCATTTATAGCTTCAACTGTTTGTTGTGAGTAAGATTATTCGCTTTCATTGAATAAAGTCGGTACATAGTGTTGACTGAAAATGTTGTTGTGAACTTGCTTACACGTGCCTTCTTACTTACGCAGGTATCCTAAGTATTTAAATTAGTTGTAAACATTTAACCTTTCAGTCGTTTTATTTATTTTATAGTTAGTTTAATTTAAAAAAGCGGTTCAGTTACTTATATCGATTTTATATGCGCAGATATATAAATATACATGAGTAGGTGAATTGAATACATTATATTCACCTACTTTATGATTGTTTTATTTAAAACTAAGTTTGTTTATATATTCTGTACAATAAATTCAGTGAAATTAATATTTAAAGTATAAAGAATAAATGTAAAGTTTATAGTGTAAACCACAAACAACATAGGTCCAAAAATAGTACCCTGAGCCACTCCTGGAATAGCTTCAAGTTTTAAAGCCATCGATCGTTCTAATATTAGACAAGCAACTTGTTTCACACTTTGTTGTTCTAAAATAACTCGGAACCCCTCTCTACGGTCGCGGTGCTCTTCACTTGTAGATATTTACGTTTTAGTTAAACAGGTTCTCGGTAGCTCGATTAGAATCTAAATAAAATGTGAAACTTCTATTTTATAGGATATGTTAATTGTAACTAAAGTGTCTAAAAACTTAATATACTTCATGTGAAACATAGAATTCTTCACAAAAAAACCTGTAACATACACATACTGAATTGAATTGTTATCGAAAAAAGAAATAAGTAGGTATTACATATTCAACACCTTAGTAAATGTTTGCCCAGATTTCGTCAAAATACTAGGTATATAATTTACAATACCACCCGCGTCCCCGATAAAGATAAAATACACGTGTAAAATCTGTCGAATATCATTATAATTGTCTTTACAAAAATATCACAAAAAAGAGTCCCAAGAGCCGTCGTATCCGGATTTAGGTCCTCTAAAAATAACATAACGGAATGTGCCCATCTGTTTATAGAGTAGACACGCGAAGCGGGGGAGATTTACTAGTCTATTTTCGTTAGAGGAGCAGGTCTCTTACAGGTTTACAAAAAATCTAGCTGAGGTTAGTGAGGGTGTCGATCTCTATCCTACAAGTGAAGGGAACAAATCATGCACGCCACGTGACGTCACTTGTTTGTAAACAAACAATGTTACAGGCGTTACCTTGCTTTCTTGACGCTTGAAAGCAAGGTAACGCCTGTAACATTGTATACGAGTATAACTAAAGCAAAACTACATTTTTCTTATCGTAATGGTATCGATATACCGTAAAAAATAGAAATTTAATCGTTTGATAAATACTTAAATCAGTACCTACTTGCTGTAGATATTTTGATAAATACAATTAAATTCGTTCTTTGAGTCATTGATTCAACATTAATAAAGGTAAACAAGATATACTCTAGAGGGAAAAAACTTGAAATATTAACAAGATTGTGTAAGATCTTGCACTTTAAATAATTATCATCGCCATAAACGTGGCCGTAAACAATATAATGTCAAATCACTTTAATATTATGTTACCTTTAAATTTTTAATGTTAATAATGATTCTATACAAGTTAATGATCATAATTGCTTTTACAGGATCATTAAACGACGTTATATCAAGTAGAATATTAGAAACAATAAAATAATATTGCAGTTGTAGCAAGAAATGTAATAAATATAAGAATAGTACAAGAGAATCCTTCAAACAAAGAGCATTCACATGTGAGTCAATAGGGACGGAATCCTTTGAAGCGATATTACAAGCCTTTGTATGGTAAACTAATTATAGCCCGGTATCTATAAATAGATGTGAATCACTCCTGCGCAGTCAACGCGCCGAGAACGTTTCCATTTAGTTGTGAATTGCTGCATGCATGTGCGAGCACATGTGCACATAACCTATTTTATATATTAAAATTTTAACGTCTATGTTCAATTTCTACAACTGTTGCTGAACGATGTAATTCTCCTTGATATTAATATGCTAACTGATCATCTAGTAAATTCTACTACTTTAAATTGTAATTCTAAAAAAAATGACAGGAACTATGAAAAGCTATGATGAAACGGGTACTTTACGATTTGACGCCAAATCAATTTGGGTATTTTACACAAGCTACTGATTATGCTGTAGTTATTGAAACCGAGATATTTACGAAATTTTCACTTTAATCATTTTGTAAATAAAGTATAAAATTATTAGTAAGTAGCTTTGCTTTTTGTGCCCTGCAGTTGAAGTAGTTTTACATCTTTGAAGTATTTACTGATTTTGCGTTTGGTAGCTGCGCCACTACTTTTAGTCAGCCTCGTTGATCCAAAAAGGAAGGCGACTGGTCCATTTTTAATCTTTCCGGTGGCGCATGTCGGCTGCATTTAGCAGTGTTACAAATAGCAGCAGATCGAGCGGGCTACGCTCGCTTTGTGAAATAAACAGTTTACACGAACCGAAATAGATTTAGTATCTGGATCTGGAACGAGTAAAGAGTTCGCTTTTATGGTGTTTTATTTATGTACGGGCACGAGGTTTTAAGCAGGATGCATTCGGAGGCGGCATCTTGAGTTCGGAACATTTCCTGAAACACATTGTCTATACGTCGGCGTCGCCGCGTCGGTACATCTTCATGATGTCATCGATGCAACCAATCACCTTTCCTAGAGTTTGTAGAAGCTTTAGCAATCTCATATCTCTGACAGATGTTGGTTGGTAATCTTCGTAAAACTATAGTTAGTATGTGAGTAGGTATGTCGTCGTACATAAACAGGATAGATCGCAATAAAGCTCTCGTTTTAATGTGTTACAAGTGTAGTAAACAGTGTCGCGGAAGGATGACTTACATTATAGGGTACCTCCTACGCCTTCCACGTTTTCCAAGAATAATACTAATATCTCTATAATAAGTGTTATTCTTGGAAGATTCGCGATCGTCCCTTCAATTTATTTTATTACACAAATATATATCTAGATTATACCTGTCGTTTTGCCTGCGTAAATACCACAGTTACCCCACGTAAATACTCCACTGGAATAAACAAACTGGCTTATTTAAAATGTTGGCAAAGATTGTTCTTTATACCAAAATATCTTTAACAAAAACTATGTTCTTGTTAAATTGCACAAGGTAGCGTAGGTAATTTCAAAACGTTTGCTTGACATGCTAAACACCCGCGCCGCCGCCGGATAATTCCCCGACTGCGATGAACGCTTAGCTTATTTTAAAATCGTAAGTAATTAACCATGTTTCAGGATATTTTCAAAATATACTAAGTATAATAATGATGCCGACTTATTATTCTTCTTTTCGCACGAATCGAGTATTTGCTTCTCCTGATGTTAGACTCTTTAGGTTGCTCCGTAAGCCTCTAACCGGGACCCAGTCAGTATTACTTATTAGCCTATTTACCATATAGCAGTATTGCCAACTCTGTTAAAAGTTAAATGAGCTTGCTTGTAATAAAATAAATTTTTTATCACAGTTGCTCATAAAGTGGATCTTATTCAACGGCTTTTAGGCTCATAATCCAACATATTAAGCACGCGTGCGTTTTACATTTCCAACCTAGTGCTATAAAGTTATCCCGATAAGTTAAATACGTATCTTACTGCTAATTACATGTTAGGTAGGTGAAACATTCTTAATTTATCTGGGTTATACTGTTTTGATGTATAAAAAAGGTAGGTACTAAAGAGTTTTTTATCTACCAAAAATGGTTGTCTCTAAAGTCGGTTTACGAACGAAAATTTTACGTGATAATGACTTAGAAAACGATTAAAAATTAAGTTATGTTTATTTTTTGTTTTTTCTTTACTTAAATATATTGTTTTTCCGTACCATTGTATTTTGTTTTAACCCCCGACAAATGGAAAAAAACCCTAAAAAATATTGTATGTCAGACGAGGCTGTATAGGTTAAAAGTCTTTTGCCTGGCCTTTCGGGAGTATAATTAACAAAAAAATATTGCCTGAAAAAATTGTGAACATAAACTTATCACCAAATATTTTGTTTATTATTATTATATATTTATTATTTTCTTTTCTTTTCAAGTTTTTTCTTTTATTCGCAACTGTGATAAAAAACGTCGTACGATACACGTGTGGAATTGATATTTGCATCTTGGCTTTTTATGACACGCTCGCTACCGCTCGCGCGTCATAAACCGCCTCTATGCAAAGATCAATTTACCACACTTATATCGTAATGTACTATTAAAACTATGTTCAATTTTTCCTTGAATTGACATCAATATATAAAAATACATAGTTGTTACATGCAAAATGATATGAAAAGGACATGTAAAAATATGCCAAATGTAGCATTACATAATGATAGAATGCAAACACTGCCACAAACTTCGTTGGTGTATTATGTAGATTGTAGGTAGGTAGATATAGCATCGAGTTCAATATTTTCCGCAAATTGATAAAATGGATCTCGTCACGTTTCGTGACTCGCGTGCACTCTATTTTTAAAGTTAAAGCAATCGTGTCAGTAAAGACTATCTCTCTCTATTGTATAAGTAATGTGTATATGGTGCGAGCGAGACGGACAATGGCCGCGCGTGTCCTTCACTTGTCGCGCGCTGCTAAATATAGACGCTTCAAGGCGAGGAACAACCTTTTGTCGAAATTGCTTCATTCTTGTTTCTTTTCATCGGACACGATCACACCGTCCAACTATGCTAATTTCATTTATATTTACTTGCCTACTAGCGGTCAGAAGTGCAGTTGCTGTCTCACAACGTTTTAGGCGAGTCTTTACTGCTTCTTTTTTTAAGTATAAGATCTACCCATCTCAAAATTTTGAAATATAGTTATATTTTTCTTTTACCTACCCACTTATCTATTTATAGAAATATTGGTTTTAATAAGTCACTACAAATAAAATTACGCTAGAAAGGGTGCGAAGGAGGCCCGTGCCCAACAGTGAAACAATAATACAACTGGCACACAGATGGCGCCATAATGAAAATGTATGAGTCAACCTGATTCTGCCAATTGAGAGGTTAACACAAAATAATTATATTAAAAACATATTATTTATATTCATACCTTTATCGTTCGACAAGCAACCCGATCCCTTGTTTAAAAAAAACTAGTTTCGATAGATGACGCTCTAATCTACTTAGATTGACATTATTTTTATTTTATTTTTATTTTTATTTTATTAGGTATAGTTACAGGTAACAGATCAAAGACTTACAAAATTCCAACATACAATAGATAAATCTAGGTAAATCTGAGACCCACTTACAACTATACACAACTTACAGTTAAAAAGCATGCACACAGTTAGGTGATTCTAAAAATAATAATTATTACAATAATTATTAGAGAAATAAAATTGAAATTAAAAAACTAATAATAATTAAAATTTGTTTTCTAAATGACATGCAGTAAAATAAACTATAAGGTACTTAGTATTGATCTCACTTTCAACTTAAATGAGTTGCAGCTATGATGAAACATGTCTTCATTTCCGTCGCAGATAACTTCGTTATAAGTTCTACACATTCTAGCAATTGGGTCATTGTGAGAAACGTTATTATTTGTGTAAGGTATACTAAACAGTTTAGCAATACGAACCGATCTTGATGGCACTTTGAAGTGGACGTAGCTCAGTAACTTTCCATTACTAATTCCGTTGCATATTTTATAAATCAGTGTCAAGTCAATTAGTTTCCTACGTGAATTTAAACTCATCAAATTAAATTTTTGCAGTCTATCTATATAGTTAGGAATTTTTCTCCTAAGACCTTGCCGGCTACATAACTTGCGCACAAAACGTCTCTGTATTGCTTCAATTCTATCAGTATGAATATCATAAATGGGGTACCACACTGAGGAGCAATATTCAAGGATAGTTCTGACCAACGACATGTACAACGTGATCCAGGTATTGCTGCTCTTAAATGGTTTCGCTACTTTGAATAGAAATCCTAACATTCTACTGGCCTTTCCGGTAATGTAGTCATAATGATATCTAAACGATAATTCACTATCAAAATAGACTCCTAATATCATTGATAAATTAAAGTCAAAATATCTTGACCATATTGCCATTGACACAATGTCAGTGTCAGAAAATATCTTAAGTTATTATAGATTTCTGGTTCTCCGCCACTTAACTTTTCCACGTGATATTGGCTGAAATTGCACATCATGTTAGCGGAAGGCATAGACAGAAGGCCATATAGAAGTAATTGAATTGAATGGACTAGATAATATGTTAGTGGACTTGTGGCCATTGACTGTACAAGTAAATACTCATGTTGGATCGTTGGAGGAATATCTGACCAGAGAACCTATCGAATCCGGTTTTTTTATTATTTCGTAAGTTAATTGCTCTTGAGTATAAACGAAGGACGTACGAAAATAAACTTACATACCAAATACGAATATTAGTCCATTGAAGTATTACATGTTTTGGGCTTAGCGTGCATTTGTCAGAGGACGCAATTTTATTTTTTAGATATGAAGGGGGGTGTAAAATGTAAAAGTTACATGCATGCGAAGTTTCATGCTTTCAGCCAGATGGGACTGTAAAAAGAGCTAAGGCAACTGAGTAATGGATTTTCGCTTATAACTTTTTTATTTTTTGTTTACGACTAAAAGTTACTTGACAAAAGTTGTAGATAATCTTATTTGCAACAAAAAATGCTAACTAATATTTTTGTGAGACCTATAGTTTTTTCAGGTAAACTATTAAAACCATTTAAATCCCTTTTTCCAAGATGGCGGCCGTGGGACAAGGGCTACAATCCCTCAAACTTGAATTTAACTTTAAACTGACCCCCTTCAAATATCTAAAAAATTAAATTGCGTCCTTTGACAAGTGCAACCCCAAATGTAACTTTTCAATGGACTATTCTATATACTTTACGCAAGCCGAGCCCCGCGGTTGTACCTGAGTAATTCCCGATCCTGTGGAGGGATATTTGACGACCCTGTTGGCACAATGGTTACCATGCCGTCTGCCAAACACATGGTTGCGGGTTCGATTCCCACCTCAGACAAGTATTTATGCTTAGATCTGTGGTCTGGTGGTTTCTATATATTATAAGTATATATTTACAAAAGAAAAGTAGGTATATAAGTAGTATATCCGTTGTCTAGTACCCATAACACAAGTCTAGTTACTTGGCGATGCGTGGAATGTCCTGCAATATTTATTTATTTTATCGAAATTTCAACCGGGAAAGAGGTTTGAAACCAAACCATTTGGTTTTATTATTTTCTTTTTATATCACTTGCACCCTGGGAACAGAGAAAGGAGGGCTGTTTTTTTTTCTAAATCAATGCGGATTTTTTATAAGGGCGGTGTTGTATATCCGTTCGTAACAATCTGGGAACGCTCCCCTACGAAACGTCTACGCCACGAGTCGCGACTCGTAGCGCACGACCCTCGTAGCCGCAACGTAGACCTACGACTACGATTCCCTAGCTTTCGTAGCGTAGTAGGGTATTCGAAGCTAGCTAGCTATAATAAGGGTAGGTAGAGTTCCTTTGCTTACCCGTGGCAAAACTGCGTGACATAACAGTTGCACCATAGGGTAATTTATATTACCATTACCACTACCAGTTGTGTAAGGAAAATAAAACATCCCAATACCACAACCTAACGCCAGTAGTGCCATGGGGAACTAATAATATTTCCTTAACTACTTTTTGTGTTGAACAGACAGACAGACATATTACATACAGGGTCGTTAACGGCAGGTGCTAGACCCGCTGTAGCTACGAGAAAATTTTCTCAGGATACCTTCTCTTATGTTCAATATATATCTGTGTTAAAAAAATTTAAACTTAAAGCCTTAAAACTTATATTGCATTTTTTGTAAAAAGTTGTTTTTTGTTTCGAATAAGGAACGATTCGGAGTAGAAACCAACATACGTCAGAGTATCAGAAATATAACTATCTCCATGCATTTTGGACGGAAATAAGGTCAAATAATTGTCCAATAACAATTTTAGAACAGTACAATCAAGTGAGCGGTAGGATAAGTCGACCGACCCGGCCCTGTCTAGACTTAGACTATAATATTCGACCTAAACGACCTACATTAAGGCTAAATTCGGTATGTTGTTTCAACATTCTTATAACTTATTCAGACAGGCTCTACTACAGTATGTGCTTATAAGATACTAGCTGCGCCTAGCGGCTTTACCCACGTTCCCACGTTACTGTCCCTCTTTAACAATGATCTTCCGATACAACCGAAACGAATTTCCTTGATACATAAAATATATATTATTCCAAACTACAAACTCGAATAGTTCTAACCCTTTTGGAGGTCGGATTTTCTAAAAATCCTTTCTTGTGCCTCCCTACATCTTAAAGGGCACCCCTTGTGCGAAGTTTCACACTCGTAGCTCTAGAAGTTTCAGAGTTTTCTTGATAAGTCTTTGTCGTATATATAGATTTAGTAGTGACAGTGGCAGAAAAAACTTCCAGTGTCGCTACTGGTAGTACGATCGGTAGTACCACGGGCAATAAACGCGTGTGACCACTCACACTTGATGGTAAGTGACGATGCGGTTACCGTACCGGTGCTCTTACCATCTGAGCTACCGGGACCACATCTAACAGAGTCGTAACTTTTTTATCTCACGTTTTAAGTCTAAGGAAGACAAAAAATCATGATTGCTCGAATATTGACGACCCATATTTGCTCTGCTAACCGTACTTAAAAAGATTATAGAGGCATGAGATCTAAAACCATTTTTTTTTATAACTTTTGGAAGCATGAAATCAACCCGTATTTTGTAATGACGTAACCAAGTCCATGAAGATTATAAAGATGAATTTAGTAGGCTTCAAGAGAACAGAGCGAAGGACACGCAGAGAGCGCGCCCGACCGAGCCTCTAAATATAGCCTGGGATATAAATAGACCGATCTGTCCTCCCCCCACCCCCTCCCCCGTGCCACCTGCAGGGGGGAGAGGCTGCCCCACCACTCCGCGACCCATATAGAAGGGGTGCCTGCTGCCTGCTCTCTGCCGGCTTACCGTGCGAGATCCATCTCTAAATCTATACTCTGCTTACAATGAGATATTATTTATTTATCATTTATTCCAGACTACCAGATACTTATAAATTATATATACATATAATATTTAAAAGCTTTAAATTAGTATAAACTTTAAAAAGAACGCAAGACTTAGATGAGATATGAAATATTATAAAGTACTAGTTACGCCCCGAGATTTCAAACCGCGTTCTTCCCGATCCCGTGAGAATATTATAATAGTTAACCTGTCCAACATTTTTTTTTACATCACTCGTTGTTCAAATATTCAAACAGCTATTGAGTTTTTAGCACGCGATTTTAAAATACTTTGCAGGCCGGATTAAAAGCTGTAGCTGGGCGGAAACGGTGCGCGGTGGTTGACTGCCTAGGCAGTAAAGCTTCAAGTTTTTCATTCATGAACTTTAAGTTTGTTACTGGATTTTATAAGTCATAACTACCTAGTTATTATCCGTGACTTCTCCCACTTTAGAATTACAGTTTCCAAAATATATGTTTTTAGTGTTTTGTGTGTTTAATGTGTTATGTGTATAGTCTGGGTATATGTATTTGAGTATGTATAATCGTTGTTATAGTTCAAGAGAAGGCGTGATGAGAGCCACAGACGCAGCCGTAAATGTAGCTTGTTCCTGCTCTGGGATAGTTTACATTAGGATATATATTTTTACACGATTAGAAGAAGAAGAAGTAATAGGTGACAATGATAGGAACAATAGTTGAAACATTACCACAAATTAAGTACCTCAGCTCGAAGCAAAAATGCTACGTAAACCAGATATTCATATATATACATATAGAGGTCGGTATGTATAGGTAAGTAGATACCATATTAAAACACTCCTATTTTTGCGTGGGTAACAAAACACGTAACGAATAAAAATAGCCAATTGTGAAAACAACAACATTGTTACGAGTTTTACTGTTTTCAATAAAACATTATCCAATTTGTAGCAATATACTCTATTATGCTAACATTATTGAATTAAAAACCTAATTCAGGGGGGGGGGATTTACCTACTAGCCAGGCTACCACCCACCTCATAGATCTAGTTGATTTAGGTCACATGCTCGCGCCCGGTACGAGGGAAAAAGTAGGACTTGAAGTGCAGATTGTAGGACCTACACTCGAGTTTTATAACGCGTAAAAATATGTATGTTAACCTTTCAGCCAACCAAATTTTTTGCTCTAAAATTCGCACAGGTGATAACTGCTCCCGCGCATCTCGCACTAGATCTAGATTTAGGTCTCACGTCAGATAAATGCCTATAAAAATTGATCTAGACTACCTATCATAGCTCCGTAAACGCCATTGGCTAGCCAGATAATTTACCTATCTGATAGTGTGATGAAACTTAGATAATACCTAAAATCAACTATATACACACGAAATGAAAACGAAAATTCTTGTGATTTTTCTAGCAGGATATTTTAACACTAAAACTAAGTATTTTTTTATTTCCGATACATAGAAAGGCCTAAATAAAGTCTATTTATTACATATTCGTAATAATCTGGCATAGTTCTTTGGAGAAATAAGCAAAATTTTGAACTCTAAAATGTATCATTTATCGTATGAAAGTTGTGAAAGTAGAAAGTAGAAGAAAGTGATGTGCTGACCTAAGATCGAATTGTTATCGAGATATTTTTTTTTGCATGCAATGTCATAGGGTGTTTATAAATAAATAAAAAAACATTATTTTATGCAGATTTTTTGTTTTGTACCTAAAGATAAACATCTATTTTATTGGATGTTCTTAGGTAAGTATTTATATAAATAAATAAAAAATACAAATTTTATGAAATTTTGTTTTATTTACTAGAATATACATAGGTAAAGAAATCGAAGTTTTTTTCGCTTATAAATTTGGATTTTTTAGAGCATGTATTTTACGGGTAGTACCTAATAACTATAGAAATTGCTCAGTATTATATATAAATGATTCTACAATGTTACTTTTGTTTTGTACCTAAAGATAAACATTATCGGTGCCATCTATTTTATTGGATATTCTTAGGTAGGTACTTATATGAATTAAAAAAATACAAATTTTATGAAATTTTGTTTTATTTACTAGAATATACATAGGTAAAGAAATCGAATTTTTTTTCGCTTATAAATTTGGATTTTTTAGAGCATAGTATTTTACGAGTAGTAATAACTATAGAAATTGCTCAGTATTATATATATAATGATTTTACAATGTTACTTATAGGGTGACAATAAAATCAGATTATTATTCAGTGATCAGAAATACTCATTTGTTATAGTATTATCTGTTGTACTAAGGTATGCAAATAGTAAATAAAATAGTTTTCCATCATAATACACTGCTAGGAATAAAATTCTACAATATTAAATTATTATCTGTTGTACTAAGTTATGCAAATAGTAAATAAAATAGTTTTCCATCATAATACACGGCTAGAAAAAATTATACAATAAGTAAATATTGTAGTACCTACTATTCATGATGATTCTACAATGTTACTCTTAGGATGACCATAAAATCAGTTTATTATTCAGTGATCAGAAATACTCATTTGTTATAGTATTATCTGTTGCACTAAGTTATGCAAATAGTAAATAAAATAGTTTTCCATCAAATACACTGGTAGGAATAAAATGATACAATAAGTAAATATTGTAGTACCTACTATTCATGATGATTCTACAATGTTACTCTTAGGGTGACCATAAAATCAGTTTATTATTCAGTGATCAGAAATACTCATTTGTTATAGTATTATCTGTTGTACTAAGTTATGCAAATAGTAAATAAAATAGTTTTCCATCAAATACACTGGTAGGAATAAAATGATACAATAAGTAAATATTGTAGTACCTACTATTCATGATGATTCTACAATGTTACTTATAGGGTGACCATAAAATCAGTTTATTATTCAGTGATCAGAAATACTCATTTGTTATAGTATTATCTGTTGTACTAAGTTATGCAAATAGTAAATAAAATAGTATTCCATCATAATACACTGGTAGGAATAGTATTATACAAATAGTAACAATAGCAATGATTTTTGACAAAATAAGTTCAACGGTAGGTCACCCTAATATAATGAAACGTTAGGTCACCCTAGTACATTGAAATGTACACACACACATTCACTCGATTCAAAATGTAACTTATCATACGACATACATAAAAAAATCTCTGCATTCAATAGTTTCATCCATCGATTATGTATAAACACTGTCAGAAGAAAAGCAGAAAGCAAAAGCATCGCCTAATACTACTGTGATGTATGATATTTTTTAAAACAGCCCACCACACACAATGGCACTTTGCATTCCTCGCACATAAATGGCGACTTTTGCGACCTCCGCCCTTCCCGGGAGCAAACGGCGCATTTGCCACGGGATGAGCGCTGAGCAGCTGCATCCGCTGGTGTTTGAGGAACACGAACGGGCCAATGTGGTTGGTGAACAATATGTGGAAATGAAGCAGATCTAAGAGATGATGATGCATATCTCCGGCTAAGCGGGATATGCGAGTGATGATGAGTAAGAATCGAATCTACTAACTCTAAGCGGAAGGTAAGATTGTCCTGTCGGGTCTTCAGGGAAGATTCCAACAGAACGCGAGAATTATGGATAGATACGTTAAGCAGGCGTTTAAAAAGCTTCATATACCATTTCGCACACCGTTTCCGTTCAAGCAGGTAAGGCTCGAGCATTTGATCTTTGAGATCAACACCGCCCATGAATCGATTGTAATCGAGAACCGACTGTGGCTTATATGGTTGTGGACGAGATTGCGGACGGGATAAAACATTGGGTAAGCCAGTAGCTGCCCCATGACTTGTGGATATCATGTTTACCCTCTTTTTGTCCATCCATGATAAGACACAGACGTCTCCCGAATGCCTCGCGACTAGCTGACCTTGCTTGAGCGGAGCCTGTGTAACTAGTCTGGGGACGTCAACACGAGACGGACGTAGCGTACCGACGCAGTCGGTACGGTGCTGTTTTAAACAGCGAGCGAGCAACGGAGAATTGAACCAGTTGTCCATAAATAATCGATACCCTTTGTTTAGTAAGGGCTCAATCAACTTTAAAACTATTGCGGTACTTTTAGCGAGACCGGTGTCTACCCGAGTCTCCTTTCCAGTATAAACCAGAAAGGACCAAAGGTATCCAGTCGCGCTCTCGCAGAGTTCGAAAGTTTTGATCCCAAACTTTGCAGCCTTCGACTGAATGTACTGCTTAAATTGTAGCCGTCCTTTCCACAGAGTTAAGCTCTCGTCTATACATATGTCTTTCGACAAGACGTAGTTGGATTGAAATTTATTATTGAGGTGATCAATAATAGGCTGTAAACGGTGCAATCGATCGAAGCTTGCAGCGCCAGTGTTGGTTGGGTTCGAAGATTCTGTATCAACAAAGTGCAGTGCTCGACAAAGGTTTGTATATCTCTTTAGCGTGGTGATTCGGGAAAACACATTCGTATGCAACAATGCGTTATTTGAAAAATAACTGAAAATCGTTGGCATACGGATGACACCGGTCATCATCCAAAACGCAAAGAGACATAAAATCTCGTGAGCATTTGTTTGATACCAATTGGATTGGAAAGTCGCCGACTGAATTCGGCTAGCATAACGATTGGTTTCATCCACAATTATCTGTAGGATGTCATCGTCCCAGTACGAACGAAAAGCATCATACGGACTTGTGAAGGATGAAACTGAACCAGTATGCTCTGGGACAAAAGTTTCTTCGACACCTCGTGTCACGATGTGTGACATCGTCGTATTAACTCCTTCCTTATTATTTTTCTAATATTAACTACTTGAAAATAGACAATTTTAAATAAACAAACTTAAATAATTAAAACCAAATAGGTTCTTTTGGGACAGTCAGCGCCCTCTTTTGTTGAAGAGCTAGCAACTCAGAGCTCCGAGCTAGTTGCACGCGTATGGAGTTTTGTGTAATAACGCCGCCCAACCTCGGTAGATGGCGCGCTATTCAATTATATTTATTTCTCTCAGACAATTAAAACTAACTTAATCTAACAGTAAACAAGGTAAATGATCAATAAACCGATATCTTTAGACAGTCCCTTTAATCTTAATCAATCAGTAATTACTAAATACAGAGATAAAATAAATTATAGAACCTTCTAGAAAGATTATCGTTTCTACTCGAAATAGAGGTCCATTTCCTGCTGCTCTCCACCACTAGATGGAGTTGCTTGGGAATTCAAAAATCAATTTTATTTCTTTTAATTTAACACTTTAAATAATTAGTTTCCTACAAAATCTAGCTTATTACATTTAAATATACAAACAAACAGGCAAAATACTAACTCTAAAATAGAATCTAACAATATATTTTGTCTGTGGAATATCCGTCAGATGACGTATTTCCTCTGCTATAATACATATGTCTCCACCCTGGTTTTCTTGTGGATTCACTTCTTTTGCGAACTGAGACTACTGAGTCCACATCTTATCTAACTCCAAATTAATTAAATTCTTAGAAGTGTACATTGAGCCGGGATTATCTCGCTTGCTCCTAATTCCCTACATATAGGGAACAAGTCTGGGCTTATAACTCTGCCCCACCATCAGAGAGGCCCTAGTTATGTGGAAGAGGCACCCACTGAGGTCGGAGGACGGCTGGCGCAGAATACCTTGATGGAGTACTGATACCACCGAACCCCTCACCAGCTGGACGACTCCTCAACACCCAAGCTGAGTCCTTAAGATCTTAAAACTGTGAGCCATGAACTCGTAGAGAGAGAGAGAGAGAGAGAGTATCCTTAGTACCAGTACGGCAGAACCCCTCCGATTACGACCCCTTACGGGAAGTCTTTGCTACTTAACTTCACTCTTATAAATCTAATTAACTTAACTTTAACTTCTGATAACTAACTTCTTTTTTTTATATATTAACTTCACCTTCTAAATAAATTATGTACCTAAGTTATTCGTCTCTTTAATTTATCCCGTACTAGCGAATAGCCTAGGCGACATATTGGCCCCAACGTGGTTTCTAAGTCATATTGGCGCCCCTTAACGTGGTTTCTAAGCTGGTACTAGGTTCTCTAGGTCCCTATAGGCACCCTTTTCATAGATATACTCGTTACCTCTCTCTACGGGTTCATCAGCAGATAGGATGTGCGTCCCTTGGTGCTGGTAAAATCTTTACTTAATGTTTACTAACATAGCTTTAAGATGTACTTACCTCTTAGACTAAGATTGTAGGACCCTAACCTACCCTCAACCCCCACCCTTCCATCCCTCGATAACGCTCAATAACTTACTAATAAAATCTCAAAACCTTATCACATCTTATCGATAGCTAACTTACAAAAGGCAAGGCTGGAACTGTGACTTAAACTTAAACCTATAATACCTAAACTACAGAATATGTAGGCTTTAACTTAAAACTAAAATAAATAAATCTTAACTTAAAATACCTATACCTACAGAATGCGTGGGCTCGAACTAAAAAACTTAAATACTACTAAAACTTGAAAACTTAAAACTAGACATTCACTTAAATGAATACTTACCTAACAATAACCACATTTTAGGGCCTTCCCTAGAATGCAGTGTTACTTAACCTTAAAATTACTTTAATCGACGACCTAAACTAGACTTATTACTAATGAACTATACTTATATAAATAGCTAGGTTTCTCTTGAAAACCTAGTTATTCTTCTTAAACCTGGTAGGCAGACTGAAGATTTAGCAGCGGAGATTCTCTTAGCCCTCCGTTGTTAATAACCTACATGGGTAGTACGTACGTACTGTATGTACTCTTATAAAACAGGACGCTCTCTTATGTGTCTTGTTTCTTCGAAACTACTTGAGCAGGTATTTAATTGTCAACAAAATATATCTTTTTTTTGTTGTCAATACTAATGTTCGCAGCTCGGCGAATTGGTTGCAAGGTACTGCTTAACTGCTTTGTTGCTACGTCGAGATCATAGCGAACACTTAGCTTATTGGCTCAGGTATACTCTTATTAGTTCATTAGTGATAAAATCTTGTCTCACACTCGTGCATTACCCCCATTATAATTGAATACTATCTTAGAAATGTTAGCTTTGGTCAACAACCCATCTGGCAGGTAGTTGACCTTTGGTATGTAACGGCGCTGTCAAGAGTTTTGGCGGGAACGAGTTAACAACATGTCGTGCTGCAGTTTTATTTTCATGAAACTTAGATGTAACCCGAGTTGAATTGTATAATTCTGGTGGAATGTTATTCAATTTAGTTCTGTGAAAGTGCACAAGTGTAGTGAAAGTAAAAATCAGTGTCAAACATGCAGTTTTCTCGTTGCCTCCAAATCTCCTATTAAGGTTATGGTAAACTTGCCACCGCTTTACTATAGCCCCTGACTTGACGGACTATGACGACTTTGACTGTATTGAAACACTTTAGGCCCGATTTATGAAAAATCGGGTCAATTTGATGCAAAATATAACTTGACACTGGCTAAATGCATACGTGCGAAGCCATAATTAATAGCAAAAAAAAAAAAACGGCGCTGTCAAAATAAAATTTTTGACAACGACAACCACAGGAGATGTATGTATGCGAGAGAATGAATGATACTGAATGATAGACAGATGTATAGATGGATAGACTGATTGAGTATGTTTGATGATGACTGATAGTGTGAGCTGATACTTCGAATTCCAAAAAGATTTTCACCTTAGGGCAAAAATCTTTTTCCCCGGGGCGG
This sequence comes from Idaea straminata, assembly GCA_951213275.1. Lineage (NCBI taxonomy): Eukaryota > Metazoa > Arthropoda > Insecta > Lepidoptera > Geometridae > Idaea > Idaea straminata. Next base: position 14,471,125 of record OX577853.1, read on the forward strand.
GCGGTAATGTCACGATGTGTGACATCGTCGTATTAACTCCTTCCTTATTATTTTTCTAATATTAACTACTTGAAAATAGACAATTTTAAATAAACAAACTTAAATAATTAAAACCAAATAGGTTCTTTTGGGACAGTCAGCGCCCTCTTTTGTTGAAGAGCTAGCAACTCAGAGCTCCGAGCTAGTTGCACGCGTATGGAGTTTTGTGTAATAACGCCGCCCAACCTCGGTAGATGGCGCGCTATTCAATTATATTTATTTCTCTCAGACAATTAAAACTAACTTAATCTAACAGTAAACAAGGTAAATGATCAATAAACCGATATCTTTAGACAGTCCCTTTAATCTTAATCAATCAGTAATTACTAAATACAGAGATAAAATAAATTATAGAACCTTCTAGAAAGATTATCGTTTCTACTCGAAATAGAGGTCCATTTCCTGCTGCTCTCCACCACTAGATGGAGTTGCTTGGGAATTCAAAAATCAATTTTATTTCTTTTAATTTAACACTTTAAATAATTAGTTTCCTACAAAATCTAGCTTATTACATTTAAATATACAAACAAACAGGCAAAATACTAACTCTAAAATAGAATCTAACAATATATTTTGTCTGTGGAATATCCGTCAGATGACGTATTTCCTCTGCTATAATACATATGTCTCCACCCTGGTTTTCTTGTGGATTCACTTCTTTTGCGAACTGAGACTACTGAGTCCACATCTTATCTAACTCCAAATTAATTAAATTCTTAGAAGTGTACATTGAGCCGGGATTATCTCGCTTGCTCCTAATTCCCTACATATAGGGAACAAGTCTGGGCTTATAACTCTGCCCCACCATCAGAGAGGCCCTAGTTATGTGGAAGAGGCACCCACTGAGGTCGGAGGACGGCTGGCGCAGAATACCTTGATGGAGTACTGATACCACCGAACCCCTCACCAGCTGGACGACTCCTCAACACCCAAGCTGAGTCCTTAAGATCTTAAAACTGTGAGCCATGAACTCGTAGAGAGAGAGAGAGAGAGAGAGTATCCTTAGTACCAGTACGGCAGAACCCCTCCGATTACGACCCCTTACGGGAAGTCTTTGCTACTTAACTTCACTCTTATAAATCTAATTAACTTAACTTTAACTTCTGATAACTAACTTCTTTTTTTTATATATTAACTTCACCTTCTAAATAAATTATGTACCTAAGTTATTCGTCTCTTTAATTTATCCCGTACTAGCGAATAGCCTAGGCGACACTCGAAAAGTGTCCATCGGACACCATTCAAAATGGGAATCCACACCTTCCAATAGCGCATTACCCCTTCCATCATTGGCGTCCTCAAATACGTCATCGTGCTCGCCCTCGCTATTTTCCTCTTCATTTCTTACCTCACTATTCCTTCTCCGTTCATTTCTAAGTCGAACTTCCTCCAATCTCTCCTGTCGCCTCCTGATAACATCCCTCACCATATCACGCAGCTCGGGTGAGACGTCTTCGTCGGTTAGCCACACCTGCTCGAGAGGCTGGCCAACCTCCCAAGTAGTGGTTGCTTGCCGACGACCACGTCCACCTCCGCGACCTCGAAGCTGACCACGGGATCTCCCACGCCCCCCTCCACGCCTCCCTCCGCGTCTACCTGGCGCTCTACCCCTCCCACCCCGCTCAACAACCATACTTTCTCTCGCACTACTCTCACCACATTCATATAAGACGTGGGAGTCCGGGACATGGAACTCTAGGTCCATGGGCTCTGCAGTCAGCTCCGCTCCACTCTCGTCATATATTGCCAACACCACACCAGCTGGCTCAGGCTGGTGCAGGGGCGAGCGCGACCGGCATCTATCTTCTGGTTCTAATCTGTAAAGACATAAATACAACGTTATTACTTATAGTCTTGCACATCTCGACTAAAATAGATAAAAAGTTATAAGACTTACTGATGTTCCATGGGTGACGAGCCCCGTATAGTGATAGGAGAATAAGACGGCGGCGTCGGCGACGCCTCCCCGTCACTATTATCTTCCATCTACAAAAAAAATATCCGTCATAATATCTCTAATGTCAATTTCAAACATTTAGAAAAAAAAAACAAAAATAATGGCATCAATACCTCTTCATCCACAAACTCTTCAACTTGATCAACATCTTCAACATATTCAAGTTCATCAATGTCTTCGTCTTCATTGATGTCATCATCCTCATCTTCTTCGCCGTACAAGGCGGCGAGGAAGTTTGGCGGCGCGTTTCCTCTCTCAGGGTTCCACATCTAAAATATATCAAAACTCATACATAGACACAGACGACATTATCTTGATTGCAGCGCCACCTACCGGGTCTAACTGTGAATCTAAAACATTCATGGACCTACTCAAATACCTACAAAAACAAACCATCAAACTCGGTCCAGCCGTTTAGGAGTAGGTACAGTGACGGCACGTGTAGGTTAGAAGAATTATACCTATATACCTACATTATAGATTTGAAAACGTAAGTACATAGGTACTAAAAATATTCTATAATTCACCTTTCAAATAAAAAAAACTAAATCAAAATCGGTTCATCCGTTCGGGAGCTACGATGCCACAGACACACACACACACACAGACACGTAAAACTTACATAGAGAAACAAACTTATAACACCCCGTCGTTGCATCGAGGATTAAAAACTAAAGTACGCAATAATCAAAAAAATATAATGTACATAATACGATAATGTAAATATTTCGATAACTCGAACATCGATCACTACTCAATACCCCAACACTACCGTATTCAACCGCCCGCCTAAATAATTCAAACTGTTATACTATAATGAACTCTAACACTGTAACGATAAAGCTTATATTCGCGTAATGTAATTTGAATTTTTATTGCATCACTTTCCAACGGAAAAATTGTTATTTTTCTTGAATCACTTCTTCGTTTTATTTATAGAAATATACTATTTTCTAGCGTAAATAGTTATTTTATACGATTACATAGCCTAATTCAATCATATTTAGCTAAATTTGTACGGAAATCACATGAAAATGGCAAAAACACCTTACCGACTTTCGATCATGAATGCAATAAAAATACAACGAAATTCAGAAATCCTATTACGTAAATAGCTTTATTGTATCCCAAACACTATAAAACATATAAATTATATGAAAAAACAATATATTTACCTTTGGTTTCACAATTTATCTTCTTCAACAACACTTTCCAAGCAATCACAAAATCGTAATGGCCACCCGTCATTCATCATTCATTTTCGTCAGTTTTTTGTTTCGGAGGCAAGTCTTTTGAGTGTTGTAATCCATAGAGAATTTTAGTGTGCTGTTTCCGTTCATACATTGTTCATAGGATTATAGCACTTATTACCACAGAAATAAAGGTTATAGTCGCGTGAAGACGCTGGTCCCCATATCGGGCCTGCGCCGTTTGACGGAGGTTTGACTTTTTTAAAGGCAGACCCGATATCGGGACTGCGCCGCTGAGGAGGCAGTAGGTTTAGGTTAATAAATATTTTCCATTTTCTTTTATTTTTTCATATGATTAATTAGTAAACTAAGCACAATACATATAAGTATATTCTTCACGATATTTACTACTACATTACTGTGCTCTAAACATAACACAGGTATTGTGCTCAATACATAATTCAACCATTTCGATTCGACGTAATAAAATCACGAAGTACTTTTGATAACTTAAGACTTTTGAAAACGAGTAAAAACCGTATTATCGTTCTAGTATTTTGAAATATTATTTGTTAAACGATATACTACAACCTATTATTTAATACTAATGCGTTCACTATCCAAAGATTGATCCATTGCTTCATTTAGGACCATTAGCCATTAGGCTAATTTATATGCAGTTGGACAGTGACCAACCTGACCTTTAGCTGTTCTGTGCCCCTTAAAATATGATAAAGTGAAACAGTTCAACGATTGTTGACTTGTTTACATCTGTCGGACGATCGTTCAGTCTGCTGTCTGCGGTTGACCTGATATTGCTTTATGACTCCCTTCTATTTAATTCCACGTCTAAAAGGTCAATATTATTCAAGGACGTCTGTCTTTGTATCCATTACAATAATACTATAGCTAACGTTTGCGCATGTGTTTTTTTTTACATTTTTTAAACAATTAAATATTTTTAATAAAAATGTAAATTTATGTTGAGATTGTTTCGACATAATAAAACTTAGTTATGTAAGGTTTACCTTTTTATCATAAAAAATTGTTTTTTTTTTTTTAGCAACGACGAGTTTTTACCTAAAAATGACAAGTAGGTAGGTGCAGTAAATGATACTTTTTCGATTTATCTCCCAGTCAGAGATCTAGATATGCAACATATTCTAGTAACAGGATAGATGTAGATGGAATGGAATCGTCTGATAGATGCGTATTGTTACAGCGGAGATGGCCCACGAGGCTACAGCGCGCGGCGACGGCTCTCCGCAGCACACGCCCTCTCCGCCTCACGTGCCGCGCCTGCCCGGCCCAGACACCAGCTTCCACCATCAGATCATGCAGGTTCGTATCACCAGGAATGAGGACATTAGATCCACGTACGCCGCGCCGATCAGGACGGGTCCCTTTTCCATATTTGTATCTTATATGGGCACTAGAGTTCAATGTCTCATACATTTTCAAAGTATCTGACGTGTGCGTTGAACTAATGTAGTTCTTAATTCCTCTTTATACCTTCATCCTTTTCACTTTCTCCTTAATTATTCCCAGAAATAACCTTAAAGGCTTTAAGTTAGAATGAATAGGTACCTTCTAAAGAAACATCCTACATCTGCGACTTCATCGGTGAGATGAAATAAACTGCTACTATATTCCACTTCCAAGTTTAAATTTATATTTTCCTCCAATTAGAATATATAATTAGTTAATTGGTATAAAATATGATATAACAAAAAAGGATATTACTTTTTCATATTTATTTAAATGTGGTCTTACCGATCCTTTTAGTTAAATAAATGAGTCGAGAGATAAATTTATTTATTTTCATTTATACAGTACATCATCGAAACAAGATGAACTGGTTTGACAACTCTAAAGTTGTTTAAAGTACTTGTTTCATTGAAATTTTGCCTTTTTCGATGCTGAGGTTCATTTTAATTAAGTACTCGTGTTTATATTTTATATCAAATTCGATTAATAGGGTTTTTATTATAACCATTTTTTTCGAGGTTATTATGTCCCCTTCAAGTAGTTGTTTACTCTCGGTTTGATGATCAAAAGTCTATCAATATGTCCATATGTTCCAGTTCCACTGAACCTGGACCTATAGGTACCTACATACATAACATGGTTTAATGTCGCGACCTTATCCCGAAACCGCGGTTCGCCAAAATCCAAATTTATTTTAAAACTCCGCACACGCTCTCTTTATTTATAAAAACTTAGCGGAGCATGCCAGATATAAATATCTCGATATATATATGTACCTAACTATATACCTACATAATACCGTGCGGTCGTACGTCTCAACACTTTAAATAAATCCGTATGCCGGGATTATATTTAGAAATGAATGTTGTTTGGTGGCCCCAACACGCACACACACACACAGACAGACACATCCCAACATGCTTTATGAGAATATCATACTAAATTCAATTCAATACAATAATATAATGTATTATATCGAATATCCGCGTCTAAATATACTAACGGGTACTTACATAATTCGTTTATATCAAAAATTGTCGCTGAGTTATTTACAATTCCAACCTTCCAATTTATATATCAGTTTCAAATTGTGTATCATAAATTTGCGAAATTCACAAATGTTTAGGTCTGCTATAAGTAATTCAGATTTGTAAACATTAAATGTAGGATTGATATAGTTTATAAGTTATTTTGTCACTGTTCCTTTATTTGTTATGTATGTATGGATGTTGTTCAATAAATGGCAAATATTACGACGCAATACGCGATATATGCCCTGTCGTTGAAAGGGCCTGGCCTACGCCTGCTCCTGCGACTCGGCCCGCCCACTCGGACACGCAAAACATCCGTTTGCGCGATCTATTCCCGGCGCGCGCATTCCGCTCACCCGTATATTTTTTCCTCCATCAGAACCAAAATAATATGCGCTTCGACAGAAATATGCGCACACGCCGAGCTCGTTGCGCTGTGTCTTGATATTCGTAGTTTTACAGCTTCCGCGCGTTATCAAGGTTATGCTTTCTATTTAGAACAAACTATATTTTTTATGTTATTTTTTGTGTCCCTTGAGTGCCACGACATCACTTCTAGATATCACCTTCCAAAACCTCTATGTTAAATACCTTCGTTAACATTCTATAAACACTAATTACAGTTAGAAATAACATAGGAGCGAGTAGGTTGTCTCCCTCCGAACATCCTTCTTTCCTATATCTCCGTATATCCCACCGATGGTGTCTCGTCTAGAGTCGAAGAGGGGGCGCGCCGGTGTCTGCTCTCCTACATATATTTCCTTTCTCGTTGTCAGAATCAGAGCCCGAGAAAGAACCAAATAGCGGAGAGGGCGAAACAAACGTTAGAAAATAGTTTCCTGCTGCAAGTGAGTTCAAATTATGTAATCATTGTGTACACAGAACAAATCTACATGTGTCTTATTCAACGCAATGCACAGTCTCTGTTACTGTTACTACGTGTTAGCTACGTGGAACGATCGCCCAAACGTTACGTATGTCCCTAACCTTAAATACTTTAAATATAATGTACAAGTTGACTATAATGTGGACCACGAATCGACACGTACCCGAGACGGCTGATATGATCTTAAATCACAAGATTAAGAACATAAACGTGAGACAGCTTAATATATGTAAATAAATTCGATAAGTATGAGATCTTTAAGATAAGATCAGTTAATAGACAAAGTTATCGGTAGTCTTGAACCTGACCCTGATTTAATTTTAGAATCTGTCGATGTCTGGGCAATCGTTGACTTAAATATTTGCACTATTACGTCGTATTATGTTTACGTTACGTACCACCTACTTGCTGATCTTGTGTTGAATATGACGCAACTATGTTCTCAAATAACTTGTAACAAATGTGTGGTGCTAGGGTTCTCATACTTGCATTCAGACATGTCATTTGTCAGCCAAACGATAATAGTCAATAAGGACGTTCGTAGCATGAAGCTCATGATGCACGTACTTCTACTGTGTATCTACAAACACTAAACGGTTTTTGTTTAATAATTAAAACTAATCATACATATTGAATGTAATGCTAGAACTATATTTGATCCACGAATTCATACTGACTGAATTACTAAATTGTCGGCCTCTATACATTTTATATGGAAACTAAACGCCATCTCACTTAACTTTTACACATTTTCGGACATCATAATATGTATTTCTAGCTCAATCTACTAATACTTGTATAGGTGCGTAGTAAAACTAACAATGCGTGGTTATTGTACGTCCGATGCGATATGTAACATAATGTTCCCGGTTCCTGTTTCAGCTGAAGAAGCAGCAGCAGCTACAGCAGGAGATCCTGCTACAGCACTTCCAACAGCAGAGCCAACAGCTGGCGCAGGAACATGAACAACAACTCAGGCATCATTTAAAGGTACACACAGTCAGTACACCTTTAACTATTTCTTTAGCTATTTATTTCATTATTTACTACATAGGAAACTGTATGAAGCAGATCCTTGCACTTCTTGTTACACTACAACAAGAAGACATTGGATTAGAAACGAGTGTGTTAGAAGAAGTATGAAAGTTCCTTCACGTCATGGGGAGAGAGGATACTCATGTCAGCAGAAGAGTACAGGACTCGGAAATAAATGGTTGTAGAGCGAGAGGACGGTCAAAAAAGAGGTGGAGGGATTACGTTAGGGATATGGGGAAAAGGGCAGTACGTGCAGGCTTGACGGGGAATAGAGTGGAGCGCAGAATTAAGACAAGTTATGCCGACCTCACACATAGTGGGGAAAAAGGGAAGAAAAACTTACTTCATATAATTATTACGAAATTAGCCCGCAACGACGTCATTTTATTAATGTTGCTTAATAAAATAGTAAAGTCTGACGTATGATTTATATCTCTATACATATAAAATTCTTTGTCCTGAATCACTGACTGACTGACTGACTGACTGACTGACGGATCAACGCACAGCCTAAACCGCTGATCGTAGAGACCTGAAACTTGGAGAGTGTGTTTTTTGTGTGACGTAGGCATCGGATAAGAAAGGATTTTCCGAAATTATACCCCTAAGGGGGTGAAAAAGGGGGGCAAAGTTTGTATGGAACAACGTGGTTCCTTGGTCCAATCTTCTTCAAATTTTGCATAAACATTCTTTAACAGAATTCATGGAACACGTGTTTCGTATTTTTTTTAAATCATCTCCTAACGGGGTTAAAAAGGGGTAGAAAGTTTTTTTCGGGGTGATTTGCTTCAAAGTTGATATCAATACTCCTATTAACTTACCTACATTGTATTTAGACACATGTTAAAAATTGATTTGAGTTTTTATTCAAAGAGGTTGCACTTTTAGGACACGGCCTCATATGGACGTAGAATTCGAAATTTAATATGGTAAGGTCCAGAACATTTTGGTTAAATATACGAATTATTCAAGTCAAGTCAAAACATTTTATTCATAACTAGCTACGCCCCGCGGTTTCACCCGCGTAATAATTTTCTACGCAACTTTCTTAATTTTTTTATTTCATAAGTACCTTCTTCTGATAATAACAAACAGACCAAGAAAAAGAATTGGCCAAATTGGTCCAGGCGTTGTCGAGTTATGCGCTTACCAACACATTTTGCGATTCATTTTTATATTATAGATAGATAAAACCCGCGTAAGTCCCGATCCCGTGGAAATATCGGGATAAAAAGTATGCTATACTATTGTGTATTTGTAGTCTGTGTGTTTCGTAGGACGCGTTCGTGTCGTCACGGGGCGGGCGGCCGGGGTTTTTCGTTGATTACTCAGGTTCTACTGATTGGATCTTCCTTAAAAAAGAGCTATCTAATAGTGAAAACTAAGTTTCAATTGGTTTATGCGTTTTTATTATCTAAGTAACAAAAAAAAGTATCTATAGAGGAAAATCATTTTTAAACTAGCTTTTCGATTTTGGTAATTTTAAAACCCTAAGAAATATATTACAGTTAAACCAATTAAAAATCCTTTAAGAACCATTTTCGACTTCTACGCGGACGAAGTCGCGGGCAAAAGCTAGTCATAGTATAGTTTAAGCATTTATCAATGTTCTTAGCTCAATTAAAATCATAATAAATAGCGGTGGTAAAAAATATTTTAATTCGAGTTAAACTTGCTCAGTCTCATTTATATGTTTGATGATAATACTAAAACGTGTTTTACTGCACGTGATGTGAATAAAAACCTGTGAAAAAATTGTGTACCGTGAACTGAAACTGAGGAGCCTACGTTACGTAGGTAATATCTCATTTTTGGTAACATAATATTAAATATAGCGATTCTGCTAACGTTTGACCTACGCGTGTATTTACTTTTTGTGAAAGTGGGCACTAAAAATGTTGCGTAAAATGGTGATGTATTTTCGTTGACATTTTTACGTTGTTTTTAATTCTGGCACACGACAATCGCGTAGGTATTTTTAATAGATTAATAGTGATAGAAACTGAAAAATTAGCGCAGTTTTCACGTGATTTACGACGATAAGAATTCATTAGTGTTTGTCTAAAAGCGTGTGTTTGCTGGCTCAAATCGCAGTAATTGGTCGAGTGCGACGCGTCTAATAATAGCCGTGAATGGACGCCCGTAATTACATCATTCATACTAGAGGTAGAGCCATCACATCGTCGTGTAATTAATTATGTTAGCCCTCCGCAGACCATCAATGACTCTTGCCTGTTGCCAGTCATTAAAACTGCCTTTCATATTTCTGTCAGTTTCAAATGTAAAGATATAAGTTTTGATGTCCGTCAAAACTATTATCTTTAAACTTGTTACAACTATGTTCTGTCTAGTTAGACCTCATTTTAATTTTGAATATCTTTTGTAACGAGTTTCAAAAACAATTGTCGATAATTAAGATATTCGAATAAAAAAGTTATAAAGCAATTATATCGTAACGAATCGATAATTTCATATATAACTATGATACCGAAAATGGTGTGAGTCACCTGCGAACTTCATTAGTTTGTTAGTCAGCTGTTAGGTTCCAACATATCCACGTTTTATTGAAATAATTAATCAGATTATATCGCCTTCGATCGGAATGTAGAGAATGTCCAACGCCTTATGGCCGGCACCGTATCTGTGTTGTCATGTTGAATTAGTGAGGTGAGAAGGATCTAGCACCCTCGGCTACGTTCATTTAATATAATCCAGTTTATTGTGACGACCTGACGCATCGCGTTAGAAGCGCGTTAGGGATGAATGACTACGCCGCGCCGTTAAAATGAAAACCTTACTTTGACATGCCTACTTTTAGTGTTCATACTCCGAGGAGCGTCCGAGGCGTTTCAGGCATCTGTATGATAAGTAAAGTTGTAAATTGAACGCTAGGTGTAGGTAATATAGGTGGGACCCGCCACGGCCTAGTATAATTCAACCCTTATTGTGTTACCTTTCATTGTAAACACAAAATGTGTTGTGAACGCGCTATCTCTCTACATGTTGATACCTAATCCTTCCACAATCTTATCTTCTGATAATTCTATAAATAAAACGATATTTTGATGATAAGATTACTTTTCGAGGAATAAAACTTTTAAAATTAAAAATAGGAAATGATGTTTATCATGTACATACTGTAAAGAAGGATTTAGTAAATAAATAAATTTATAACTTTACTCGTCCCGCTCTTGTGCTCATCTCAGCACTAATCCTTGCTATGCAGGACCCTGTTGTGCCTACACCTTTTCAGCTGAGTCGACCGAAACTATGGAAAAACTCTCAAGTTGATAGAAAATTTCGGCTTTATCCAATATTATTGAGTAGGTAATAGTTAATGTGATCGAGTGTAACCGGTGGTATAATGTGTTGCAGCTATGGGAACAACAAAAGGCGATGGAGGAGGCGGCGCTGCGCGAGGCTCGCGAAGCGCGGGAAGCTCGCGAGGCGCGCGAGCGGCACGAACGTGATCGCGTCGAGCTCCTGCGCAAGAAGGACAAACATGAGCACAGCGCCAACGCCTCCACTCAGGTCAAGCAGAAACTGCAGGTCTGGGACATTTACTTATTACCTACATCCGGTTCGAAGGACCATCATATTTTTGGATCGTGAACTTGTGAGATAACATTTATCTCGTGTCTATTTCAGGAGTTCCTAAAGAAGAAACAGGCCAGCGCTAATGGAACCGTACCTAGTCCCTCGTTCTCAGTAAGAAATTGGTAAGTTAAATACATACAGATCAGTTAAGTCAAACAAATATTGTCCTAACTTCGGTTATGCTAAAATGTGTTTCGTTGATGTTTTCCAGGGGTATAGTGAAGTCGTCATCGGGCGAGTCGATAACGTCAACGAGCGCAGCAGCGACGCACCCGTACCGGCTGGGAGCACCGCTCGCGCTACCGCTCAACGCCGCGCCCTCGCACGTCGTGCACCCCGCGCATCCCTCGCCTGCAGACTATCCGCTCAGGAAAACAGGTACACCTACATCTTTCACTCTAACTTATTTATCGTGTGGATTTTTTAATGCAACTTTTGTGAGTTAGGAGTTAACAATCCTCGCGCATGAATCGAGTTGTTTTAATGACGAAATAACAAAATAAGAACGTTGATTTTCTCACTAATCTAAGTACAAAGGGTTGACAAATACACGCTCGAAATAACAACGAAATGCTTTAGCTAACGAATAGGTAGTGCAGTGATGTAGATATAATGTATTTATCGAACCTTTGTTGATGACCTTTTACCGATATTATATCCGTGCTGTAGTCACTGTAGCCGGGTATCGTCGGTACCTAGATGTACATAGTAGTGTAACCGTATTGTGATGCATGAGTGTGTACTAACGCAGCGTCGGAGCCCAACATGCTGAAGGTGCGGCTAAAGGCGCGCGTCATCGAGCGCCGCGCCTCACCGCTCGCCCGGAGACCGCTCAAGCGACCCAAGCACCGCAGTGAGTACCTCCTTGCGTCCGTCGCATGATACACCGTGCGCTTCTCGACCTATCGCAGGCACTGACCTGACATCTCTCCCGTATAGATATGGACGGCGGGTCACCTCGTACCTCGCCTCCCGGCGCCGGTGGAGTCGTAGCGGCGCCCATCCGCGAGGAGGAGGAGGTGCCGCGCGCGCCCGAGCTTCTCTTCTCCTCGCCCTCGATGCCGAACATATCGCTCGGGCGGCCGGCGCTCGGCGTGCACGCGCTGCCGGCGCCCGCGCCGCCCCCCCTGCCGCCCGTCTGCGAGGCGGAGCGCGAGGCGTTGCTCCCGCCGGGCGCACGCGGTGCTAAACGCCCGCTCGGGCGCACGCACTCGGCGCCGCTGCCGCTCGGCGACCCGGCGCTCTCGGCGCCACCCGCCGCCCACCACTACCTGCGCGACCAGATCCGCAAGACGGTGTTGACGCGCGCGCACGACGCGCACGCGTTGCAGCTGCGCGAGCGCGAAGAGGAAGGTGAGGTGATCGACCTGACGTCGCGCTCGTCACGGCCGCCGCCCGCGGAGCCGGCGCCTCTCGCCCGCGCGCTGTCTTCACCGCTGGTCGGCGCGCGCACGCCGCCGACGGGGCTCGCGTACGACGCGCTCATGTTGAAGCACGGCTGCGCGTGCGGTGCGCACGCCCCGACCCACCCCGAGCACGGCGGCCGGTTGCAGTCGGTGTGGGCGCGCCTCTGTGAAACAGGCCTCGCTGCACGCACCGAGCGCACCAGACCCAGGAAGGCGACCTTTGAAGAACTCCAGGTTCGTTTCACAATTTTTATGTATTTCGGAATGGAATTCCTTCGATGGAACGATTTACCGACCTAGACTTTAGAGCGGCGTTTTATCAAATAATGGTGAAAGTACAAGGCATGAAATATCACTCCGATTTTATTTTATAAAAAGTTAAACGTTTGATCTCGATGTACATTGGATATACGTTTCGAGTTTCGATCATGTCACTTCCAAAATTTACCTTATTGAATTGATCCGATTCCTACCTGGATGATATGATAGCAAGTGTTATTTGTGTGTTGCAGTCTGTACACACGGAGGCTCACGTGATGGTGTTCGCGGGTAGGGGGCGGGACGGGACGGGTCCGGGTGGGGCGGGTGCGGGCGTCCGGCAGCTGGTGCGGCTCGCGTGCGGCGGGCTCGGCGTCGACTCGGACACGGCCTGGTCGGAGCCCCACACGGCGGCCGCGGCCCGACTCGCGGCCGGCGCCGTGCTCGACCTCGCGCTCCGCACCGCACGCAACGAGTTGCGGAACGGATTCGCAGTGGTGCGCCCTCCGGGCCATCACGCCGAACCAAACCAGGCGATGGGATTCTGCTTCTTCAACAACGTCGCGATCGCGGCGCGAGTCCTTCACACCCGTCTACGGCTCCAGCGGATCCTCATCGTCGACTGGGTGAGTTCGGCGATCTGTCTTCTATCGATTCACTTCGATTATAAAGTGACAAGTTTTTAATATAATCATTAATTAATATGTATTCAGGACGTGCACCATGGGAACGGCACGCAGCAGATATTCTACGAGGATCCGCACGTTCTGTACATGAGCATCCACCGGCACGACGACGGCAACTTCTTCCCGGGCACGGGCGCTGCGAGCGAGTGCGGCGCCGGCGCAGGACTCGGGTACACGGTGAACGTGGCGTGGGGGGGCGGGGCGGAGCCCCCGCTCGCCGACGCCGAGTACCTCGCCGCGTTCAGGAGCATAGTGATGCCGATAGCCAAGGAGTACGATCCGGAGATAGTGTTAGTTTCGTGCGGGTTCGACGCCGCCGGCGGACACCCGCCGCCGCTTGGCGGGTACGGCGTGTCGCCGGCGTGCTTCGCGTACATGACGCGCGAGCTGATGACGCTCGCCGGCGGGCGCGTCGTGCTCGCGCTCGAGGGCGGCTACGACCTGGCGGCGGTGTGCGACTGCGCACAGGAGTGCGTGCGCGCGCTGCTCGGGGAGCGCGGCCCGGCGCCGCCGTACGGCGAGCTGGCGCGGCCGCCGGCGCCCGGCGCCGTCGCCGCCCTGCGGACCGCCATCGCCGCGCAGACGCCGCACTGGGGCTGCGTCCGGCGCACTGCCGAGCTGGCGGCGGTGTCCGCGCTCGAGGCGCAGCCCAAGCTGGCGGCGGCTCGTCTCGGCCGGCTGCAGACGGAGCGCGACGCGGCCGACACCGCGGTCGCGATGGCCTCCCTCTCGGTGCACCACGCGACTCCCCCGGCCCCCGCGGCCGCCCCTTCGTCCCTCCGGTCCGGTGACAGCTCGCGCTCCGTCTCCGAGGAGCCGATGGAACAGGACGAGGGCAAGTGAACGGACCGTACGCTACATACATAGAGGAGATACACCTACATTCGACGTCCGGCCGTCTCTGAGGCGGTCGACGGTCGTCGTGACGGACAAATCTTAATTTGAAAGCTTTAAAAAGTAGGGAAATAATGTTGTACAGATACGATTATACGTACGTTGTATTCAGAGAAGACGAGAGGACGGGAGAGACCCGGACAGATGACCGGACGGACGGACGCGACGCCGCGACTCGAAACTCATACATTCGAATAATTTGTATAATAAAAATCTAAAATATTATTTTATACTATACCAAAGATGTAATCAAATGGTTGCGCGACGTCGGTGGTCCGTCGTCCGACCGCTCGTTGTGGTTAGTATCGTCGTGTATATTGTTGTATGGGGGCGGGGGCGGGGGCGGGGGCGGCGGGCGCGTGTTTCCGAGATAATTGAATGGCGCGAAGCCACCTGTGTCACTGATTCTCTGGTGTCTATGAATAATGCTATATTTTTGTAATTAACTGTAAGAATAATTGAACGAATTAGATTGTTTTTGTAAATGTTATCTAAAGTAAATATAATATAGTATCCGGACTGGAAGTCTGTCTTCGTGTACAGTTGTTGTCGTTGTTGTTGTTGTTGTCGATTGTCGGCGATATAGTGGGTATACATACATACACACATATTGTAATGTTATGTTATATAGCGTAGCTAAATATTTATGAACGTTTCGTGCTCGGAGCCCGGAACATGCCGCATTTATCGAACAAATGTTGATCGGTTGGACCCGCGTCGTCGCCCGGGGCGTGGGGCACGTCGCCCGGGGCGGGCGGCGTGGGACTTGTTAAACAGGATGGTTCAATTCAATGGGTCAGTAATAAAAGACCAACACAAAGACTACAAATTCTCGAAACAATTCCTCCATAGTATGAAAAGTTTTTTCGTAATTTTTTTTCCCATATTTAATAAAATAAAAGATTAGATGTTAATAATTATTGAAAATGTAATAAGAGATGTTTTGTCGTAGATGAACCAGTCGTAGTATGTACCCATTATATTTAATCATTCTGTATATAAATATTAAAGTTTATTTTAGTTAGCAATTGGAGCGAATATTGATCGAGTCGTGTAATGGCGTATGGCGTGATGGCGCGATGGAATATGGCAAGTGCAATATGTATTGTAAATGAGGATTTATAATGCGTTCGTTAGCCTTATGAAGGTGACGCGTATTTAATACTTCAGATATGTATAATGTAAGTGAAACGCGAGCATTCGATGTTTTATAGTTTTACGTATTTTTGTATAGTGCGGGGCTGTATGTTTGTGTGTGTGTGTGTGTGGGTGGTGTAGTGCGCGCGTGTGTGCGTGCATGTATACGTATTACGTACTATGTACCTACCTATGTACTTGTAGATGTATAGATGGATAGAGGGGATGGGATCCTGTATGATAAACAGATTTAAAACAATGTTGTGTCTTTGAAAATTTTATTGTTAAATTGGAATACAGATGAAATATTATTTAATTAATGTATATATAAAATTATATATATATTTGGAACTGTATAATACATGTATTTTTATTTCTTGATTTGATCCTAACATTGGTTATAAAGTAGGTACTGCGAGCAGAAGTTGGTAACTAAGTCCTAACTTACTTCAGCTACAGCTAAGTCTACTTGTTATCAATGCATTTATTATGCGTTGGAAACTCTAATATTGATAAGGTACCTGCGGGTAATAAGGGCCACTAAAAGGTTTTTTAATACTTCGATATTAAGCAAATATTTATGTAATGACCTGTTTCATGTATAATTTTACCTATTATTTTTTTTTACGATATTATTAGTTTTTAATTAAGGTGGCAGGTGGCTCTTATTACCTGAAGAAAAAAAAGGTTTTTTTTTATTAATTTGTATGTTTTTTTTAACATGATGGAACTTGATAGATATTAGAATACGTTGAAAACCTGGGTAGTACAAATAATATAGGCTACTTTTTATCTCGATATTCTCACAGGATCGGGACTTACCGCAGGGCGCAGCTACTAAGAAATAAAAGTCCAAACATTTAATCTATTCAGTATGCTGTCTCATAATTATATACAAACAATATTTTTAACAAAATTGCTTTACATATTATACAAAAATAAAGATTTCTTCCTTAAAACTAAAATAATAATGGAACACATTTACAAAGCTTTACGAGGTAATTATAGTTCTGACTGAAGCTTATGTAGGGGAAGTACAGGCAATTTTAAAATAAATAACTAATTTTTTAAGTATTTCTAATATAAAAAAATAAAAAACACAAAACTTTTCTTCTACTAGTTAGCGAAAAAGCCTATGTAGAAGAAAATATAAAAAACCTCCAACTACGATGTCCGATGATTCCCTAACTCCCCTATCTAACGGTTAGGTCCGAGTCACATATTACTCTCTAAATTATTCATTGACTGTTACTTATTTATATTCTATTTATAAAACAAAATCTTGTTCATAGGATCATGGGTTCAATTTTACAACTATGTACCTACTTTGTGCCACTAAGTTTCGCTGATCAGAAATCCAATAGGTATACACATCTATAAATCTTTGAATTTAAATACAAAAAAAACACCTTTCAACCGATATTTTTATACAAATTCAGTATTTGTATAATTGTTTATTACAAAATATATATTTTTGCACGCGTTGGAGACCTTTCTTTACAATCTCATTTAAAAATATCTGATCATCCAGCACGTTAGTTAAATACATCTATCTATCTATACATATAAAATACTTTGTCCTGAATGACTGACTGACGGATCAACGCACAGCCTAAACCGCTGATCGTAGAGACCTGAAACTTGGAGGGTGTGTTCTTTGTATGACGTAGGCATCCGATAAGAATTTTCCGAAATTCTACCCCTAAGGGGGTGAAAAAGGGGGGGCAATGTTTGTATCGGATAACGTGATTCCTTGGTCCAAATCTACTTCAAATTTTGCATAAACATTCTTTAACATAATTAATGGAACACATGCTCTGAAATTCATCATAACGGGGTTTTGAGGGTGGTTTGCTTAAGAGTACTATTTTCGACGTCTACGCGGACGAAGTCGCGGGCAAAAGCTAGTCTCTATATATGTTAGTAATGTTAGTCTGTATGTGAGTGTTGCGGCCTCGTGTCCGCGGGGTCGAGCGTGCTGCAGTGGCAGGTGCACGAAGAGACGGGGCACTGAGTGTGTTCAGCGAACCATGCGAGCAGGTGGGTGGCGTGGCCCGCGTGCCGGCACGCGACGCACCACGCGAACCATTCCCGGAAGGGGGCGCCACCGTGCGCCGTCGTGCCCAGGTGCAGGTGGCAGACGGCGCACCGCGGAAGAGGCTTGCGGCACGACGGGCACGACACCACCTGCTTCATCTTGGCGGCGGGCGGCGGGAGGCGCAGGGCCCCGGTGCGGCCGGCGCGCGGAGCCCCCGCCGCCACCGACTTGCCGCAGTAGGTGCACGCGACGGCCACGAGCCGCGCCCCGGCCCCGGCCCCCGCGTCCGCTCCGCCAGCACCCGCCGCGCCCCGCACCGCCGTGTCCAGCGCACACCGCGCCCACCACAACTGCCATCGGTCCAGCAGCTGACGGTAACTGAACATTTACAAACACATATTTCATCAACTGGCACACAGATGGCGCACGGTGGGCTGAAAATGAGTACTATAACCACCTGTAAGAATATTACGGTTTTCCTTACCGTTTAAGAGATAATTAGGTTTTTCATACAAGTTCCAAGTTTTTTCGTAAAAAAATTATAATTCCTTCGTTTTTGCGCAGAATTAACTCGGGTGTCATTTTTGCATATAACTAATAGAAGCAATATCCAACAAAAAAACCGGCACTTGAAAATAGAAATTCCTAAGTCTATGGAAGCCGATTTTCAGCCCACCACCGTGTGGCGCCATAATGAAAATGTATGAGTCAACCTTTTCTGCCAGTTGAGAGGATAAAAGAACACACTCATTGATATAGTCCAGCAGCCCTCGAACGTTTTTTTCGTTCGAGGGCTGCTGGACTAATAGATTCTGTTATTTTAGGATTAGTTATATTTTTTCATATAAATAAGGTAAGATCGTAAAATTAAACGATGATCATAAATAAACTTTTCTAATTTGGGATTACGCCAACAATAAACGAATGCTACGAGTTACAAATAGATCTAGTCAAAATACCTACCACCTACCTAGATACATCGCGCCACGCGTGTCAGATGCAGATATGAATGGTACAATAATTATGAACAAATAACATGATTCGATTATATTATCGTTATGTAACTGAGCTGCAACTGTCTCAATAAAGTTATCAAATATTGTTCAATATCCAACAAATGTCTCTGAATCACTGAATCAAGTAGGATAGAATGTGATGTGATATTTCGGGAGTAGTGTCAGCGGGTAGCGTGGCCGAGCGGTCTAAGGCGCTGGTTTAAGGCACCAGTCTCTTCGGAGGCGTGGGTTCGAATCCCACCGCTGCCAGATAATGTTTTTGTGGTAATATAATTTTATCACAGTTGCTCATAAAGTGCATCTTATTCAACCGCTTTTAGGCTCATAATCCAACGTATTACGCACGCGTGCGTTATTACCTCGACGAGTGTGTTTTATGCAGAGGTCGGAATTAGGTAGAGTTATTTATGTACTTACACCATGTGCTTACACTGATTTCATACAGCGAAAGAATAACGTGGATATGTCTCAAATCTCGAGATTAATTTTGAAGAGCGGGAAAAATTCCGTAATTTATATTTAGTAAAAAATGTTATTAACTTGTTATTTTAAACGACGCGACGCGCGACGTTGCCAAACTTACACCAACGACATCTTATTGTCCGAAGTTACAAAGTTACGCGTAGTGTTGCGTACGTAATCGCTTGTATTAAAGTACAGTCATAGCGACTGACATCTGAGTTTCAGATGACCGATTGGAGCGGGAGCGTACCTGTCGAGCCAGTGTTGTACGAGGGGGTCACGGAGCAGGTCGGGGGGGCAGCACCGCGCCGCGACTAGAGCCGCTGTCTGCACGTCGCCGACCCGGTCCACCCAGCGCGCCAACAACGCTAACCCCTCGGGCGAGACACCCGTCAGTAGCAGGCCGGCGGGGTCGCCACGCCGCGACAGTGACTCCGCCGTGCGCGCCGTCCATTCCGCGAGTCGAGCGTCGTCCAAGTACATGCAGGCGAAAGCTACGCGGTCCTCGAGTCGCATCTCTACCTCCGCCAGTACCGCAGAGTAGTCTTGCGGCGCGGGCGGAGCGTGCGCCGGTGCAGTCGCCGCCAGGAACCGCAGCAGCGCGCGCAGGTACGCGTCTGGCAGCGCGCTCGCAGCCGCCGGTAACGCGTCACGCCATGCGCGCTCTTCCCCGAGGCCGGCGAGTGCGAGCGCGGCGACGCGCAGCTGCGGCTCGGCGGCGCGCGCGAGCACCTCGATTGCAGCGCGTACGCGCAGGTGGAATGCGGCGAGCGCGGCGGCGCGGCACGGCGTGCCGGCCGCCTCGGCGCGCTCCACCCCGGCCGCCGCGTTCTCCCAGCCCCAACCCCAGCCACACAGCTGCAACGCCCGCGCCCGCTCCGCCGACCGGTAGAGCGTGACGCGGCGCGCGCCCACCTCCCCGACGACGGTGCCGACGGCCTCGCTGCGGTACCCTCCGGCGCCCTCGCTGCCTCCGCCCCGCAGCACGCTCCGCACACCCGGGTGCTTCCACGGGCTGCCCCGGATACAACCGTCCTCGACGAGAGACTTACTCAGCGCGAGGAAGTGCCACATTCCGCTCAGCTGCTCGTCGTCAGCTAAGTCTGCGTTCTGCCATAAATCAGGCTATAAAACAAAACCCCGATTAGTTTATCCTGTTTGTTTTTAATAAGTAAATGAAAGTAATAAATCATACTTTAAGTCCGTAGTCTGTTTGGGCGCGTTTTTTCATGACATATGAGATGTCGTCGAGCTGTGCGGCGACGTCGGTGGTGAGCATGGCGAGCGGCCCCCCGCCAGTCCACACGAGCCCCCCGCGGCCCCCTGCGCCGCCTCCCGCCCCCCACGCCACGGTGACACGCTCGCACACCGTGTAGTCTACGATGCCTCCCGCGTGTAGCGCCAGCAGCCGCGCGGGGTGCGCCGGGTGCCAGGCGAGCGCGGCTAATGGCGGCGCGGCCCCCGCCGGCGTCACCTCACGCTCCAACGCCGCCGCACCACCGCCCGCACCCGCCCCCGAGCACACCCCGCGCTCCGCGTCTGACCCCGTCATGCCTTCCTCTGCTTCTGCCTCGATCGCCATCGCCGCTAACTACACACATACTCACATATTTTACATATCAATATTGTCCGCTCAACTGTGTTGCGGCCACATTTTGTACTACACTTCCCAGCAGCGCCACAGTTAATAATTGACAAAAGACTCCTTCACTCTCTCAAACTCACCGCATCACTGGTAGCGTTATTGTTCTTTGTATCCGTAGAGTGTGCCTGCTGTATGTCGTATAGCCGTAGAGAGCTGGAATCCTTCTGTAGTGTGACTAGTAAGTTACGCCTGGAAGACGAGAGATCATTCACCGATGGGATCGTGAGTGTAGCCAACAACCGGCTAGTTATGTAGTGGTATCTTACCTGGTGGGACACCAAGCGTGGTGTATGAGCGTGCGCGGGTGTGGGAGCGTGAGGAGAGGACGCGCGAGCACGCGCAGGTCCCACACCTGCGCGGTGGAATCGCCGCGCGTGGCCGCCGCCCAGCCGTCCGGCGCGCCGCAACACCATCCGCAGTACCGCGACGAACCGACGCTCACCGCTTTGTTCGACCAGTCTACAAACAGACGGCAATCAATATTAGCGCGTTTTAACACTAAAATATTTGTTCCACTGAGAGCTGAGTCAACTTAGTGGTAGATACTAAGTCGTAGGTTCAAATCCAAGCCAGCCGTGTACCGATAAATTTTTCTTAAAAAATTTATTCTTGTGTTATGTGCGCTAATTGACATTGCTCTTACGTTGACGGAAAAAATCGTGATGAAACCTGCGGCTTGTCAATACCAAAAGTATTGACAAGTTCTCTCTTCTGGATATGGTCGACTAAGCTGAGAGGGTAGTAGGTGCTGGGCAAGCCTACTCCATCCCTACGCAAAATGGACCCAATTAAAAAGAGTCTAATTGCGGAAAACAGCCCGTATACAAGTACAAGTATTTGTTCAATCTATAATGACCATTGATATATGAAGAATTTTGTTGAATTAGATTCATTTGTCAATGATATAGGCCATACTATATCGACCACATTGTGTCGCTTACCATCAGTGCTGATAGTAGTCATAAGTAAAAATTATCCATGTGACTCACCTCTAAGATCAAAAACTTTGATATACTTCATGTTCATGGAAGCGATAAGAGTCCTATTAGAACAGTTTGCCCAACATACATTGTGTGCTGTCTCCGAGAGACCCATCTCAGCTAGGGGACGAGATTCATTTGGACTTTGAATTACTCCATCTACAAAAATTTAAAAATACATACAGAAATATTCAACAACAAACAAATAGGTATCCTATAAATCATACAAATATTCGTTCTGTGCCAGGAATTGAACCCACTACCTTCCATGTTGCAGGTGGGTGTTAAAACAAACCACAGAGGATGTTAAGAATTATTTATTTACTTCATTTGGAAGATATTTTACCTCTAGCCTCCTCAGTAGGCATTGATCCTCGATTTACATCCCATAGCAGGATGCAATGGTCACTCCGATGTTTGTCCATGGCTACGGCCAGCATGTTGGTCTCCGTGTGACTCCATGATACCGAGTTACAGAGACGAGGGTACTTTGGGACTAGAAGAGGATAAAGAAACAGATTTAAAATGTTGAAATAATTCTGTTGATAGGAGGTAAGTTGTTAATTAGGAGAAAATTCGAGTTTTTCATTTTAAATAAGTTTTGAAACTATTCACTAATTTTAATAAAACTTGGTATTAGATGCATTGAATCCTTAGGCACAAACTATAGTACATATGGACACAACTTACATGGGCTTACATTAAGAGTGTATCTCCTACAAAATTGCAGATTTTTTATTATGTCAAACTTGATAAGGAAAGGTCTGTAGTTTATTGAAAAAAAAAAAACTTTGTAAATATGACAACAACGCTTCGCCTTCATTCTCACCAAATTCTCTCCCAGCCAGTCCAAGTGGATCATATGTCTGTTTGAGTGTAGCTAGTGAAACTTTCCCGCTGGCGTATCCGAGCGCCAGTAGCGGGTCGAGCTGGTCGGGCAGAGCGCTCACGTCCACGCAACGCACGCCGGTCGCGCTTTGCGACACTACTACTGTCGCGCCGCGAGTCGCTGATATAGGCACGTCTAAACGTTACAACACAAATGACAAGTCTTTATAACTTTCGAAATGGAAAAGTGTGGTCATTGAGCTAAATAATTATAGAGATTTATGTTAAATAACGGGTCAAAACTTTAAAATAAATTAAAGTTGTAGGTACACAGAGGCAATGTAAATAAGCTGTCTAATAATAAATAGTTTACAGACAATAGATTTTAGGAAGCTCAGTTACAAGATAAAGAGAGATTATTTAACCAGAAACAACATTTATTAAATCAACATACACGTAGTTTTCTTATCAATATCCTTTATTTGTGAAACTTCGTAGAGGGTTATGTCTGGACCCCACACTATGAATTTGTCATGATGAACCGGTGACCAAATTGCTTCTACTCTGGTACCCGACATAATTTCCATTTATTTACACTGAAATAAGTATGGATTAAGCATAAAACAAGTTTGTTTTCTAAAAAAATACGCAATAAACACGCGCATCACGAAAACACAAGATTGTTTTTAAAGTTTGTGACAGTGACACTGGCAGGCAGCACAACACAAATTTGATTGACTTTTAAAAGGGCAGGCAAAAGTCTTAGCTTATTCAGCCTCCTTTGACGGAATTATTTCTTCTGCTTCTTTTTTTTGTGCTGTAAAAGCAGTTGCAGCTTAGAAATATTTTTAGAGTCCAACAAAATATCAACTTATCTCAAGATACACTGAATTAAAATAACATTAAACGAAAACATATTTTTGTTGAGATCCGCTATAGACCCCAGATTTACATTTTGGCCACTTTAGCCACCGCCCCAGAGTTCGCTGAATCAATCAACACTTTTTGACAAGTGAAGCGAGTGAAACTGTCAATTTTTTCATAAATTCATTTCATTTCTTTCTGTTGAAGTGTTTGGTTTCGTGAACAATATTAAGATTAAGTGCGCTGTGCAGTGATTAAAACGTGAAGGAAACAATAAAACATAGGGATTTATCCCGTTAGAACTCCTAGTTCTGTACTGGTAAGTCTTGTGTATATACACGAATGCCGTTCAGAAAGTCGCCCGTGGTAGGGTCAATGACGTGACGTTAATGTTTACTACAAATGGCAACGCCTCTTTCTCACAGTTTCTCGTCCATTGTCTGTGTGTTCTCACGAATCGGTGCGGTTTTCTCAAGTCTGCCTCGAGGCGGCTGCGACTGCAAGCTGGTGACGCTACGCTACGGGCGCAGTTAGGTCGATAGGTGCTCGGCTACCGCACGCCCGGCGCGATCAGCTCGTGACTCACCACGGTGATTGATTTTCTATATATTTTCATCGCTGTTGTCACGGGCCGTAATCGTAGAAATCGTGGTTATCATAGTGAAAGTGATGAGGCAGTGCCTACGCTTCGTTTCCTCCTGCGGCGGGAGGTAACCCGAGCGCTGCTAGACTCATGTTCTCTGCGATTGCATACCAACTCTCTACAAAGTTCCTTGAGGATCAAAAGGTTAGCCCGAGATGTAGCATGACTGATGTTCAATTTCACCATAAAACTTCATAATTATGGTGGCTATGGTGAAAGCCAATTTCACCATAATAGCTACCAAGACTGCCTACCAAATAATCAAAATCCATTCATCAGTGAACATGGTGGTGACTAATTGAGTAGTATCTGTATCTCAATATAAAATAATACAGTATTCTAACATAAATAAAAACTTAGTTTGTCATTCATTGCTGTTGAAGAATTATTATCTCTAATGAGTCATCAGCTCATCTATCTGTAATTATTTCTCTGTACATTGTCAGCCTTCATTATTTATGCTATCTGTACTTGGTGCTGCAGACACATATAATGAATAAAGGCTTAATTGAGAACATTAAACTAACATGAATGTAGTATAATTCACCTTTCAAACAAAAAAAACTAAATCAAAATCGGTTCATCCGTTCGGGAGCCACAGACAGACACGTCAAACTTATAACACCTTAGGGATTAAAAATAATATAAAAAAAATTCAAAATTCAATCCAGCCTGAATTGGGAACACTTTATAGAATAAATTGATATTTTCGAAGTGGGGTGGAGGGGGGAAGTTTGGTGCTCCATCAAAAACAAAGCTGTCCATTTATTAATAAAAGTATTTTTCTATAATTCACTGATGTCCACTGATAGAAATGACAATTAGACACAAACAAATAAACAATGGTAGAAATTGTACCATAAAGTCCCATGGAAACTATTCCTCGTTTCCATTGTGGTGCTTGTGACACACATTCAATGCAATTACAATCATTGTTTGTCTCATGGAATATGGTACAGCAGCTGATTTGTACTTAGATTAAAGCTTGGTGAATGAAAAACTTAGCTTTCTTTTTTAATTTATTAAATTGTAGCTGTGCCCCGGTTCGTCACTCGCATCCCAATCCCTTGGCAATATTGAGATAAAAAGTAGCCTATATGACAATCCAGGTCTCCAGCTATCTACATATCGTGTTTTCGTGTGAAGGAGTAACAAACATACAAACAAATACATACACAAACATACTAATATTATACAAACTTTCACATTTATAATATTATTAGTAGTATTCTTTATGTAAATCATTTATTGGAGTTAATCTTATCTGTAAGCTTGAATTTACGTTGCTATTGATTATTCTAAATTAAGATTAGAATAATTAAATGATCTAGCTAAAAATGATCTAAATGTTGCCGGCAGATTGTCATTGAATCGTTAAGATTTCTTTTTCCAAGCGAGTGATGTGGAACATGTCATTGTCTTATGTATGATGATGATAATGCAGCAGCTCTCATCACGTTTTTGTTGAGATATTTAAGTTGCAGTAGAGTAGAGACAACATCAAAACAGGTAACTACCTGGAAGTAAGAGAAATACAAATAAAAAAATACGCGATTACCCGAGAAAATAATTACTATGAATACAAATTGTGTGAGTTTAAAAAGTTTATTAGAATACAATGTTTAACAAGAAATAAAAAAGTTGAAAGCTATTAGGCCTTTTCGAAGTTACACTCTAACTTACAGAGAGAGAGAGATATTAAATAACTACCCAAACAGACAGACAGACGGTCAGTGAAGTCTTAGTAGTAGGGTTCCGATTTTACCGTTTGGGTACAGAACCCTAAAAATACTTCAGATATAGGACCAAGTTTTGTTCAGAAAAAAATGTAAGTTGTTCTCTATCGTCATATGTGTGTATGATTGTATACGTAAATATTTTATCTGTTCTTTGTCAATTAATCTTTACGATTCTACCTACATTAGATTCTATCATGCAACCATCATGCAACTGTGCTTTATGAAAGCAAACTAACGAAATATGATTGTGTGTTTAACACAAGGTTATCACTGACATAGTTTTATCTAGGTGAGATACTTAAACTAATGTTAAAAACCTCATGAATTTTATATTGACATGTCACGCACGATGACGTAGGTAGATAGACTTGCTTGGTACCTAGCTTCTTACTTACAGAATTCATTGACCCTTTAGGGTTGTTTCTGGAGATATTCAGGCAAAAGAAGCCCCATTTTGCCTGATGAATATATATATTTTTTTTCTTCAGGTGATTTTTTAGCCCTTTTTTATCTCCACATACCTACTACATTTATTTGGTCACACAGCTATGGAATGAATAAACTAATTAAAAATACCAAACAAAACCTCACTTATTTTGAAGATTCACTTTGATAGACCCATAACTAGAGTAATCCTCATTTATACGGAGATGATAATATTTAAATGAAAATTATTCTGGAGAATCGAGAGATTAGATTTGGAAAAAATAATTTTACAAAAGGTTATAGAAATACTAGCATACGAACACGAGCATATCTATCTAGCCTCTGTTATCAGCTTGCAACTGAATCGAAACGTGAACAATAATGGTTGCGTCTACGGAATGCGACCTCGCGATCGCCATTTCACTTTCTCACACTAAACTCTCCTTATTGCTACTTTGCACACCTGGGCTTCTTTATAAGTGAAAGGATTATATCGGAATCTATTTACATTTTGATTATATTGATTTCGATTTGCACGCTAAATGCGGGTTTAACTTTGGTTTGATTGCTTACGGTAACTTAGAATGCTGCTTCTAAATCATACCGCTCTTCATGCCCTATTTCCGTGGTCCTACATAGGCTGCACTAAAAGTATCGGGAATGGAATATTTCCACTGTTCCTGTCATATTTAAATCTTTTTAATTGAAAACTCATTGGTTTTAAGAATCGAATACCATTTATTTATTTAAAAAAAGAATCTCGGTCTTGTCACAAGGTTTTGTCAAACTTGTTTAGTCGTTGAGAAAATGGAATTGACTCGAGAAAATTCAAGAGCGATGATTTATTATGACTTTCGAAGTGGTTTATCACAAAAACAGTGTGTTGACCTGATGATTTCTGCATTTGGTGATGAAGCCCCATCCAAAACCACAATTTATCGCTGGTTTGCTGAATTTCAACGTGGACGTGTCAAGCTCAGTGATGATCCCCGTCAAGGTCGTCCAAAAACTGCACTCACCCAAGAAAACGTTGATGCTGTGCGTAAGCTGATTGAGGAAGATCGACATGTAACATACCGCGAAATTCAGGCAACTTTAGACATTGGCATGAGTCAAATACAAATAATCTTGCATGAACAATTATGTGTAAAAAAGTTGTTTTCCCGATGGATACCGCATTCGCTCTGTGAAGAGCAAAAAGTGGCTCGCGTTACTTGGTGCATCAGAACTCTCGAAAGATTCCACGCAGGATCCTCAAATGCTGTATACAACATCGTATCAGGTGACGAATCCTGGATATACACGTACGAACCCGAAACAAAAAACCAGTCACGAGTTTAGGTGTTCGAAAATTAGTTAAAGCCAACAAAAATTGTTCGTTCACGGAGTGTTGCAAAAAAAATGGTGGCCACGTTTGTCTCCAAAACCGGCCATGTTGTGACTATTCCTCTTGAGGGACAAAGAACGGTTAATGCAGAATGGTATGCTAGCATTTGTTTGCCACAGGTCGTTTCTGAACTCCGTAAAGAGAACTGCAGCCGCCGCATCATCCTCCATCACGACAATGCGAGTTCTCACACCGCGAACAGAACAAAAGAGTTTTTAGAGCAAGAAAACATAGAATTATTAGACCATCCGCCGTACAGCCCCGACCTAAGCCCTAATGATTTCTATTTTTTACCTAAAATAAAGAATAAATTGCGTGGTCAGAGATTTTCATCACCTGAAGAAGCTGTGGACGCCTACAAAACGGCCATTTTGGAGACCCCAACTTCCGAATGGAATGGTTGCTTTAATGATTGGTTCCATCGTATGGAAAAATGTGCCAAATTTCGCGGAGAATACTTCGAAAAGCAATAAATACATTTTTAAATAGTAATGTTGTGTCACTTCCTTGATTCCCGAAATTTTCAGTGCCGCCCTCGTACTTCGACACGGTGACTCACCATACCTACTTCGGTAATAGATGTTTCTCTTTTAACTTAAATGAATTTTCTTGTTAAGTACCCGGTACTTAGAAGCATAATCTAATTCATTCTGTGAATTCATTCGATTTTTTTTATATTATTTCGTCTTCCATGTAACATGAAATCGTCATTATGAAGTCTCTACGTGTAGTCGAAATAAAATGAATCATTCATCTTGACGACTTGTTATCATCATTATGGCCGTGACTCAGATGTGATTCAAGCTTTCAGGCTTCATCAGGTTGTAGGTATTATGGCCTTGGAAATCTCGGATAGCACGTCTCGGAGGGAATGCAAAATTCTTGTTACAGTCCACTGCGTCAATCGCATTTAAAGACGGTAAAAACTGTTTGAAATCATACACACGCGCTACAATCTACGTCTTGGTGTTGACAATAGCGTGCAACACCTGCATATACCTACGACGCAGTCTATAGTGATTTGCAATTCAGCGCACGCGTCGATATCGTTGTCGCCTGCTGATCTACATACAATTATACGGATACTGCGTTAGCTACTACGAGTTTGTAACTATTGATTGACCAGCTGACCGTAACTGGTCAGCTGTTTGCTCACTTGAGGTCAAGTGCAGGAGTTTCTAATACACTGCACATCATAGCATTGATCTAGACTTCAATAACTGACTGAACAATAAATCAATATTAGTATTTCTGGATCTTATTTTTGAGCATGTCACCAAAACTCTTGTGATGTATGCAATGCCGCCATAATGACATAATTATTTCCTACTAAGATCTTTCGTAGAAAATACATAGTCTCTTCGGATTTTCGGATTTAAACAATCCCCAATCATAATTATTGTTCAACAGTCAAATTGAAATGTAAATCAATTATGAATAGTAGACAGACAAGGATCGATAACAGCTCTACAATATTAGAGATGGCGTGACACAGGATCACTGGAACTCAAGGTTTTAGGGCACTAATTAATTCTCACCTCGATTGTCTCGATGACGTCGATGTCTGGACGTTTATTACGTCATGTCTTTAACTGTTATTGTTATTAGTGGTCAAAGTATAGAGCTAAGTGGCCAAAAGTAGTGGGATTCGTATTGTAAAGAAGGAAGAGCTTCTCATTACGTAATTTTTGTTTAGTTTATGTAATGCTATACGCCCATTGTATATTCGTTTGTCGATGAATTTATGAGAGTCTATTGAAAAATGAGCTCTTTTTATGGGATTTGTCAAATTGGATGCGTTCTGTGGGCAGCGAGTCCGGTCTATTCGAACTTTCTGAACAAATCTGTTTGACATCATTTAGCTGCATTTGCGTAGGATTAT
Source organism: Idaea straminata (assembly GCA_951213275.1). Classification (NCBI taxonomy): domain Eukaryota; kingdom Metazoa; phylum Arthropoda; class Insecta; order Lepidoptera; family Geometridae; genus Idaea; species Idaea straminata. The sequence continues at coordinate 14,500,639 of OX577853.1, forward strand.
TCAGAACACATCCAATGGTTTCATTTTACATTGGTTTGTAAAAAATAAAATGGTAATTAATTAATTGAAAATGAAAGTAGTCTCCCAATACTTGGAATTGAAAGTGCAGCACGAATGCCTTCGCTATCAGACAGATCTCATAATCAAACGAATACCGCTCGGAATGACAACATCAGTAGGGCAATAATGGGCGTTGATATGACGAGTATTTTTTACTGGATTCGATAACGCTACAATATGGTTCTATTAGGGTATTTACAGAAAACAAGCGATTTGCTTATCGAGATTATTTCCAACTACGGCAATATAGCTTGCTCTAGTGGAAGGTACTTTGACTTTCCAAGTTTAAAGCCGTGGGTCCCGGCCGTTTTTAGGGTTCCATACCTCAAAAGGCAAAATAGGAACCCTTATAAGATCACTTTCTTGTCTCTCTGTCTGTTCGTGTGTCACCACTGATTTTCTCAGGAACGGGTGGAGCTAGCCAGTTCAAATTCATACCAGATACTGAGGTCTATAGTCCCTATTAGGTGTATAAAAATCAAGGTCATGGGAGAACACGATAAAAAGATATAGGCAAAATTACAGTTTCGTGAAAACTTGTAAGTACCTACTTACCAAATTTTATCTTAATTTTCAACTTTTTTTATATAAAAATGTTGAAAATTAATAGGTGTCCCCATACATACATAGTTAAACTTGCCTTACATTGTATGGGCGCCCAAACGAAATAGGGGTCAAGTTTCATTGGTACTTACCATACCACGGCAAGGGTAGAGGAAGACAGTTGAAACAGTACAGAATCCTCGGCGCGCGAGTACGACTCGCTTTTGACCGGTTTTTCTATACGATGTATCTGTGCCGTTTACGGTGAAAGAAAACATCGTGATGTAATGACGCCTCGAAGACATGGGACATTCGGCCAACCCGGATTGTTCAATGTTCACCCGTGTCATCTACTAAGTTTTAAAAACAATATGTATTAAGTTTAAGGTTTGATGTCACATCACTTTACTTTAACTTTATCTCAGTTATCTCTGACGAAACAAGCAACAAAAGAGCACGGTTCATTTAACTCTAGGACGGTTCGGTCTCCGAGTAGAAAGTGAAAATAAAAACATTATAACCTATCAGCGAGAAGGACAGAATAAATCCGCTTTATATGGTTACGTTCTGTGAGTTAGTTACAACTAATTGGCAGTAGCGGATTTAGGCTTAGGCCCGTGAGGCTCGGGCCTAGGGCGGCAAATTTTGAGGGGCGCCAAAATTTTGAAGACGACTAAAATTAATAATCGATTGGGTTTTCTGTAAACTGTAAGACCAAATTTTAAAGTTTATTTTATTGCGCTCTTACTATCTAAACATAGTACCATTTTGAGGGTAGAATTTCTTTGTTAAAGTAATTAATCAGGCAATTACTACAATCTGAAATATCTAACAAAAAGATTTAAAAAAACTAGTGCTTGCATATTATTTATTTACGAAATTAGTTTTTTTTTTTCAAATTTTTCATTCAAAATTTAATTGAAAAATTATTTGCGTGCAAGTATGAAGCAAGACAGACTCAATGCACTTGCATTACTAACCATTGAAGCACAATTGGTTCAAGAAATTAAGTATGAGGAGGTCATTGATATTTTCGCACGGACGAAAGCAAGAAATTTTTTTATTATATGATTAATCAGATAAAAATAATTTATATTTTAATTACAAGCAATTTATTATTAATTCTATATTTAATTGTTATGTTAAATAAATAAATGTTTAATTTATACCTGAATTAGATTTCTTATTATTATTGTTATTATTTTCATTATTTTATACCCCACACACATATATATATACTGTTACGAAAGAAAAAGGGCGCCATATCGTCTCGGGCCTAGGGCGCCCTCAAACCTAAATCCGCTACTGCTAATTGGGTTATTTTTGTCATCGTTCTATGCGGGGGATTACAACCTATTAATGAGACTACAGATAACATTGTTTCACTGAACACGACTCTTTCATCACACTGACGAGTGTTAGATTTAACGTCCGGTGGATTTTACTAATTGTACGCTTGCTGACTCTAATGATTTGCTTTTCATGGCCAATTTTCGCTACAGAAATTCGATCTAGATTTATTACGTAATATCTTTTTTTGACGATGTTTTATCGTAATTTCACGAAAGCATGATGTTGTTTGGTATCTATCAACACAATCATCTACCTTACCTACATCTTTCATCAACATAATAAATAAAATCGAAGCCATTAACAACATAATACCAGCTATCGCTACATCACTCCATCGCTTGCTACGCCCATAAAACATGGTGAATTTGGCCATAAACAGTCGAGAGGTAGCAATGGTACGCCCACGTTCTTGTTCTATCATTGTCTGTCGAACCATGAAGGGTAATATGCGTAGTGCGTTGTTCTGGTACCTACTAGCCACCTACCACCCGTGTATCACCTAATAAGGGGTCATTCAGTGAAATGCAATAAATTCATCGTGTTGTTTTCACGTCAAGATATATATGAAACCCATAACGAAGATATAAGGGCTTAGAAGTACCACAAGTTGCTTTGTGAAAATATGAAACGAATACCACCATGTTTGGAGGGTTTCCAAATAATGTGAAAATATTGTCTAAGAAGATGACACCGCAACGTCAATTGATATTTTCTGTCCATAATCTCTTCGTTATTCTGAGACGTGAAGGTAGAGTCCTACATGCAATCACACCTAAAACTAGACTTTTAAGAGATGTCCTCAAAACACATACAATGCTTTAAGTAAAATGAATCTCTTTCATTGAGGTTACTCGCAGTCCCCTGTATCAAAACGTCAACAGTAACGGAAAGGTCAATTTAAAATGTTTACAAAATCTGAGGACAAAGTGTAGTTTATGTATTTGTCCCTCAGTGTGAGTGTCTCCCCCGAGAGACCGGCGCGGGCGGCGGCAACATGTCGAAGAAGCCAGCAGCGCAGCCGACGCTGCACAAGGTGATCATGGTGGGGTCGGGAGGCGTCGGCAAGTCCGCTCTCACCCTGCAGTTCATGTACGATGAATTCGTCGAAGACTACGAACCTACTAAAGCAGACAGCTATAGGAAGAAGGTATGTTTTACCTAACTAACTTTACATCAAGTCATACGGGCGGTGTAGAATAATAGGTAATTGTTTTACCGGGTCTTAATTGCGTATATATTTTTTTCTATTGCAACATAGTCCAAACGTCGAAATAAGGGAATAAAACAGCGAATAAGACCCGGAAATCAAAGGTAAACATTGTCATACGCGACTAATAATTCTGCAAAACAACATAAAATTATTTTGCCTAGCCCAAATTGAAAGCCTTCCCTAAAATCTGCCGTCCTAGGCTCAAGCAACAACGTACGATCGTACACTTCGTAAAGCGTGCCTTAAATAAAACACAATACTTGTGTACGTCCCCACTAGTACTACTAGTAGTTGTCTTGTTCGATACTGATATGTACCGTATCACGTTACGGTATATCAAGATTACACGTAGCTAGTGACATCTCAAGGTGGATATCTTGTCTGCTGTGTGACGAAACCACCCATATTTGTACTGTTGTCTTATATTTTGACGTGATTACGATCAAACTTGTGACTTATACTGTAGGTATGTCTTTCTAACAAGAATATAAATGCTGGAGCCGGCAGGATTCTTTACGGTTAAATACGTAAATGCGTTAGGACCCAACGAAAATAAAAATCGCTCTATTGTAAAAATAAGGGTAGCCTATAAAGAATGCTCTAGCCTCTCCCTTGAATATCAGTTTGGTAAACTTCCACCTGTCTTGTTTATTTCAGGTGGTCCTAGACGGTGAAGAGGTCCAGATCGACATCCTCGACACGGCGGGGCAGGAGGACTACGCCGCCATTCGGGATAACTACTTCAGATCCGGCGAGGGGTTCCTCTGTGTGTTCTCCATCACGGAACCTGAGAGCTTCGACGCTACTCAGGAATTCAGGTAAGATCGACTAAAGTTTACTTGGATACCAGCGACCGGCCGATGTAGTCGCATTTACTTAAAGTGTCTTTTTAATGTAACAGAGAACAGATATTACGAGTGAAGAATGACGAAAATATACCGTTCCTGCTGGTCGGCAACAAGTCCGACCTGGCGGAGAAGCGTCGCGTGCCGCTGGACGCGTGTCGCGACCGAGCTGCTGCGTGGCAGGTGCCCTATGTCGAGACCAGTGCCAAGACGAGGGACAACGTCGATAAGGTAAGGCGAGAACATGCCCGTCTGTCGCACCTAGCGGTCAAGTGAACATGACGATAGCTCCTTATTGACAAATCTCCCACGTCTTAGAACTTTGATGACTTCTAAGACTTTTCCTTGTCAGTTTTCATACGATGATTTTCTTTCAAGATATTTTCTTCTAGTAAAATCCTATCTCTTCTTATCAACTGTTATTCTTCTATGTTGTCCTTTGAGTTGCATCCACAACACAAGCTAAGCTTGAACAATGCACCATGCTGTAGTTGTTTGATATCGCTATTTACATTATTTTCGACTAGTTCAGTTGTCGGCTCGCTTGGTTTTGGATGCAGCTTTTAGCTATGTTATTACAAGGAAACACTTGACAAAATAACATTACCTACCTACTTACAAAAGTAAGAATAACATCAACAATTATCGAGACATACATACAAATGTGGTTAACAAAGTCATAAAGAATTATTTTGGGAAATAAATCATCATGTCGTTTATGTTTCTCGTTCTGGGCTAAGGTTTTGGAGGGCTTTATACGTAAATGAAAATGTATGTGTCTAGACCGCACACGAGGTAAACTTAATCAAGTCAAGTTGGCGCGCAGTTCTATGTGTGCGTGAGTCTCTACATGCATACAGCTTTGCACTGTCATTGATATCAAAGATGAATGTTTGTAGGCTCATGCACATATAGAACTGCGCGCTAACATTCGTTGCGTCAACGGGAACGCGATCCTAGCGTGTGTCAGATATAGAGTGTATGTCGAAACTAATAGATGTTGCTCGGTTTGTGACCGCGCGAAGCATATCTGACAGACACTGTATAGCGCGTTCACGCGCGCTAGAGAAGCGTTCTGCGTTCTGTACGTTCGCCTCGGGCGGTCTAGCCCCAACTAGGTATAGGTTAGATATGTAACCTATACATACAGTATGTATGTGTTGCGTGCGCGTAGTGTCTGACGTGTGTATGTGTGTTGTGGGTTGCGGGCAGGTGTTCTTCGACCTGATGCGTGAGATCAGATCGCGCAAGTCGGACGACAGCCGCGCTACCAACGGCGACGTCAAGGGCAAGAAGCGGAGGCGGATCAAGTGCAACATACTCTAGGCGAGACTCTATCTCTATGCGCGGCTGTAATGTGCGGGCTCAGTGATCTATATACATATACTTGTCTATTACTATACTGTTAGTAGGTATACCGTGACGTCACCAGTAGAACCGGTCGGCGCGAAGCCACTCCTATTGTTATTGAAATAACATTGTACCAATATCAGACTTTCTTACTGATAAACACACTTGAAATACGGTTGTTGACTCATTTTGGAAAATATTTAAAACCGTACATTAGAACCTTAAATATTAAATGTCTTTTGTTGACACAACAAATACCTACATTATCTATCCAAAAGGTCCAGTGACGTCACATGTTGGTACTTCAACGCACCCTTTGACAGCGATGACGTTTGCGAACAAGTGACGTCATACATAACCATTCGTTGTCACGTGATTTGAGAGTAAATTAAAAATATATATATTAAACCTAGATTTGGTGCATTACACGTTTTGGAAATTATTTGTCAAAATTATTGGACTTAACATCTAGGTTTAATAGAATCGGGATTTTTCCATTTTGATGCCGTAACTTAACTTTCTTAATCTTCGACAATATTATTAGCTTGGGGCTAGATGGCGATTATTAATTTATGGTTTGAATCCAGTCAACATCCATATAGGTACCATAAGTTGAAAGTCAACAAGTACACGATCACTGAAAACCGCAACTTTATGTATATTACTGTAGGTACTATTGTATTTCGCCCATTTTTGGTGCTGGCATTTTTCAAACGAGTTCTGTTCTCAATGTAAAGTAATAGAGTTGAATTTAGAACCGGCTTAGTGTATTCGTTTAGAACAGGATTCTGAATTGTTACGATTGAGCTTAGCGCTTGCAAGCTGTTTTGTATTTAGATATGTGTTGGATTTAAGTGGCAGCTCACCGCGGATGAGTCTACACTGTGTAACGAGCAGTTGGGATGAGCTGCCACCTGAGTCTATATTCAGATTAAAAGAGTCATTATAAATACATACACAGACAATAAAAATATTTATAAATTAAAACGCTGTTCACACATGAACTGAACTTGGATTAATTATAGAAGCGATAGAGTGCTCGTCACACAAGTCTGCACAGAGTCAACAAAATAGGAACATATCCATGCGATGCTAATGTTGCTAACTTCGTAGATTATCGAAAAGCTGTGATCGATAAACGAACCACGAATTACCTGTCTTTATTTGATAATTTGAAAATAAAACTTTTTTTTAAATAATGGTGTTGGAGTTTATCAAGTAATTAATTTCATTATATTATCAGTAACATGTACCTACCTAACATTATTATTGACTTGTATAAACAACAATGTATGTATTGTATACAATGTATAAATTACATTTTTGAATAGGAATAAAAGCTTATTATCTTTTATTAAAAGCAGCTGGCAACATTGCACCACACTAGCGCCCCCAGTCATATGCAGACTTGTATGACGAGCACTCTACCATAAAGATGATAATCTTGTTAGACCGTGTGTCCAGCGCCCGCCGTTTAAAAAGCCAATATGGAAAGTAAATAACACAAGTAGTACGCGTGTACAATGTACGATAGATCTAAGTCTTGTATTTATTCATAAATGTAAGTGCTATTGTGTGGTTAGTTGTGAATGTGTGCACTGAATGCTCGAGTCTGATTGGTCGGTTGCTACGCGGTGTTGCCAATTTAGGAGTTATCCTACTATTATGGTAGGTTTTTTTTATTAAATATAATCAAATGGTTAATGTAATAGTTGAAGGTTTATATCGACCAATCAGCGTCAGTCTGAATGCTATAGCTTTGAATTAAATTATCTCACTCGAGTGTTTAATTAATTACAAAATGTACAATTTGTACCCTAAGTCTTAATTTTAAAGTTGAATATCGTACGCTCTGAACTATATTGACATAATATTCATAAATGTACCTTTGAATGAGGTAATGCCTAAATATCTTTTCTAATTATTCAATCATGAACCTTATGGTTAAGAGTGTTGATTTATATTTAAACATAGCATAAATGTAGTAAATGCAATAAAAATGAACTCTTTCTTAATAATAATTAGGTCCAAAAGATTTAATTTAATGTATGATTTGTAAAAGCTCAGAATAATTATTAACTATTATGTTTATTTGTCAAGTATATAAGATTGCTAGTTGTCATGTTTTTTGTTAAATTAGTTTCGTCCATAGAGACAAAACTACTTATTAAATACTATTAGTACTAGAGAGTATGTTAGAATATCTAAAATGAATCCAAAACAATTAACTAATTAATTATGTAACGACCTAATGACGTGTAAACAACTTTCAAATCGATCACCTGTTAAAATCAAATGACATCATAACGAATATTGTAATCCAACATCTTTGCTTTCTCGTCTATTACGGCTACGACCCTGATACAGCCTATTTGATTTTATTTTTCTTTCCACCATTTGTGCATATTGCCAGTGTCAAGTATTAACATTTTCTTGAAGTTAAACCCAAATAGGCTAAAATGCATGTAGTTAGTCTGATGCCCGTCCGTCCCAGTGTCCAGGGTTCAGGCAATGTTTTGGAATTACACTACCTGAACTAAGTTGTAGAGTATTGTGGCAATAAGATAAATCATAATTATAACTTGAATTTCAAAACTCTACTTTGAGTGTGACATCATTTCGAATTATTAACACCAGAACGGTTCAAAATGCTCTGATGTACTATATTTTGTATAAGTATCATATATTTTATCTCTACGATTCCTTCTAATTCTTCTAAAATATTTATTTTTCGTTCTGGCAACATTTGAACTAGTTTAAATTTACCGATAGTTTTAGGAATTATTTTATTGCAATGGCAATAATGCAATCTCAATATATTGATATTATCGAATGATATTCTAAAAATGCACTCCACTGAATAATTGTAAGAATTGTTTTAAGGAAATGTACGTTGTAGGCTACATATAAATGTAACAGTTTATAATATAACAATATTACAAGCAGGAATTATAAACATTTGCAATATTTTGGCTATATTATTTCCACTGAGTATTACGTTCCATAAGGAGATGACGTGACGAAGAAAAGTGCCAGTAAGCCGAACAATTTAAATATTATTCACCACCGTGCACCGTTGTGAAGTAATCCGTAATTTTCCAGGCGGGAAATAAGTAGGGTAATGTTATTAACATGAATCCTCGTCAGTTTTACAAGCTTTTATTTAGTTTCACCTGTCTCGATGTTTGTTATCAAATCTTGCAAATTGTTAAAGGTAGGAACTTGATAATAGGAATTGTATGTACTTATAATACTAACGTGACATATTATGTGCTTGCGTACAAGGCGCATGTCTCCCCGCGCTGCCGGTTGCCGGTTACCGGTTACCGGTTCGGTGCAACTTTAATGTTCGTGCTGCCATCTCCATTGGAACATTTACCTCAGTGATCATTTTTTATCTTTTGTTCAATGGATAAGAGAATTTCAATCAATCCAATCAAGTGTAGCGGGTTCGATCCCCGGTGCGGAACGAAAATTTGGCGGTTGTGAGATGCAACTACAAGGTTAGAAAATGTGATGTTTAGGTACACTGAACAATTGAACATTTTAGTAATTTGAAGCGCTTATTGCCAACTGGGGCCCAACACGACGTCGATATCCTAACCCGCGCTCACAATGCCCGAAATATTACGTTGTTTTTTCGTGTGTGTTTAATAACTTAAACAGAATCAGTTATTTTTGAATGTTTTGATGTCCCCGACAATCCTGTATACTTAAAACAACTTAATTTTTCAAAATCATATGAAATGCAGGCTCAAAATTCCGCCTAGTGTGAGGCGCGGGTCGGCATAAGCGGACGCACTTATTGCGACTGTTCTCACTGGGAACAAATAGGAAAGACATATTAAAGGTGGTGGAGATGGACCATTTCATAAAGAGGTAAGTTAAATATATTTTTATTAAAAGATTTCATTTTTGTTCTGTTTTGTTTGCGTCTGCTTTATGTTTTGTTTTCAATTTATTTGTTATCACACGCATGGATCTCATTAAACATTATTTTGAGCACTGTGTTTAAAACTTTTGGTGGACTTTCACAAAATATGATAATATATTAAGGTAAAAACATAACCCTTTCCTTGCAGTCGGGTAAAAACCTGCCATAACGGCCTTACATGATTATATCCGTAGGCGTTCCTGACATTAACCCGCGCGATGTCCCGCGCCAAGGGCAGCCTGACGGTGGACGAGGAGGAACCCGAGCACAAGGAGAACCGTTGCACCGCTCCTTGTTGTAACATCTGCTAGGGATAACCAATACACTACAATGCAGCTATACCACGACTTGTTATGTTATGTGAAATGGTTGAACGTATTCATTAGAGAGCAAACAAATTGAATGTGAGAGCTGCCGGGCCGGCCGGAGGACACCATTACTCGGTTTTTGTCCTATTCGTTCCCAGTGAGAACGACTGGGGAAAAGGGCATTTATCGAATGTTAGACAACCCATGGTAAGGGTAATAGACTAACTGCACGAACTTCAGTCTGATTAATTTGTATGGAATTAACGTACTGAAGTTAGAATCTTATTGCGTTGTGTTACGACCACAAAGTGGCATTGGCTCTGTACTGCTACCATTCTAATCGTAAGATGAATTTTGTGTAAACAATTCTTTAAAGCTAATAATATAATAATAAGCTATTGTACTTACTTATTTTTAACGTGATAACGTCTATTAAATCAATGAACACAGACAGCACTTACAATAAAGGTGACGTCATCGCTCACGTTACCGCTCGCGTGCAGTTATTGACAAGGTAATTTACAGAGAACCATTTGTCAAGTCTCAAGTCCTATTTATTTCAGCAATGTTTTCTTATGACGTTGTCACGTAAAACTATCGTTCGTAAACTGACTTTACTTTTTTTTCAAGAATTTGCATTGATATTGTTGTACTAATTTTTGACTAGCTCCGCCCTGCGATTTTACCTGTGTATAAATTAGACTATATCCTTTTCCATACTACACCTATACTCTGAAGTTCGACTGTGAATTTAAGGTGCAACATACAAACTTTCGCATTTATAATTATTAGTTATATATTAAAATAAGATAAGTATTATTATTATCTCTGAATGTAAATATATTTAAACAAATATTTTTTAAACAAGTTTTACGTTTTATTTGTATCGATCGTGTATGATATAAAATGTACAAAAATTTATAAACATTATTCTTAAAATTATGAAACAATTATATTAAATTCGTTGCAACTTTACGTGGAATATTATATATGTATAGATAATATAGGAACATACTATAGTCAGTACGTATGTATGTATCGGAGTGACTAGTGGAAGGGAGGAGATGGTGAGGGTTATGGGGGCGTACAGCGATGTCCGCAGCCGGCGGGGCACAGGCGGTGCTTGTCGAGCCAGTCGCGCACGTGGTGCAGGTGTCCGCCGTGCGCGCAGCCCTGGCACCACGCGTAGAGGCCGCGGACCGCGCGCCGGCAGACGCTGCACGCGTCGGGCGGCGCGGGCGCGGGGGCGGGCGCTGCGCACGCGCACGGCCCGCGTCGCGCCCGCCGCCCGCACCGCGCGCAGCACAGCGCCACCGACGTCGACTGCTGCGACAGCGCCCACACGGACCCCACCCACGCCGCACGCACCACCTGTACACACCCGTACACACCGCCATAGTACTAACTATACCAACATATAGGTACATATACAAGTAAACACAAACAAGACGTTTAGTATACCTCAGTAGCTGCATTGTAAAGCTTATGTCTTTGAAGGAACTCGATGTAACCGAGCAGCCAGTGCTCCTGCAGGCCCTCGTCGATGTATGGGAACAGGTCGCTCCTGTGACAAATATAATATTAGGTTAATGATGTTCGTTATCGGAGCTTCATCCGAGACGTCTGCGTGCGTCGTCGGCGGCGGCGGGCGGCTGTACCTGTAGTCTTGGAGCACGAGCAGCACGGCGGCGGGGAGCTGCACGTCACCGAGGTCGGCGTGCAGGCGGAGGGCGGCGGCGAGCGCGCCCGCGCAGTCCCACGCCTCGTCGCCGGCGCCGGCGCGCTCTCCGCCCGCCACCCACAGCGCGCCACACGTCTCGCCCTCATCCGGCGCCGCCTCCCCGCACGGCGCCGACCCCGGCGACGAGGAGCCGGCCGGCGAGGCGGCCCCGCCGGTAGGCCGCTCCGGCGGCGCCGTCGGAGCACGCGATGCCGGCGGGGGCGCCGCGCGCAGCGGGAACGCCTCCTCGGGCAGCGCCCACTCGGCGGCGTCAACGTCGACGAAGTGCGCGCTCGCCGCCGACGCCCAGCCCCCCTCGGCCCCACCCCCACGAGCCGCCCCACCCCGCGCCCCCGGGATATAGATGCTGAGAGTCGGCATGCCGAGCACGCCGCTGTTGTGGAACGTGTCCGCCCACTCGTCGGCGGTCTCCGGCTCGGCCTCCTCGTGCGGGTCGGGCGGGGTGGCCGGGGCGGGCGCGGGGCGCGGCGGTGGTGGGGGCGGCGGCGCCGGCGTGCCCCGCGCCCTCGCCGCGCGCGCCGCCGTCTCCAGCCGCACGACGTCCCATACGTGCGCGGCGAGGGGGCGGCGCAGCGCGCGCGCCACTTCTGCGTTGTGCGCGGCCAACTCGGCGGGCGCCGCACCGCGCACGCGGTACGGAGCGGCGGCGAGCCGGCCGGGGGCGGCGCCCGGGAGCCGCGCCAACAGGCTGCCGGCGCCGCCGGGGAAGGCGCGCTCGAGGGCGAGCTGCGCGGCGGGCGCGAGCGCCCCGGCGGCCGGTTGTTTGCGCGAGGCGGGCGGGCCGGTGGGCGCGTGGGGCACGCGAGGCCCTAACGCGGGCAGTGGCCGCGAAGGACGGGCGTGCGCGAGTTCTCCGCGCGCCGACACGGCGACGGCGTGCGGGTTCGCCCAGAGCACGGGGTGTGCCGCCTGCGCGAACCGGTGCCGGTAGAGCGTGCAGTCGCGCGAGGTGGAGAGGAAGACGAGCGGGCTCGCCTGCCACGCGATGGCGGTAGTCACGTCGCGGTGCTCGGCGAAGGTGGCGAGCGGCACGTGCGGGCGGCGCACGTCCCACACGTGCACGGCGCAGTCCAGCACGAGCGCGCACGACGCCACCTGGTACTTGCGCTGCGGCCGCCACTTGACGTGTCCGACCGACGCTATCGTGTAGATGGTGTGCTCGAGGGTCGGCTTCGCGCTCATGTCCCACACCTGCCGGCATATGCATCGTCGTTAGCTTCCGAGCCACATCGATACCAATACGATCGACATTCATGCCTACTATAGGTACGGTCGGCTGCAAAACGGCTGTTAAATAAGAATGTTTTCAACACAAGCAAGATTCTAGGCACCTTCTTTAGTTGAAGTTGAAATTCTTTTAACTCATAAATTTATCAAACAAAAATTATTAGAATTCAAATATTCCAATAATAGTACATAATTTTAGAACTGTATGGTGGGTCTGCAATTATGTAGTCGACCGTACCTACATGCATAAATCGAGATAACATCGCCCGCGTCGAAGGCGCCCTACTTTGTTATCGTCTAACTAAACTATGAGTAGAGTACCTCATAGACGATATAAGTAGGAATGTATGAGTATTGTGTGTCTAGTTGGCTGGTACCTTGATGGTCTTGTCCCTGGAGGCGGTGGCGAGCCAGGGCAGGTCGGGATGCCAGTCGCAGGCGAACACCGGGCCGGAGTGCGCGGCGAACTGCTGCAGCGCGCGCTCGTGCCGGCGCACGTCCCACACCTGCACGCTGCCATTCTCCGAGACGGCCGCGAACGTGTGCGCCGCGTGAGGACTGAACTGCACGTCGCGGATTGACTCCGTGTTACTATCGTATATACATACATTCTATATTAAATACCAACATACCAATCAAGTACAAGTCGCTACTAGGAACTGAGGGCTCGTATTATGTGAACTTGTATCCCTATTGTAACATCTATTGTACCTATTGTTGTATATGAATGCAAATAGATAAATTAGGATTTAGTTCCTTAGACTAGCTACTAGTTACAACAAATCAATCAAACACATAATACAAACAAAGTCATAACATTCCAAAAATGGTACAGTTGGCAATAAAAGTAGAGCAACTCTACAATGGGCCACCAGTTTTGTTGCCTGATTGGAACTATACTATAATATTTAGAACACAATCAACAGTTGTTACCTAACAACCTACTTATAAAACGATAACACCAAATCAAATATACATTAATGTTATCAATGCAACGAGAGGTCATTGCTCTCACCTGATAAATGTGCGAGCCACCTCCTTCATGCGAAGGTCGAAGCACTTCATCATGCCATCCTGGGACCCGGAGATGAGAAGCGATGGCTCGGTTAGGTGGAAACTAACCTGAAAAGGAATAAAAAGTCTAACAATTAAGGAAAACACTTGGCTTAGTTGTCTACAGACACATGGTTGACTAAGTTTAGAGGTTGGTATAGGCGTTGGACAAATGTACAATGGCCTAAATGAAGCTAAGTGCGGAAACAGCCCCGCTGAACTGAACTGAACAGGTGTTTGATAAGCCTACTTCATCTGATACAATATGTCTCAAGCATTACAACATCCTGAATAGCAAGAATTAAAGTTCTAGCTGTAGAAATTATGTAATTAAGTATTTACAAAAAAAGCACCTCAATAATAGGTCAATTCTATCAATTCTCCGGTGACCATAACACAGGCCTAGTTGTTTAGCTTAGGACTAGATGGCGCTGCGTGCAATGTCCTGCAACATTTATTTATTGAAGTACCAACCTTGTTAACAGTTCGTTTATGATCTGAGAAGACATGTTCTTGCTTGGAGCGTCCTGACCGACCAAGGTTCCACACTACTACAGCACCATTTGTAGCTGCAGTTGCCAGAGTATTTTCTACCAAAATAAAAAAAAAATTAGACAATAAACTACAGTATTTCCATCATAAAATGTCACAGACCCACATGGCAAACTTTAAAGTTTTATTGCTGACTGCAAATATAAATCAGGAGAAAAAAAAGTGTGTAGAATGTGCATTAGTAGCTATGAATAAAAAATATTCTGTACCTACTAGATCTTTAAAATTTAAAATTATTTAAGTTATAAAACTTACCTTCGATGGTGCTCCAAGCAACATCAATAGATGAAAAGTTGAGACTCAAATTTTTACCGACTCGCAGGTTACACACTTCCGTGAACTCATTCTCTCCTATTGAGAATACTTTAAACACTGGAAATACAAACATTATTGCTTTAAATACTTTACAAAACTGAATAAAACTATATCTGAATGAACTACGGATGATGTAGTAGACATTTGCACAAAACATGATAAATTACAAAGGAAACTAGACAATATCAATGTATTTGAATAGCCTACATTATAAATAACAGATAACATTAACTAGGTTTCATAGATATTTGATAGTGTATTCTAACTAGAAACCAATAATAAAGGTTCTCACCGTTTCTACCAGCTATGACTACTTGGGAGCAGTCCTTGTTCAGTGCCAGAGCGTTAGCGGGCCCCTCTTGGGACACGCAGATAGTGTCCGCGGGGATCATTGTCGTTTAAGAGCCCCTGTTTGATTTAATGTCTGTTATCTATCGGTATGTATCACATTGGCTTCGATTATTTTGTTTGTCCCTTTGTTTAGTAGGTACCTACTAAAATAACAGTTATTTATCTACTAGCACTACATACTCAAAACAATAAATAGAAAACATTTCGTATAATTATTTTACAGACGTTTCTAATTTTATATATTGAATCAAAGAGGATTTAAAATACTATATTGAATTTTGGAATTGTTTTTGTTTTGATTACTACGACTTTTGAGGTTAGTTTGGGCTAAGTGGAAATCGTTTTGCCTAAAACTACTTACGTGCAACGAAACGTATTAGCCTGGGCGCAGACGCGCGTTTTTCGCATGCGGTTATCGCGTGCGTTTCCAATTAAAGTAAAAGTTCCAAGTAAATTCATACAAAATGCTCTGTCAACGCACACGTGCGTCGGAATCCAGTCCGCACGTGCGTTTCGAAGTTTCGATTGCAAGCCCTTGCGTTCGGAGCGAACCGTACGTAAATAGTACATTACGATATAAGTGTGGTAAATTGATCTTTGCATAGAGGCGGTTTATGACGCGCGAGCGGCAGCGAGCGTGTTAAATAAGCCAAGATGCAAATATCAATTCCACACGTAGGTATATCGTACGACGTTTTTTATCACAGTTGCGAATAAAAGAAAAGACTTGAAAAGAAAACAAAATAATAATTAACAAAATATTTGTGATCAGTCTATGTTTACATTTTTTTAAGGCAATATTTTTTGTTAATTATGCTCCGAAATGGCCAGGCTAAAGACTTTTAACTTATACAGCCTTGTCTGACATACAATATTTTTAGGGTTTTTTCTATTTGTTTTTGCGTCGGGGGTTAAGAACAAAATACAATGGTACGGAAAAACAATATATTTAAGTAAAGAAAAAACAAAAAATAAACATAACTCAATTTTTAATCGTTTTCTAAGTCATTATCACGTAAAATTTTCGTTCGTAAACCGACTTTAGAGACAACCATTTTTGCTAGCTAAAAACTCTTTGGTACCTACCTTTTTTATACATCAAAACAGTATGTAATTAGCAGTAAGATACGTATTTAACCTATCGGGATAACTTTACAGCACTAGGTTGGCAATGTAAAACGCACGCGTGCATAATATGTTGGATTATGAGCCTAAAAGCCGTTGAATAAGATCCACTTTATGAGCAACTGTGATAAAAAAAACCTAATGACGTCATACGAAACGTACGCAACGCAGCGTTTCCATACATTTTGTACCAGCCACCGCACACGTATGAAAATTACGAATCGGAATCGCGCCTCTCCCCCCGTGGCGCTGCTCCTGATGATTTTAAATTAATAAATTGATAAATTCTTAGTAAAATTTACTCTTGCAGATTCTCTAGTATTTTACGTATGTACCCGATAACTGATATTTCATTTTTCGATGATAACAGAAGTGCAATTGTCAATAAATCGTCATCATCCATTGTCGTGCATTCGCAACGCTGTTGCTAGTCGTACTGGCCAGGTTATATTCCGCAGGATAAAAACCGTACGTATGTGCCAGGCGAGCAGAATTCCGAATTGGAAACGCACGCGATAACCACATGCGGAAAAACGATCGTTTGCGCCCAGGCTTAAAATGAAAGGATTATTTTATTTTTGGAAAAATATACGAAATGGAACGCAATGTTGACAGATTGCCAAAATTGTCACTGTCAAAGTAGAGTTCTCCATTTTGTACGTCAAAAAATGGCAGAATTATCCAAGTTCTTTTCGTGATTAAAAATAGCAAAAATCGCAATTAAGAGCCCATTGTCTCTTTTATTAGTGCCCTAAACAATATACGAACAATGTTTCACTAAAATGTAAACGAATATAGCTGTACTCAAGACAGAGACCATCGAATAGTCGACAATGGATGGTGGAGACAGAATATTGGTGGCTGCGGGGCTGACGGCGGCCGTGGTGGTCGGCGCGTTTGTCCTGTGGGGTCCAGGGGGTGCACCCAAGGTGCGGAAGCGGCGCGGCCAAATTGCTGGACTACAGAACCTAGGAAGGACATGTTTTTTAAATACATTGATCCAGGCGCTGGCCGCCTGCCCCACGTTCATCGAGTGGCTGAAACGATATGCGAAGGCCGACGCACACAACAGCATGATCACTACGCTGTACACTGTCATTGAAGGTACACCTACCTATGTCTAACTTTTCATTATAAGCACACATGTAAAAAGGAGCCTATGTCCTCTACACTTACAAATTATCATTGAAATCAATCATACCATTTGCCACTGATTGTGAACAGAAAACATAATATAAACACACTTTTGTTAATATGAGTTAAATTCCTATTCAATAATATTAACATCTCTCATGTTAATCTCCTCTTGTCTATCAGTTGTAAATGGTACACATGCGTCAGCTCGCGGCACACCGGTCTGTCCGCTGGGGGTATTGCAGTCTCTCCGAGCGGCAGGTTGGGTCATCCCGGCAGACCAACAAGACGCTCATGAACTGCTGCATGTGTTGCTCTCTTGTATTGAAGAAGAAACCGCCGCCATGGCTAGGAAGGTAACTAAGACATCTACCTATTCTGCTAAGAAATAGCAATACTTAAGGAATACCTCATATAATATTATGCACACATAGACAAATATTGCTTTGCTATAACAACATGCATATTCAGAGAGTAGATAAAAAAAAAACAAAAACAACAGACAGCTGTAAGTGCAGATGTCTGCAAAAAGTCTCTGATTCACCATTTGCCAATCCATCGCTGGGTGCTGTTGGTCAGCCATAACTTTGAGGTGATCATCATAATAGACCTGTTACAAATGTGACATTAGTATTTGCATATTAATTTAGAAACTAGTATTGTATAGTCCTTGTCTTAAGGGACTTTGCTGCAATTTTATTCATTTACATATAACATTATGTAAGAGCAACCTAGTTGACTATTAGCACATGAAACATACTTTCTCAAATTTGATCAACCACTAAACTGTGCCACATTATAGTATGCCATTTGCACTTGGACAAGTCTCAGGACTTGTTATTAGCCCTTTTTAAAAGCCATACTTTTTTGTTTTGTAAATAAAAGTTGCTTGTATAATTATCTCCAGCCCGGCTGCCTGTCAGACGCCCTCGCCCTGGGCGGTGGGCGTGCCTGGTCCGCCCTGGCATCGCCGGCATCTCCGCCCGCCTTGCGCGGCGAGAGCGGCCCTCCCACGCCCGGCATACCACCAGCTCGGCCTGCATCCGCTGCACCTAGCGATGAACCTGATCTTATTGATCCAGGTAAAACTTATCCATAATAATTAGGTATTAAATTATAGTAAGTAGGTTTGAAGTTAGGTGGGAACAGATGAACATACATACATACATACAGGTCAAACACATTACCCACCCTATTGGCTTCGCTGTAGTCGGGTAAAAACTAATTCAGAATCACAGTGATTGTTAAACTTTCCTATAGCTTTAATGATGTAATCAAGACAATCATACCATTAAATGTTTAAGATTACTGGATCACTTAAAAGTCATCAAAAACAACTTATTATTTTGCACAAGACATTTACACACAGGTTCTTATTTTCGTGAGTCCATATATCCTAGGAAAGTTCCAGGAGATTTAAATTGACACCAGGTTAATATTTGAAATGTTTATAGAACCAATGCCTCGTCTATCAAAGGGCGTATCGCGGTCGTTCTGCCACCTGAGCTCGGTGGGACGGCGCTGGGCGGTGCCGGCGGCCGCGCGGCCGCCTCCGCCGCCGCCCTTCCGCGGCACGCTTGCCTCAAGGCTACAGTGTACTGTTTGCTCTACCAAGGTACATCTCGGTCTGCTCTCTTACTTTTACTACATTAAGTAAATATTGCAAAGAGACAGTGCTAAAACGATTACTAAACAACAATCGCTTTAATATATTATGTTTTTGATTTCAGTGGGATTAGAACTATTGCTTATACCGTTCCATGACTATGTTTACCTTTCCATGACTATGATCTATGTTTCACTAGAAATATATCTTTTTTTATTTTTATTTTTTCGCATTTAAATTACCTAAGTATTGGTCACTTTCTAAATCTAGTGAAAATACTTGTCTACAAAAATATATTTGTTCCTTTCAGAGCCCGATTCGCTACGACAAGTTCGATAGTATTTCTCTATCGATGGCAAACACTGCTGTTGGCATCACTGGCTCACTCAGTTTAGCTGGTAAGTATTTATGTGAATAATAATTAGTGATGGACTAAGAGCCGATCCTTGGGGCACCCCATTACTAACTTTAATGATGAATATGCATATAAATTATTACAATGAATAGTGGATAAATGTTTTGTTATACAGGGTTATTGGTTTCCAATCCAAAACCGTGCAGGGGGTAGTTTTCTACATTAAAACGAACAACTTTTATTCTACGACTTTTGGAAATTAGAACATTTTTATGAATTTTTTGAGGTTATTTTTACCCGTAAATTAGCTGTTACTAACACGGAGAGGTCATCAACCTAAAGATTATAATTCTTTTTTGGGCTTTATCGATTGTTTTAACTATGAATGACCTTTATTTTAAAAAATCAGCTGATTTTCGAATTAATATAACCTCAAAAAATTCAAAAAAATGTTCGAATTTTCAAAAGTCCCAGAACAAAAGTTGTTCGTTTTGATGTAGAAAACTATCACCTGCACGGTTTTGGATTGGAAACCAATAACCCTGTATTTTATTATCAAAATTAAAAAATATTAGACTTTGTAGGACTAAATAGTTTTAGTGTGCCATAATCAAATGCTTTCCGTAGATCTTAAAGCTTTATTTTCCTTCTATAGGTTTACTCCGAGCCTTCACAGCGCCGGAGATGGTGAAGGGTGTGCGATGCAGTAAGTGCTGCCCGGAGGGCGGAGCGGCGGACTCTGCCCCTGCACCACACCCCTATACTAAGCACATCAAGACTGTTAGCATTGGAAAGGTAACATTTTATTTATCTTGATTGCAACCATCCAACACCCTAGGACAGGACAGTTGGGTAGATGAAGGGATAAGTAGGGAGAACTGTCCTAGGGCACCCCCTCAGGTAGGTTTACAGTTTAGTTTTTGTTCATTTTGTGGCGACGCTTCAACTCGCCACCAACAGATGGCGCCACTAAGCCGATCGTAGATGCTAGATCGCGCATTCAAAGTTTTTCTGAAGTTAAGCTCTTACACAAGTTCCAACGAAACATTGTTGGGCCGCGGCCTACCGTATAACACCCGCCCGGTGGAAGATCTTCCCTTTGGAGGTACGTACCACCAACTACCTCCAAAATTTTAAACATTCATTTCATTCATTCATTTTTAGTTGTAAAAATAAAAGACGTAGCGGTCGTGTGCACTGCGATTGGCTGACCGAGTGTCGCTCGTGTTCTCATTAGAAGAAATAATGAGCCAGCGGTTTTGGCATTTCAGATAATATGCGTGTGGTTCAATAATGTAGTTGAATGTTCGTAGTTGCCATGCTGCCTGTGCCTGCACGTGGCGCGCGTGGAGTGGGCGGCCGGGGGCCTCAGCAAGCGGACAGATCATGTCTCCTTCCCGGAACATCTCAACATGGCACCCTACGCTGCGCACGCTCAGGCGGTATTTTTCAACCCAATATCATTTATTGTTGTGTTCCTTGTTTTATGTGTTAATTTATCCCGAAGTTATGTCAACAAAAATCTTAATGTAGGCTTATCAGTGGCGGCCGAAACCCGTCGGTAGCCTGGGGCGGCAATGCTGATTTTTTTTCCGCAACCTATCTTGACTACTGGCTTTTATGAAGAATAAACCCTGAAAGTTTATTTTTGCTAAAACCAGGGCATCATGTTGAAAAACGTACTTGATAGTTAAAAAATGTCAATAATTTAAATTTCCACCTCCCTTGTTACACCGTGCATATACATACAAATATGAACTGAATAAAAAGCTTGTAAAACTAAAACTGGGGGCCGCCCCGCAAGACCGGAGGCCCGGGGCGGCTCTAAGTCAAACCCTAACGTGTATGTGTAGAATGAAACTCGGGTTCGCCTGTCTCGGTTATGCATGTATGGCCTCCATTAGTCGATAGAGTTTTAAAGCTTTCATTTGTTTTTTCTATTCAGCAAGTAGAGATGCCAATACTGGGAGGGCGGGCCCGGGGGGCGTCGATGGCGGCGGGGGCGGGCGTGGGAGTCGGCGTGGGGTGCAGCTACCGGCTGTGTGGGGTGGTGGTGCACGTGGGCGGCGCGCGCTCCGGACACTTCGCCACCTATCGCCGGGGGAACGGCATCGAGAACAGGAGGTAATTTAGGAGACGAAAACCATCGAAACGACAACCATTAACTGAAATTAGAATTACACCACTGTATTGTAGAAGCACATGAGACATTCTACAACCCTTGAAGTGGTGTGGTATAAAAACGGATATGTTAGTAAGTGAGAGCTGCTTCAGAATATTGTAAGGTATACTGATTTCTGACGGTAACTTACATCACAACAAAAATGTATTTGTAGATATTCATTAGAAATTCGTGTTCGTGCCATGTAAAAGCTTAGCTGTTTGGTTATAGATGGTGGTACACATCTGACACGTTGGTCCACGAGGTATCCCTGACCGAAGTCCTGCGATGTTCAGCTTACCTCCTGTACTACGAGAGAGAAAGGACGCCTCTCGCCCCCGCGCCTCCCACCACCACACACTTCTAGGCGGGCAGACATCCAGGAGGAAAGGACATCGCACGCAGCGCCATCTAGCCTCCGAGCTAAGCAGCTAGCCTTGTGTTATAGTGGCCAGATAACTGATTGAATACTTTTTTGTAAATACATACGGAAACGTATCTTATAGATCATACAAATATTTGTACCGTGTGGGAGTCAAACAAGTTTCCTTCAATGTCGCAGGCAAGTGTTCGCCACCGCTCTTCGACTCCAGAGGTCGGGTACAAAAGGCAGATATTGGAAATATCCAGGTGGAATTATTATTTGGGAGTCCAACGGGCGTATAAAGAATTAAGTGGTCCAGAGGGAATCGCTAAGCGGTCTCAAAGGAATGAATTTTTGAGAGGATTTTTAAAGGAATATTATGGAGATGTTATTAAAAATCAGTTGAGTGGTAGACTTTGCTACTTTTATACCTGAGTACTGACAAGCTAGCGAGATTATCTAGCTAGGTGATCGAATTGTGCTAGAAATTAAATTAATTTGTAAAATACACTGAGATAAGTACAAGTTACACTGGAGGTGATATGTCACCGACAGCGCGGGGTGTTCGCGCATTATGTCAAATGTGGTCGGTATAAAAATATAACGGTAAATATGCACTCATGCACCTCAAAAAAATTGCAATATTTTTTGTTTGAGATGTCACCTCCAGTGAAACATAGTGGTAAAATGTGAAACTGGTTGAGGAAAACAGCGCTAAGATTTGTGAACTTTTTAAGACCTAGAACTAGAAATTACAATTATCTTAAAGCTAAGGCCTATGTGGACAAAAGCACGGATTGTACCTAATTATTAGTTAATTTTATTTATTACGCTAAGATATTCTATCACTGAGTTGCTATGTTTCGCTAGAGATGGGAATACGAAAAAGTTAATAATTGACACCGCGCTCTGGCCCGATTCCGTGCTACCCTTGTCTTCGTCTTGTGACCTCCATCTGGAACACAGTAGCTCAGTGCATTCTGCATAGTTTAACATTTCGCTATTGAAAAATGAATTTTACAGCGAATCAACTAGTCGCTCAAATAATATAAATATATAAATACAATTGATATAAAATTGAGTATTAAGTGGTTGTGGCCCCATATTTAAACTATTCAATATCTGAAGTAATTGCATAATAATTTACCAAAGAAAAACACGTTTATTTTTAATTCAAATGTATCTCTAACATTATATTTGGACTGAATTTACGTCATATATCTTGAATCTTTGTAAATAATTCTAAGAAAAATCTATTTTTCCTACAATTTTTCATACTCTTTGCATTTATATAGACGCAGTAAACGGCACATATCCTATTGCACATGAAAATATAAAGTATAAAAAGTATAGGTACCTACTCGTAGCTCGTAGTTGCGAACTAGGTTTATACTTAGGTAGGATTTTGATGATATTATTGGATTAGTAAGGTCAAGACGTTCGTACTATGTATTTAAACATCGTGGTATCTCAAATAAAAATATTTATCCTCATCCCCAGGACATTATACTTAACAATCTTGTTTCTTTAAGATGTGGCGTCATTTTTACGGCAGCGGCGTGTCTTTTGGTAAATAATGATTGGTCGTAATTATTTTGGTAGTACCTTCACTCTGGGTAAGTTTGGGTAATTTTCCCAAATTTAAAAGTATGTATTTTCCAATTTGTTTTGGCGAAGTCCGGGGCGGGGATACCTACTTGTCTTATACTTAAAAGCGATTACATAAAAGTTTACAACTTTTTTTTAATACTCAATCAAAATGATATTTTATCATCTCTCTGTTAAACAACTAAATACTTAATTCAATAATTTGTGCCATTTTCTAACGTGTGATAAATATATTGTTATTTAGAGATGAAATTATGTATACTGTTGTGTTGGTAACATTTTCATTTGATTGTAAATATGTATTGTTATAACCTTATTCGTTATCTGTTGAACTACATAGTAAAATCAATGGAAATGTCATAACATTAGTTTTCAATAACAGCTGATCACCCAGTTTCGCACTGTATATTGGCTAGTCTAGTTGCAAGTACAATTATAAAGTTGCAATAACTTATGTATTTTTTACGTGTTACAAAAAACATTATAGAAAAGAAATTGGGATAAGGGCAGGGAGACGATGTTGAATTGAAAAAAAAGGTGCTTACATTTTTATTCACTAACTAAGTATTAAAATGTTATGGCACACGAAAACAGTCGGTGGCGTCATGTTTTATATTTGGCAGTTTTATATTTCACTTTATGAACGTATTGTATTTTTTCAGGTTTGAAATGTATAATAAGCAATAGGTAAGATACTTACTTAACTATACATTTACTGCAAATAATTCACAATTGGACACTATCTAATTGTGCACGCTGTAATCATGTATTCACTAATTGCCTACCTGTTATTGAAAACTTGTTATACCTACCTATACTGTTCATAGTTTATATAAAATTATGTATTTACTGTACCTAAGAAGCATTTATTTTATAATATGACTTGTCCATTATTATAAATAATTATTTAATAACAAAAATAATTGTAATTGTACCTAAATATCTTGTAAAGTTTGTATTTTAGGAAATCAAATTTTCAAATCCATTGTGTGCTATCTCTGTATATTTCACATATTTATCATTAGACTAGCTGCGCGTCGCAGTTTCACCTACGTAAGTGCGGGAACGGGATATACATATAGTTCTTCAAGATCCCTTCTATCTCTAAATCAAAATTTTCCAAGTGAAACAAACTACATAGAGTGACTTTCGCATTTATAATATATATTAATTTGACTATTCAAAATATTTGAAGGTTCCAGGCAATAACAAAATATTGTTATTCCATCTCGAAACTAGGAATTTAAATGAATTGTTTAATTAAAAGACTTTCTGAGAGTTAGGGTCGAAAGTCTTTAAATTGTGCTGTTGTCTTTAAATAATATTTTTAATGTTTGCTTCTTGCTATTTCTCACGTTGGTAAGCTTTTGATGTCCCAAACGCTATGTTATTATACTCTATGTTTTTCGCAATTTTGTTAATAAATAAATTATAATAATTTAGCACAAGATTGTAGTTTTCAAGAGCTTTATTTTAGCATATTTTTTAGTCATAAATATTTAGTTGCCTAGTTTAGTAAATTGTAAGGTATTTAATCTAATTGATTAACTGACAATATTCCCTTGTTTGTACATATTTTTGAAGGTATATCAATACTTTTATTTCCCCTGCCGAACTAAGCCATTAGGCAACTAAGCCATTAGGCTTAGTTGCTATTGGGTTATTACTCAAAATAAATAATCTTTGCTATACTGCACACAATATTTATTAGTAAGTACGTAATAGCTTACTCTCGAAAAATTATGAACAACTTGATGAAATGCACTACAGCCTCAGCTTCCCATCTCCTACAAAAGTACATGTATCCTGTGGACAAGACTTAT
Source organism: Idaea straminata (assembly GCA_951213275.1). Taxonomy (NCBI): domain Eukaryota; kingdom Metazoa; phylum Arthropoda; class Insecta; order Lepidoptera; family Geometridae; genus Idaea; species Idaea straminata. Next base: position 14,525,657 of record OX577853.1, read on the forward strand.
ACAAAACACAAAAAACTGGAGACTTTTTTTGTATTTTCATATTTAGTTTTTTTATTTTATTTATTCCAATATAAAGAACTTAATCTAATACAAAATTAAAGGTTCAACAAAAACTCTTGCGAATTTGTCCGTGCACCAGAGGTAGCCTTTGATACAATTACCTACTTAATTTTGTATTTGCATTAATATCTAGAAGAAACAGGACAGTCCATAATGTGTGGAGTACCTATTTTTTCATGTATCATGCTGCAATTATTTATTAGGGCATGTCTGGGTAAATTGCAACAAATATTGAAATATATTCTCCTGCATAAATCATACGAGTACTGTACCTGGAAATCTGTGGATGACAGAACTATAACAAGGGGATTTTAATCTGAGCAATTTGGTGAAATCAAAATGAGTCGTATCTTCCTTAATATTATTTCAAATTCTCTAAAAAAATATTGCACAAATTGCTTGCCAAAGTATCGGTATGAGTTCAGATAATGTCGAAAGAATGAGTCATATCCATGCGTAAGATATATTACTGAAACCTAGGTCAAAGCCCTTGCTGTTCATTCACAGATTTTATTTACTATGAATTTCACAATAATAGTAGGTAATGGGGATTATTTTTTTAAAGTAGAATAGAACTTCTAAAGTGTAACTGCTTGTGGATCATAGACTTATGTACAAACAAGGGTTTATTAATACTGTTTGTGTCTGTTAATAATTTGAACATAATAGGTAATTAATATTTGTTTGTTAGTATGTGGTTCTTATTGTATGAATGAACTTCCCGAGTAACTCAGTGGCAATCTAGATAGGTAGATTTTAAATAAATTATCTTTTAATGTAAATTGTATTTCCTTTAATATAATCCTTGTCCTGTTATTTACAACAATATTCTTTGATTTAACATTGAATTCCTTCAGATCATTCTGAATGACTTAACTATTTCTAGTATGTACCTATTTATGTTATGTAACAAATAAAAGGTAAGGTAAGGAGAGGAAAATATTGTCATTACTTGGTAATTTTGTTGAACATGGTAAATAAGAGTCAGGTATATGTACCAAACAATAATACCAATATAAGGTAGAACCCTGAAGTTTGCATTAACATACAACTGAAAGTAGAATACTAAAATTAAATTTAATTCTTAAAAAAAAAACAGAATAATTGGTTCTTCAATGGATCATCATGTGGTGCATAATCAAACTTATCTAGATATCACATTTCATAGTCTAGTGTTATTATGACATGCTGTCAATGAGCGATGCTCTCATCGTGGATGTAATAGCTGTAGGTTTAGCATCATTCAGCTTGAATACACTCTCTATGACAGATATTTCAGTGGAGGTAGTGTCCATGCCGCAGAAGGCACACCAGTCGTTGACGACCATACCGGCGGCGACGACGTCGCTGCCACGGTTAACGGTGCCCGCCACCAGCGGGACTTGCAGTAGGGACGAGAGCTCATCCTGGTCCTGTATTGAAGTCTTGGGGTTCACGAGCCCGCCGCGGTTACTGAGCGCGGCGTACGATCCGACTAGCACGTTCCCGGCTACAGTTTGCCGGAACACCTCCACGTTGAGCGTGTCCGCGAGGATCTCCTCCGTGTCGCGATCGAGGTCCGGGTGCACGAGCGCGACGTAGTCGTTGCACGCGATCACGTTCCCGAGTGCGCTCAGCCGCTCCTCGACGCGCTGCACCTTCACCTCGTCCGGCAAGCTGTTCCGTATGTGCTGGAGCTCGGTGTCGGTCGTCGACGACGGCACCAGCAGTCCGTTCTTGTTGGCGACGGTTAGGCGCCCGATGATGCGGCACCCGCCGACGCTCGCATGCACTACGGGGATCGTATCCGCTAGCTCCGCTTCGAACACGCTGTAGAAATTCTCCGAACCGCCGATTGCGACGAGACAATATGAATTTGTTAATTTACTGAATACTCCCACCTCGTTATTATTTTCGAATTGAACGCGAACCGCCATGATTGGGAATCTTTTAAGTTTTACGTATAATTTCAAACTATTTCACAATGAATTATTTGTCTTCACGTGGGATAAAAACAAGAAAATCGGACGAGCACAGTGGTTTTTAGTGAAAATCAAGCTGTCAAATCATTCAAAGCCGTCAAAAAAATGACACTGATGATGACAGTCCAGTGATCGCCGCAGATAGACGTTATAGGGTGAAAACTTCAAGTTTACTTTTTTATCTCTACGAGCCCGCGAACATTTGAAAGGAACGTCGATCTCTGTCATGATGTAATTATGTCACAGTGGCATGCATGGCCGTCGTCATGATCATGATGGACACATGAACCACGATAGATACAAATTCAACTAAAAACAAGCAAAAAAATCATTAAACTCATAAAATAATGAACTTTATGTAACAAATCAAAATGCCAGTATGCGCAGAGTTTAACAATGCGTAGATTCGTAACGTTAAACTGCCTCGCTGACAAAATCGATACGGAACCGTTCCCGAGCGATGCCATCCACAACCTGAGGGATGCTGTGCTCTCGTCATTTGCCTACAAGCCGATACTGCAGCAGGCGTTGCAGAACGTTAACTTCGAGTTTCATAGGACTTGCAGCTTCGCTAATATTATCAAAGTAAAAGGCGACCCTGACCTACCCCGTACATCTACAGTAATGGAATTTACAGTTCTGTATTGAATATTGTGTTATTTGTTTAGGAATGTAATGTCTGCGAGGGTGAGACACTGTTGATGTTCTGGGGTTATGAGCGATCCGAGAGCAAAGTAACGATCAGCATGTCCAATTCTAGCTGTTCCTCTACTACGATTCTTGTAAGTAAAGCTACAGTTATATGAACATCTATATTTATAAATTCATTATATTAGAAGCTAGTTTATGTTAAAATGTTTTCCATATTGATATTAAAATTAGAGCAGGCGCTAATATAAATGAGTATAATAGGTACTAATGTTATGTCGCATTTCAGGGTGGAGGGCAACGGGATAAGGAGTTGCGTTCTATAGCTCAACAAACTGATATCAGTTGTCGTTATACTCCTGGTATCTCTTCACCAGGTAACATTACCTATATACTTACTTGTCCATTTGTCTAGGTGTACGATAAGTCACTAAGTGTAAGTACTTATTATGTAGTAGGTAGATGTTAGGTATGTTATGGTACCTATGTTATTCTGTATATGTGTATATTTACGTATTGTTCAGAGAGTCTGTCGGAGGCTGAGGAGATAGCGCGAGAGCGCGAGCCGGCGCGGTCGGTGCGCGCGCGCCTCGCAGACTCGCTGACCTTCTCGTCGCCGGCGTCCTCGCTGCTGCCCCCCACTGGCCGCTCGATGTCCATCTTGGGCTCGGTGTGCGCGCTGCTCCTCAACAAGCAACAGCCCCCGGCGGCTTCCTCGCCTAAGGAGGTGTCCAGCCTGGCGGGCAGCGTGAGCGGGCACGGCAGCGTGCGCTCGGAGAACATCTGCCGCATCTGCTTCGGCGGCTCGAGCGCCGAGCGGCTCGTGCGGCCGTGCTGCTGCCGCGGCACTATCGCCGCCGTACACCGGTCATGCCTCGAACGGTGGCTGCTGCAGGCCGCGACCTCGTACTGCGAGCTCTGCCGGCACCACTACGCGGTGACGCGGACACACAAGTGGTCGTGGGCAACGTCGCTGGCCGCGTGGGCGGTCTCCGGGCGGGGGCGGGCGCTCGCGGCTGATGCCTGGCGAGCTGCGGCGCTCGGCGCGGCCAGCGTGCTCGGCACGGCGCGCGCGCTGCACGCCTGCGACGCCGCGCTCCAGGCCGGCGCCCGGCGGGGCGGAGCCGCCGCCCTCGCCGCCAACCTCTTCTCCTCGCTGCTCATCGGGGTCATCGGTGACGTGTATTTACCTATCTATCTTGTTGTTATTTGAAAAGCAATTTAATTTACGTAGGCACCTATATAGTATGAGATTAGCTGCTGCTAAAATATTCGTTGTTTCTAGTGAAATAACGATGTGATAGATATGTAAGGTAACTTGTTGTAACTGTAGGTACCTACATTCAGGTGCCCTTAACGGTCTGCTGACGACGTGGATGCTGCTGAAGATACAGGAGCACCAGGCCTCGTGGCGCGCGTGGCGCGACAGCACGCTGCACGTTCACGTGACGCTATCGGACGAGTCGCGCGATGCGAACGACGTGTTCGCGGACGGGACGCGGGCGACGCGCGCCACTAATGCGCCCGACGTGCTAGTCGTGCCCGTCGTGCCGGCACACGCCGAGCCTGCCCACACGCCGCCCGAACCCTCACCTTAGGATACGACTCTCCTTCAACACAACATAGCGTAACAAGGTACCTACTACTATCAGTTCATGCTTTTCAAACTTAAACCTCTAAGTTTCAGTTTTAGTATAAGTTTAACCTCTAGGTTTAAGTTTTGAAAATATTCAATTTCATTTGTGGATTGATACCTACTGATTCATATTTACTTAATATTATGACGTGTTTATAAAAAATTGGCGTTTATTTATAGTGAATCCGTAAGCTGTGGTTTATATAATTTGAATGAAGCCAGCAGTGGGTATGGCTACGCTGCCCATGTACGTGGCGCTAATCACCTGCACGTGGGTGATCGTGCTGTTCGCCATCGTCATTACACGTAACTGGCTCTTAGCGGAAAATTGATATATTTACACTATTATAACTCTTTTACTAATATACAACCTTGGGACTACAAACATTTTGGTTTTTATTTGATTTCGCAGTTAGAGGTGTGGTTAGGGATAAATAAAAAACAAATGAAAATGTTAATAATATCAATATTTATTTCATCATCATAAATTAAATTCTCATTACAAATAATAATGTTCGTAATAATAATATCAGTAGGCGAATACAAGCTTCAGTTAAATAATAATGTCATAATAAGTAGTAAACAAAAGTTATTATAAAATTAAATAAACGTGTTCTGTACACTGATCGTTCGAGGATTCTACTTTCTTATGTGAAGAAATAAGTCGAAGCGATCCTCGAGAGTGCTACCTAGACTAGTGTTAGTCGCTTAACAACTAAATTATATAAAGAAATCACATACATCTTGAGATTACATAGGAGGACTGTAGAGACAGCGCTCGGAGAAACGACTGGGCGGACAATAAACATATAAACAAACAACAACAACTTACGCTCTTTGGAAACAATATACCTAGTCTCGGATATAAAGATATATTTGTGACTAAACGTTTGACTACTCCTTACTTAGGCCGGCTCGCCGACATTGGTGAAACTATATCGCACAGTGACCGTCAAACTATTCATAAAAATGTACAGTGTGACAAGGAAAACGACTCTACGATATCTTCTAAACAAAATGCACCGTTTTCTTCACACTGCACATATTAATTTTTTAACTAGTTATCTAAAGTCGGTCAATGATCGCGTGGTCCCCGCGGCGAGTGGACGTGTCTTGGCTAGCGCTCGTCTTTGAACCGGCGGTAGATGGACTGCACGTACGTGAACACGCACTTCCAGTCCGGTTTCCGCATCGCCACCATGTCGTCCACGTCTAACAGAGGGTATATGCCCGCCTTCTCACTGAAAACAACATAATATCTATATTAGTTATTAATCTATTGTCAACAATTCGACCCAATTTAGAAGCTCATTACTTCCTTTTTATTAACGTTTATAAATACACTTACTCGGCAACTTTGAAGGCGAGCGTGAAGTTGTGCCGGCGCTTGTCGGCCGTCAGCTTGGAGTAGTCGAACGCGTCTGGCAGGAAGTGGTGCACTAGCGCGCAGAATGCAAGCCCGTCCGCCCAGCTCGTCGAGAAGTTCTCCAGTTTTACATTCTGTTATCATAGGGTTGTAGTTAACATCTCACTTCTCATAGCTTCGAAATCAGAAGTGGGATACACGTTTTATCACTGGACAGTCTTTACAGGTTTACAATGCTGAATTATAATCATTTTAAATTTAGGAGAAAAATAAATCATTGTGATTCTTCGAAAACTATTAAGTTAGTTTAGCTAAAGTAAAAATAGAATTGACAGTTGCTTAGTCTATTATACAAATTTATCTATAGTATAACCTATCTATAGTAAGACCTATAGTGAAGTTCACTCTAAATATTTTTAGAATAATAAAAACACTTGTTCACACAAATAACATTTAACACGAAAAACATGCGTTTATTTTATAAATCATCATGACACAATTTTATCATGCTTGGATTCTAAAAAAATATGAGTGAAAACCTTATTTGTAAATCATATTAATTCTAAATAAATTGGTCACTTAAGTTAGAATATTTCAATGTTTTTAATTACCAGAGAAATTATAGACACAAGGAGAAAATCGAGTAAATATAAGTAAATATCAAACAAAGTTATGTACACGATACATAAAATATACATTAGGAAAGTGCAGCTAAAAATAAAGCGTAAAAAGAAGCGTGTAGAATCTGGGTGAGTATGGGTGATAACGTCATAGGGTGTGAGTTAATATTGCGTGTGTGCAGCCGTCTCAACATGCCACACTGACGAACAATTGCGGGTATCCCACATCCATCACAATTCAATAAGCCGATGCAACTATAGATAGCAATTTGACGTATTATCAAATCAAAGAACCTATAAAAATGTGCATCGGCTATCGAAATTAGCAAAAATATCTCCCCATCACGTGTAATCGGAGAGATTTTGGATTATAACACGAGAAAGGTGTCCGTGCAACTAATTAAAAACTACAACAACTTGGCAAAATGTACAGCAGCGTCGCATACATCGACGACGTGGTTGTTAGAGAGGCGACTGTACCTCGTAGTCCCGTGTCTTGTCGCGACACCACTGCAGCAATCGCTCTTTTATAGTGAGCGCGCTGCATTGCAGCGCGGGGTCCGTGAACTTGAAGTAAGGCTGCGACGGAGAGCCCGGGCTCTGCGGGGTCTTGGGCGAGCTACAATATCGGACGCTCAGGTTAATGACGGTTGTAAGGTTCGCGTCGTTGGCGCGGTTAGTCTCGCAACGTTCCATTAGTTAGTCGTGCTACGGGGCGGAGGCGTGGTGCACGTTATATATCTGATTGAACGCGGGTTATTTACAATGAACGAGTCGAGCCGAGGACCGTCTGTACTTATGTAGCGTAGGTCTGTGTTGTCGTTGTGTAGGTCGAGTCGAGGCTTATCACACTCACACACTTATCGACCTCTACATACGTTATGTTGCATTTCATCTTACTGAGCCAAGCGATGTTGCTCTATCATGATTTATTTATGTATAGAAGAATTATTATTATGTATAAGGAGGTACTTTATTATATTAAAGCTTCTAATGTACAAGTTACGATGCATTATCATTTAATGTATATTTACTTGTATCAATTCCTTAATCGTATCCAGAGATATGGCTGCTAAAATAAATAATATATTGCATTAAATAACATAAAAAGCAAAAAGAGTTCTTATATGAGTGTAGCTGTAGGTAGCCTGCAATGTTTATTGTTTGATATAATTATTGTTGCGCGTCGATATTGCCTGTTAGATACGGTAGTAGGTATCGATAAATAAATAGATGATTTGAATGATATCGGTAGATAGTAGGTACATAATATATATATGAATGGATGGGACTTACTTGGGATTGGTGGTTGAGTTTTGTTTTTCGAGCTGTCGGAACTTGGCAAACGGCGACACGGGCTTGGGAGCCGGCCGCGTCATGCTCTCTAACACTACACAATGGAATATCACATTCGTTAGTTACACAATTATATTATTCGAGTGTACATACACACATACCTAATAGACAAAAGGACGACGATTACCTTTCGAAGTTTTAGTTGTGGTACTACTACTGATAGTTTTCTCCGTAGAGTCTCTCCTAACGCTCGATGTAACGGTCACTTCCTCTTCCTCTGTAACAGAAACAACACATTAGACGAAGAGTGAAGATAGGGAACACCAACTACACATAATCGGTAACACTCGGAACAATCAGCAAGACATACACAACGATACTTAAAGCTATTAGTGAAATAAACACGGTTACAGGGGGGGAGTACATGAACGACAAATGTTACACGATAATGTATGTACAGAGACGTGAGATGACGCGGGGCTCGCGGGAGGGGATCATGCGGCGGCAAGCGGAGCTGCACCCACACACACACGACTCACGCGCGTCTCGCTCGTCTCCCGCTAACTAGTGGAATGTGTCTGTGCGTGGCGCTACGCGAGCGCCGACACCAGGTCCTCGAACGCGACGTCCGCGTTGCTCTCGTCCAGGAACTGCAGCTCGGAGAGAGTCGCGACGGTGCGGCTTCGGCCCAGGCCATACCCGCCCGCGCCCGGGGTCGGTCCGGGTCGCGCCCGGGGCGGCGATCGACCGCCCGCGCCCGCGAAGTACGCCTCCACCGTCCGCTTCTTATCGGTGATCTCGTCGCGCGCGATGCCGCCCTCGAACAATTTCGGTACGGCGAGCAAGTGCATCGATTTAGTGCGCACGGCGAGGCGGCGCGGCGAGCCGGCACCCGGCGCGGCGGTGGTCCCCATCTGGTGCCAGGAGCCCGACCGGCTGAGGCCACTGCCGACGCTCGGCGTAGACTCGCTCGAGACGACGGACTCGCGAGACGCGCCCAGGGATGGGGGAGAGCGCCCGAGAGCGCGTACCTGCGGCGCGTGAGGCTTGCGGCGGTGGTGGTCGGAGGTGGGGCGTGGAACGAGCGCGCCGCGCAGCGCATCCGCTGCCTCGCGTTCGCCTCGCGACCGCGCGCCCGCCGTGATAGTGGCCGCGCCGCGCACCGGACCGCGCATTACGCGTGTCACCGCCACCTCGTGCTCCGTCGTCGTCGTTGTATCCTCGCCGCTATGACCGTTCAAATGGCCGTGTCCGTTGGTGAGGATGTCACCATTTCTGTAGGCCGGGGGGAGGTCGGCGGGGCGCGGGGAACGGGGTGCGGCCGGCGAGTGCGGGAGCTCGGCCTCGTTAGTGACCACGTCCGGCAGGTAGTCGACCTTGTGGACGCGAGTCTTCTCTATGTCGGGAGTGCGCTGCAGCGGAACGAACGTCGATATACCCCCGGGTGGGGTGAAGTCGGTGACGGTGTAGGCGGACGGAGGCGGTGGGGGCGGCTTGCGCTCCGCCTCGCGGCGTCTCTTCTCGCGGATCTGTCGCTCGTAAAACTCTATCTGCAGCCTTTGCGCGTCGACGTGGGGCGCCTGGTCCGCGCGACGCACCAGTTCCGGCGCCGCGAGACCGTTCACACTTGGGATCGACGTCACCGGGTAGTCGTGTGCGGGGGGAGGGTGCGCGTGAGTCGGCGGAGGGGGCTCGAACGCGGGGGGGGCACGGGGCGGGGCCGGGGGCGAGGCTGCGATGAGAGCTCGAGGGCTCGGGGGGAACCCGGGGACACGGTCCGTCGCCGCCGGGGAGACGGCCGTCGTCGAGGGCGGGGACCACACGAGCGGCGCCGTCGTCGGGGACGCTACCTTCGTCGGGGGCTTGAACGCGGACATTGGGGCGTGGGAGAACTGGTTCATGGGGATCGGTCGTGCGACGAACTGTTTCACTCCGAGGTGACGAGTCGGGGACGGAGGCATTGGGGGAGAGGGTCCTAGCGGGGCCGGGGCAGGCGGCGTCTGAAGTCGGAGAGGGGCTAGAGCCGGGGCCGGCGGGGGTGCGGACGGGTGGAGGGTACGCAGGCGCGGGGGATGCGGGGCGGGCGCGGGGCGGGGCGGCGGCTCGCGACGCTCCGTCACCCAAGGCGGCTTGATCACATCGGGACGGGAGTCGGTGTAGAAGCTGCGGCTGCGGGGCGCGGGGCCGACGCCGGGGCCTGCCTCCTCCGCGGCACGCCAGAACCGTCGCGCGGCGGACGAGGCGCTGGACGAGCGCCGGGACCCCCCGGTATCCTCGCGTTCGCTCTCGCGACTCTCGAACGCGTGCTTGATGTTACCGAACCTGTTGCTCCAGTTCGCCTGAGCGTGCTCCTCGCGCTCCGGACCGATCTCGTTCTTCCTCATGAAAGCGACGAACTTTTTGTCGTTCTCTGTCTGCGGCCGGAAGTCCGGCACGATAGGCGCGCGGCGGTCGTCCTCCGCGTCCTGTAGCGATCCTAGCGACCTGCCGATGTCGATCGTGTTCGCGCGTTTCATTCGCAGCTTTCTGCTAGCGCGGTCCCGGGGGAGCGGCTTCGAGTCGTCCTGTGTCGCCGATGGGGGCGCTGCAAAGTTGTACGTCGGTGGCAGCGGCCGGAAATAGGTCCGGTTCATTTCCTCCCGGCTCGATTGCCGAGCCGGCGAGCCGGGAGCTCGCCGCGGCGCAGCTGGCTGTCGTCGCTCCGTCTGCGCGTTCACGTCGAATTTGTTCGCCATCGCGGCTATGGTACTCCTCGAGGGTTCGGCCGGTCGAGGTAGCGGCGGCGGAGGCGCGGTGTCCGCGACCGAGTGACGGAAGAAGTCCGGTCGTCGCGACGGCGGGGCGCGTCGTTCGACCGTCGCCGGCTCATCCTGGCGCACGCGTTCACCCTCGTAGCTCATCGAGTGGACGACCGGGGCGGGCTTGCTGCGCACCTCGACCGGCGCATGGTAGACGACGCTCGGTTCGCGGTCGCGGTCCGGCGTCGGCGGGTCGGTGCCGCGCGATCCGGTAGACGCGCCCGAGGAGGTGTTGTCCGGAAGCGTCAGGTCGTCGACGAGCCGGCGTGCCTCGTCGAGCTCGCCGCGCGTCACGCCGACCGTGTGCCGAGAGGTGCGGGGCCGGCGGCGCGGCCGGCGGCGCACGCCGTCCAGCCGGTCGGCGTCGGCCGCCTGGAGCGCGTCCTCGAGCCGGTCGGCGAGGGCGAGCAGGGCCGCCGCGTTCGGATGTGCCGCGGGCGGTTGGAGCGCGGTTCGGAGCCGGGCGAGGGCGCGGCGCACGTCCGCGGCGACGTCCGGCGGCGCGGCGCCGAGGCCGGCCGCGAGCCGCGCGCCGCCCCCGCCTAGCAGGCCCTGCAGCAGCGGGAGAAGGAGGGACTCACCGCGCAAGTCTCCGCCGTCACCCCCGCCGTCTGCGTCACCACGCGTCACCTCCGTCGCGGCGCACCCCAGCGCCTCCGTCACCGCGTTCGCGCACGCTAAAACGTCGAATAAAGGAGACGTTACGACTCCGGACAATGATAAAAGATTATATTGTAAATAGTAAGTAAGTAGTAAGTACCTTCCTGTTCCGCCATGAGTGACCGTATGCGCGCGCGCAGCCGCCTCCGCTGCTCGTAGTCGGTGCACTCGTCCAACTGGAACGTAACGAGACGTCTCTCAGTGCCGCTAATAATAGTCCATCGCAGTACATACATACAGTATGTATACATAGCATAGTTAGGGAGGAACACGATACACTACGCTATATACATGTGTTCAGATACCGGCGCATATATTTGTTTGATCGATACCAGAAGTGAGATACCTAACAATGTTATTAAGATTATATCTTCGCACACGCGGCATTATTATAAGGAAATAAAGACGAAAAATATCTAATTTCGAAAGTTGTGCTATATTGTCCAACAATGGGGGTCATTGGGAATGTTAAAAATCCGTGTCGCTGTACCCCAGTGGTGGACAACGGGCATAATTTTTAAAGTTGTTTCACGGTCCCTCAGTTGTGGCCAAGTAAATGGTGGACATCGGGAATCTACTGTCTGTTATCAATAGGTTTTGACGAATGACACAAGATTATCAAGAGATTAATATGAAACTTTCTCCATTATCTGTAATGTGGTCGGTGCGTGCGCGGTATTGTCACACATCATGCTACCGGAAGTCGCGACACGCGAAACAACTTCGAATAACAGCTTTTATTCCGTTTTGATTACTGTTAAATTATACCACTCTGATTTATAATAAATGATCTAGATTTACATTCATTAAACTCAAACGTTCACGTAGGTTGATATGCAAGAGACAGTACGTGTCTACTATCTCTTAGTAAAACTCGCAAAGTGTGGTCTTCTATTTTTAACCCCCGACGCAAAAACGACGGGGTGTTATAAGTTTGACATGTCTGTGTGTGTGTCTGTGTGTGTCTGTCTGTGGCTTCGTAGCTCCCGAACGGATGAACCGATTTCAATTTAGTTTTTTTTGCTTGAAAGGTGTATCAGTCGGGAGTGTTCTTAGCTATATTTAATCAAAATGGGTTCAGCCGTCTGAAAGTTATGAGGGATAAAAATCAGGATTAAAAACCGAATGTTAGTAGATATGCTCGAGTGGGGTACACGAAATACTTACTCGAAATACTTACACAACTTAACTATCCAAATAAATGGTAAAACAAAAATTTAAACGACGACTTTTACATTATATGAAATTGACTTGAAAAAAAGAGCGGTCCCCCGACGCGACAATAATTAATCAAAAAATTCAGATGTACCTACTTACGTAGGATCATAATTTGGGATTAGTTTTTCTTTTTGTAAGGTTTTTTATCATAGTTTTTTTTGCTTTTTTTAGGCTTTTTGTGTTCATACTATTTTTATTATATTGTGTCGGGGTTTTTTTAATATTTAATTTTATAAAATATAAGACCACATTTGAGAGTTCAACTTTCATTAGGTAGGTATTTTATTTATTACCAATCCAACCAACCTAAGCGAGTATTGAAACGGATCAACTCAACTACCTATTGTTCTTTATAAAGGATGCAATTTTTTTAGTTGGAATATTTATTAAATTCTGTCCTTCCACTTTGACCAACTGAATGGACTATGAGTTCCAAATTCTCGGTCTCTTTTATTTATTTTTATCACAGTTGCTCATAAAGTGGATCTTATTCAACGGCTTTTAGGCTCATAATCCAACATATTATGCACGCGTGCGTTTTAGATTTGTTAACTAGTGCTGTAAAGTTATCCCGATAAGTTAAATACGTATCTTACTGCTAATTACATGTTAGGTAGGTGAAACATTCTTTTTATCACAGTTGCTCATAAAGTGGATCTTATTCAACGGCTTTTAGGCTCATAATCCATCATATTATGCACGCGTGCGTTTTATATTTGTTAACTAGTGCTGTAAAGTTATCCCGAAAAGGTAGGTACCAAAGAGTTTATAACTAGCAAAAATGGTTGTCTCTAAAGTCGGTTTACGAACGAAAATTTTACGTGATAATCACTTAGAAAACGATTAAAAATTGAGTTGTTTATTTTTTGTTTTTTCTTTTATTAAATATATTGTTTTTCCGTACCATTGTATTTTGTTCTTAACCCCCGACGCAAAAACAAATAGAAAAATCCCTAAAAAATAATGTATGTCACACGAGGATGTATAGGTTGAAAGTCTTTAGCCTGGCCTTTCCGGAGCATAATTAACAAAAAAATATTGCCTTAAAAAAATGTAAACATAGAGTTAACACAAATATTTTGTTAATTATTATTTTGTTTTCTTTTCAAGTCTTTTCTTTTATTCGCAACTGTGATAAAAAACGTCGTACGATATACGTGTGGAATTGATATTTGCATCTTGGCTTCATTAACACGCTCGCTGCCGCTCGCGCGTCATAAACCGCCTCTATGCAAAGATCAATTTACCACACTTATATCGTAATGTACTATAATTTATCTGGGTTATACTGTTTTGATGTATAAAAAAGGTAGATACCAAAGAGTTTTTTAGCTAGCAAAAATGGTTGTCTCTAAAGTCGGTTTACGAACGAAAATTTTACGTGATAATGACTTAGAAAACGATTAAAAATTGAGTTGTTAATTTTTTGTTTTTTCTTTACTTAAATATATTGTTTTTCCATATCATTGTATTTTGTTTTTAACCCCCGACGCAAAAACAAATAGAAAAAACCCTAAAAAATATTGTATGTCAGACGAGGCTGTATAGGTTAAAAGCCTTTAGCCTGGCCTTTCCGGAGCGTAATTAACAAAAAAATCTGCCTTAAAAAAATGTAAACATAGACTTATCACAAATATTTTGTTAATTATTATTTTGTTTTCTTTTCTAGTCTTTTCTTTTATTCGCAACTGTGATAAAAAACGTCGTACGATATACGTGTGGAATTGATATTTGCATCTTGGCTTCTTATGACACGCTCGCTACCGCTCGCGCGTCATAAACCGCCTCTATGCAAAGATCAATTTACCACACTTATATCGTAATGTACTATTTTATTTAATTTATGCGGGATACGTTTATATATAGGTTCTATGTCTATTTAAGGAGCTAATATCACGGAATCATGAAAGGAAGCATTGTATTTCAGTGATTGAATAAAAACAACATCGAAGTAAGAATTGTGAAAAAAAAACAGTAATAAACCGGTAGGAAATCTAAAAATACAATAATTATTTTAAGGCTACGGTCAACCAAACAAAGACTTGTATAAAAACTGTCCCCTTGGCAAACTATACACGAAATCATCAGTTATCGTAATAAAGCAATGTGTTATTAGGAACCATTCAATACCGAAACTCGCGTGGTCTGTACTAACCGACACGACGCGGACGACGCGCGACGGCCGTGCAATACTCGTAGCTCGTAGATGACAAGCTAAATATTCGTCAAGTGTCCATTTGGTGGCTTAGGTACATAGAAAACGAATGTGGTTTATGCAATCATAATCACTTTCTTTAGTCGTTTGTTTACCCAGTAACTACGTCCTATTCTATATCTATATATATACACACAGACACACACACAGTCTTATTTGTTATATAGTGTAGGTACCTCGCCATGACATGAACTATTTAAGAATAAGCTAGCTAGAGGCAGGTAAATTAATGACACCATAATTGTTATGGTGCCACCGATATGTTCCTGCCGCTGCGCTGCCAGGACAGCCACCAAATACTAGGTACCTACCTAGGTAGATTGTGATGTTAAATTATACAGCGAGCGGTTATTTCACTCGCGCAAATCCGGGATCGGAGTTCAAGATTAAGTTGTGTGTCCTGCTGCCGAGGTGTCATCTATCTCTATATCAAAATTCATCAAAACTGGTTCAGCGGCTTATGCGTGATGAAAACGTAATAGATCTGAATGACCCTTTTTTTAAATCAATTTTTTGTTATAAACTAGTACCGAAATCCAAATTGCTCTGTAGGGTAGCACTTTCTTAATAGAAATTATCTATGGTCATCTATCGGTTTATTGACTTCTTTCTTAGTCTATAATAGTCTACAGATTTAGAAGCACTCGAATAAATTAACACTTGCAAATGATCAAAAGCTAATAACTTACAAGTTTCCTGAGTAGTTGTTCGTCCCAGCAGTGGTCGAGGTCGATCTCCTCGATCCTGGTAGAGCTGGATACCCTGGTGCCTGCACTGGAGCTGCGGACACTCGACTCCTGCGCATATACATAGCATATTCTGTTAAAACCACTTACGTTTTCAGGATGCCGTCGCCGGCTGAGCGGGAAATTAATGAATCAATATATTTTAATATTTTTAAATAGTTGAATATTCGAATGTGAGTAACGTATACCTAAGCCTAACAATAATTAATGAAACCCAATATGATTCATATTGATCGAAAACGCCCTAATTTCTCAACAGAAATACATAAAACTATTCTAAATCTCTAATAAAAATATCTCCCGACCTCCATATTGTTTCAAGGTTCTTTCCACTATCGTTTATTCCAGTTTTCACAACATTAACTTTATTTTTACTCGGGTATTTCGTAAGGCACTTAACGCGGAGTTCATTCTTTACAAACAAATAAATGCTTTTGTAGTTTATAGCGGCAGATGGTACGACGATTGCGATGCTTCTCATCGACTTGTACAATATTTTTACTGGGATTTTAATGTTTTTTCAACAATAATATGAAGGTTGCCCCTTCATACGCGACACGTAGCGCCCTTTGTAATCTAATGACAGTTAAATCGCAAAGTATAGAAACACCAAACCGGTGATTGTCCTTGGCTGTCTACACTATAAAATGCATAAGCTTCGATTATTATTTTAATGTATTTAATAACTCATTTTCACTTTGTTTTCGAACGTTTCAATAATTAACAAAAATACAACCATTTCTCCGGACGAAAGTAACCTCTCGATTATAATTTAATATGTTGTTTTACACTTGAGATTGATTTATGGAGTTCATTCTATTGATATTAAGGATTGTTCGAGATGTTTTACAAGTATACAGAAAGGTAGAGTTCGTTCGGCTGGGTACGAGACCGCAAGTGAACCGGGTGTGATACAACTTTTTTTAAAATAAAAGTTGGCAAAATATTATATATATTACCTACTGCGTGTTCTGAAATTACTTCACAATAATAACAAACTTTTGTATTTACACGCAATTTCGTTGCGTACATAAAATATCAATAAATCAAAAGTCTGTTATTAGTAAGTATGTATATATAATGATCGCGTTCTATGACAAGTTGACAGTGTTTATTGATACAACTCATAGAGCAACCATCCTGAGGCCTGACCATTCAGTTAATAGACGAAGAGATATATTAGGTAATGTTGACACGAAATGTGGCTATTTATTTGTTTATGAAAGGGACCGTTCAATACGTCTCTCGTTCACAAAGACAAATTGATAATCTTCATGGAATACCAAAACAAAACGATACATTTTGTAGAGTGTCTTTTTAACTGCAGAAATCTTGCTATCAAAGAAGTCGATTTTCCAAAAGCCATAGAATAAAAGAATGCACAGGAGCCCTCAACTCCTTTTTTTTAAACTACCTGACAATGGTCAAGTGTTTATTATAAATGCCAATTTTATACCTGCTGTGTAGATAGGTACCTACTGTTGACATTTCGCACAAGCTTCCCGAAAGCTTGACCTAAAACTAGAATTTTAATCCTATACCACTGTTTGTTTATAATTTCCAAAATATAGTATACTAAGTTATCGGCACCGTGCGCCGTGGCGCGCTTCCAACCCGGAATATCAGCATCATGATCGCATGCGCAATGCGCATGTATAAACATTGTAACAACGTCACTAATGTATTAAAATTAAATCTTTTACAGCTGGAGTGGAGGTGGAGACATTCAAACGGCATTTCTATTTTATTTATTACACTTCCTTTCCTTGTAGTTTCAATGTTGATTAGCTTAATTATTTATTAAATCTACTGCGACTTGATTAATGGGAACTTTTAGATGTGTTATTTTGATTTTTTAATATCTTGGTCGATTCTGTGATTTCTGTTTGAGTAGTTTGTCTGAATTTTGGACTTCTCTGTCACGCAGGGGTGTGTGTGCTTTGAAAGAATATAGGATATCTCAATGAGTGTGTTAATATTTTATTGTTACTTACTGCTACTAGTTTTCTAATGTCTTTTGCCGATGATCAATAAATCAATTTGTTACACGTAATTGTCCACTAATCGATAGTGAGTCATATATATATATTTAAATATCGATTCGAGCCAATTGTGCGTATTAAAAATCAATGTGCGTACTAATAAAGTAGACGGCTAGCTGCCAAGTGGGGCATATAATTCGGTGACTGATATTGTGATAGCATTTCGTAAAGTAATAAGAAAGGTTTTAAAACACAAAGGACGAGTTCTGTTATATGACAATAAATAAACTATGTAGATAGTATGCCTATGCACCTATAGATATTATTTAACGAGTCCTCATTTTCCGCTGACTTGTCGTCGTATGTGTGTCGGCTTTCACCGCACACACACACACACACGCGCGTTTATTTATTTGTTAATAATAATGACACAAGTTTTCCATTCACGGGAAAAATTCATTACCTATTCGACTCAGCTTAAAACTATTTGAAAGCGATGTGGGTAATATTTTGTAGTTTTCAAAATATGGGAAAGCAAATGGACAAATACAGCTAACGCCGCCGTATGTCTATTTCGTTGAATTCAATGGTAAGCTCGCAGGATAGACTAGGTAGACTGAAGAAAGATGACAAATTATATAGATGACTAGCAGCAACTAACGTTTCCACCTGCGTAAGTCCCGATCCCGTAGGAAAGACAGGATAAAAAGTCCCCAGATTTTCATGTTTCCTCAGACTAGGTTTCATCGATCCAATAGTTTAGAGCCTATTACAAACAAACAAAAAAATATTTTCTCTTTGTAAGATATTAAGTTAGGCAAATAATAGAGTTGTAGAGAAATTGTTTATCCATCCATCACAGATAAATCTCCGTTATGTTCGTTAACCTACCACGATATATTGTGTAAAAGCATAATGGTTTTAGTTTTTACTTCGTTTAATGATATGGACGTTTGTGATCATAATGGCCATTGTCTCTTATAGATTGCATTCACCATTTCTGTCATTATTATTAAACTATAAAGTCTTTAGGTTCGTTTTTTTTGTCACTCTTCTGTGCATTATTTATGTATATTATATATATTTTTAGTATGAAGGCCTTTTTATATTTAAAAATAGTTTAAATTAATTTGAGCGTTAGTCAAAATCTATTCGCCTAAGAACATTGAATCGTCATAAAAACTAACACAAAGACAAAGCCAAGAGATAAATTGTTAGAAAAGCTTCTGGAGCTCGGAGAGCTTTGATCAATGAATTCAGAATATAAATATAACATAAAGTTACCTACGTCCGTTCCTGACATTCAACCAGTCAGTGCCCACTGCCCAGTGCTCAGTGCCCAGTGCCAGTGTAGGACGCGGACGGTGAAATGTATCATCAGATATTTAGCGAACAAATAATCAAAATATTTCGCTTAGTACATTTTAGGTTAATGTTTATTGTTCTTATTTGTTAGATGGATTTTGTGGCTTGTGGCGAGAGCTTTCAGGTTTCAGTTCATAATGAAATGTGCCATATTCTTTACATAAAACTAAACAAAATTTACTGGTTAGTTAGTAATTGTACGTAGCTAACCTACTCGTGCCGATATAGGTACCATGCATCGAATTACATGATCTATTCATTTTATTTCATTTTAAGGTAATTGAATCTGCTCAAACCAGCTGAAACAAATAAGCTCTTTCAGGTCTGAGGAGGACTTCGAATGGTTATACAGACTGGAACGAGTGGAGGAGTCTGACAAACCTCTGGATGAAGAAGAATGAGGGTCGCAATCCTCAAAACATGAAGACCGAGAGAAAGATAGAATTGTAAAGCTTTACAAGCAAGCACCTATCTATCTTTTATACAAAAATATTGTTGATATGTGCATTTAGCAATGCCTTAGATTAAACATGATTCTCGGTCGTTGTGGTCGTTACAAACAAGACGAGTACGCGACCTGCCAACAATCTGTCCCACTGATCTTCTCGACAATCGTACAGGCAGCTATTATTTCCGACACGGACACCTAATGTAGAACAATCGCAAACCATTCATTACACAAAATAATAAAGACATTACAGGTGTCTAATAATAAAGACATTCTTTTTTATTGGTCGTTTTGCCGGACGCTTGATGCGCTTCTTCGGTCAGTCTGTATCCGACGATATTATACAGAGCGGATCGCATTGAGCGGGCCAGCAGATTTAATATAAGTTAAATCGCAATCAGTATTTTTATAATAAGCATTAAAAACTTTTGAGACAAATCAAACTGTCCTTAAGACAATTTCTTTTTAGTTTGTTTTTAGTTTGTTTTCGTAAAAATAAAAAGAATAGAATAAACATTTATTAGAAAATATTGAAGTGTAGTAGTTAAAGAGTTATAGTATAGGCACAGTTTAGGTACTCTGTAATTTGAACAAAGAAACCACAATGCAATGAGTTAGGACGTCTGTCAGTCCGTCTTTCGTCGCTTAGTTCCGTGCCAACTTAGGATAGGAAGAAAGAATATATTATAGCGAGCTCAGTTTCTATACACTTTTATTTTCAAGTCGTATATCAGCCGATCGAATGGGTTGCAGTTTGTGATAATACGTTTAAATCTGTAGGCGCCTAGTCATTTCGTCAATTTGTATTTGTATTGAAATGACACAACTTTGACTGACAAACTAGCAAGCCGTTGAGCACCTTAACAAACAATTTTTGTTCTACGAGTTTTGGAAATTCGAAAAAAATAAAATTTTCCAATAAATAATTCATAAAATTTAAATTCTCCGTGTACGGAGCAGCTGATTTTCAGGTAAACCTAACCTCAAAATTTTCAAAAAAATTCGAGTTTCCAAAAGTCGTAAAACAAAAGTTGTGTTAAGTGATTATTCCGGTCGTTTCCGATGCAAATCTAATTTCTGGTTTTGTCCTAAAACAAGATAAGACAAGACTCTCCGCACTTCCGGAATCCGGAAACCTCCTCTTAGAATGCATTAAGACTTTTTCATAAAATGACTCATTCGGGTCTTTTGCAAGAAGATCTCTACCACATAACGTAAATATTAATGTTTTTGAATTCTAAAACAATAATATACGTATTTCAAACAGGTTCGGTCCTTAGAGAAAGAATTTCTTAGATCTTTCCTTTGTTTGAGAGTTTCAGATTCAAGTTGAAGTTTCCAAATTAACTATGTCTTTATAAAAGTCTCTTTGCATTTATAAAACACCAGAATAATATAAATTATCAGCACAAAACATTGTCATATCCGGAACTTAGAGGAAACCATAACACGCTGTCACAAAATGTTCCTTAAAGTTTACGAAATAGAGGTGTTTTCTGATCGACATAACGTATCTAATTGGTCACAGTGAATGGGCAAGTTAACATGGACATTGCTGTCTTAGTTGATTGACTCCATAACAGGATAATGAGGGTAGTCGGTAGCTCTACCTGTTTATTTAAAGAGTTGAGATTGTGCGTTCATATATTTTTAAAGATAATTTATAAAGTCATACCTACAAGTTTATTTTATTTTTAAATTTTTTTCATTAGTCCGATCAAATTAAGCCAAAAATGGGCAATCAGGGAAAATAATTCTTATAGTTCATATATCTAAAAATATCCGTGTCAAATAGATATGATGGTAATACTTAGTTAATTCTTACGAAATGTACAACTCACGATCGTCTGTTCCGCGTCTAAAGATATCTCCGAAAACTATCGTAAACTGTGCGTGTTGTAAAATTCGCGAAAAGCGTTCCGTTTCACGCGATGATCTAACGAGCCGGAAGTATACACCGCACTCATAAATCAAATTTATTTTCGAATTACGTCTCACGAAATCAGCAAGATAAAAAATAAACCTTGGCCCTTTTGTGAGGAAAGCATGTCTGTTCGCCAAACGCCAAATCAGGCAATAGGAAGAAGCCAGACTCTGACGATGTTCGCAGTAAGGTCGACGCACCGAGAGAGAACTAGATGCGCACTTTGGCATTTTGTCAAAATGTACGAACAACGAGTACGTACATGTGTCTACGTGTGTCTTTGTAAAGGAACGTAATTATTGTTGTTGGAGTTAGGAGGAAAATGAGCAATTTCAATAACTAGATAACAAAGATCCATTGTCCTGAAAGATAATTCCTAGATGTGCGCTTTTCAAACATTATTCGATATGACAATGCATTTTTCCTTTTCAGCCTCTAAGCTTATAGAGAGAACCGGTCGTTTGTGATTAATTGTCGTTCATTACTCGGTATTTTCGACTTACTAACCGACATATTTCAACGATACAATGTGGTAATACTGTTTATAAATAGGTCCTCTATAGAGTTAGGTAGCTATAGGTAGGTACACACCTACGGAACGTACAGTTTCAGTGAATCGAGGTGTTTTCATAAACAAAGGGAAACTGGGCCACTCATGGCGGGGTTCAAACAAAGAAAAAAAGGAACCTCGTATATTAGACAATTAACCACACAACATTACTACTGAAACAAAGAAGATATGCCCGAATTCTATATTTTAAAAAATTGAGGCTAAATTGAGAACATTAAAATGGAATGATTTGACAAAAATGAAATAAATTCGGGCTTTATTGAGAACACTTTTTGTGATGAATTCAGATTCGACATTCTGTGGAATGAGTGCAACGGGGACTTAATCGAAAATACTACAAAGGAGCTTTAGGAAAAACTTAATGAAAAACTCTACGAAAACTGTTTATGACAAGTTCATTAAACTAGATAAATTTATATAGATTTGAATCATTTTCTGTAATTTTCTATAGTAACAAAACGCAACAAATAGTTGTTTAAAAATTGAAAAATACGATTTATCATTCGAATCCATTTCGAATCATAAAACATTGGCATTCTTCAAGTAAAGTTTACTTTCCTACCAAAATGAAGAGGAAAACAATAAGTCTATGTTCACAGCAGAACAATAACAATGATTCAAACCGCGCTCACATGGCTGAGGTACCTTCTGGGCAATACCTGTTAACAGTTGCCCAACTCCAAAACAAAGAAGAACGGTTGCATCATCATTAGAACACACATACACCACGCCACGTGTGCCATGTGGGATGCGATGGACGATTGATTTTAAAAAGGATCACCTCCAGGTTTATTGAGTTTGAGAAGGCATTGATTTTTAATTTTTAAAGGGTATTGTGAAACAATACTTCGTTCCGGTTTTGTGAAAAAAAATAAGTATTTCTATTTAAATAATTTAAGCGTAATATTTTGTTGTTTGCTTTCGAAAGTATCGTGTAATCTCCTCATTTTTCAATCAAAGCCCCTAGAAACACATTTTTTTGTGTCTTTTAATCTATTAGGTACTTTTCAAAATTAGTTCTACATATTTTAATCAAAACGGGATTTTAAATCGACTTATTAAAATAAATGAATGTGACTTTGCTTGAACATTTGTGAGTTGCATTGCAAGTGAAATCGATAATAATCTCGTGGACAATGGTCCACGTAACATCAGTAAAAGTGTATTAAACTTATGCGTTTCCGTTACAAATCTCCATCAATTTTGTTATAATAATATAATTTGACATAGTGGGAGTACTTGTATAAACGAAATATTTGTAATTTTTGGCAAGTTATACAGTATGGGTTAACCTAATCAGGACCGAGAGCGGGGTACCCTCTGCTTAGCCCCGATTGGGTCCTAAGTTTAAAAATAATAAAAAACATAAACAAAGGAATACAAAATTCAAATAAAAGTTGGTGGAAAATAAGCGGTAAAGACGAAGCAGAGTTGTGCACACATTAGTGCTGCTAATTACTTATTTGGCAACTGTTAGTCCGAATTGATTTCCAACCGATTTTAATTGATCTATAATTGCTGCCAATCAATATCTATATATTATTTGTTCTGTTGTGTTTATTTTGAGATAGGTCAATGGCAGTGAAGCCATTTTAAGAACTATTATTGTTATGTAAAATATGCGTCCATTTCGAACCATAATGAATATAATTGAATAGACATTTATTAGAAAAGCACACGGACAAGAAAAACAAATATAAAATAGGTAAACATAATTACTTAACAAAAAATATATAAAAATGAAAATAGAACAGACAGAATTAGAAAACAATCTTTAGAATTAAATAATAGGTATATAATAGGGAAAAGTCCGGGATGCCGTGTGCTATCCTAAGTGGACCGACCTCAATTGAAACGCTGCAGTTAGCATAACGATAGAAATAATGAAAGAGTCAGATAAGTAAAGATCCCGTGAGCTTTTTGAAAATATAATGATTAGTGTGTTAATTCATTATTTACCATTTTATTTTACCACGGTGAAAAATGTAGGTAATGTTTAATTCGTTTAGCCTGTGAGTTATCTATAAGAGCAGAGAGATAATGTGATTAAGAGCAGAGTTTTTCAATAACCTTAACACGTTATGTAAAAGCATTCGACAACGGCCATCAACCTTATTCTACCCAGAGGAGTAGTTAGGTCCTTCGAAGCCCCTAAAACATTGAAATGTCTTCTGAAGTAGCCCTTTAACTTTAGAAGTAGCCGTTTAAAAATAACATCAACTAAAGTTGCTGTTATTTTATTAAAACATATATTTTGTTTGTTGAAGTAAGTACAATTTTAGAAGAGTATGATAGAGACAGTGGAACATGTAACCGCAATTTCTAAGAAAATCAAGTTAATCAATTTGATTTAATTTGTAATATTTGACTGAAAAAACCACCAACAGTATTTTAAAGGAATTAGGCGAGTTACAGCAAGTTTGATTGTTGATAGCAGTTTCCGAGATAAAAAGTATGTACTTACCTACATATTTAATGGATGGTTTTATGAATTTTTAAATTGATATTAATAATTTTTAATAAACGTTGCAATCCTAATCTCACTTGCCACTAGCCCCTCAGGCTCGTGGCCACTCCTAGTTACGCCGCCCGCGCCACGCCACTCTAGGGGGTACCTGTTAGTGTCGTTTTATGTGCAACAACTGCACTCAACTTAATGACGGCAACATACATTGTGTATATATTATTACATTTACTAACTTATCAAATGTACCTATACACACTTACATACTTTCGAAATTATAAGAGAAATCGTAAGATTATTATAAAAGTAAGTTATTAATGAACCTACTTAATTCTTTTTGACTTTAATTATCTGTGTTTATCTTCATCGAGATAAAAAGTACATATTAAATATTGAAACTTCCGTAAGTTTAAGTTGTTTGTTAAACTAAATGTCTGCGCCCACTATACTAGGATAAAATACAGCTCACCCTTAACATTTAGTCATATTTTTTCTTCGTTTAAGTTTTGAATGTTAGCTGCTGCTGCCAGGTGGCTATTTAGCCAGTGTCAAGTAGGTTAGGTAGGTGTTTAATAATATCTACGGTATTTTTCTATTTTTCATTCATCTTATTTAAAATGATTGTATGGGCGGAGACACTGATTACATAAAGACAAACTTTACATAATATTTGCGCGTTTAAAACTCAATTAATAATTCAACAGTTTACCCGCAGTTAATGTATGTTTGCTATGTAGTTCTCACTGTACCTACTATAGTATACACTATGTTTTGTTTGTGCAATGATGGTAGGTACGAGTACATAGTAACAAGTAACTTACTTATAGCAAAGTACAACATGTGCTGTGCTTAGAAAGTCACCCGACGGGACTCGTCAACGGACAGATAATTGCGATACGCCTGTCTGTATAGATATAAAATAACTAATATTTAGAGAATTCATTAAAAGGTTCTTTCAAAAAAATTACTTTGCATTTTTTTACGTTAAATCCTATCACTATAGAAGGGAAATCTAAAGGAGTATGCCTATTTCCTTATGTAGGTAACTGATTATCGATAATTATTCCATCTCTTTTGATCTTTTGTCTTGTTCATCTAATCCTATCACGCTTTCTTTTATGAAATTGACAACCCTGACCGACTGATTGACTGACTGATATCATTATACAACACAAAGCAAACCAAAGGACTTATGGAAATTCAAACCGAAAGCAGACGAAGTCACGGGTGAAAACTAGTGCTAAATATGTGGAAAACACTTGGAAACCAGGGTATAACAAATGTTGATGATAATACACGGTTGATAAAGCATATCACAAAATTATTAAATATGTATGTGGTTAGTGATAGCTGTGCAAATAGCACTTGTAAGAGGGACAATTATAGTGTTATGTAAACATTATACATGATAATGCGATTATTTATTATTCAAGCTACTGTTGCACAAAGCGATATTTTCTAGAAATTCAACTTTAACAGACTTGTCTCGTTGCAAGGAACCATTTTATTTTACTGACTGACAATCCACAAAAGAAATATCTTGTTTCTAGACGTCTTGAAACATGTATTTTTGTAGATGAAAATTATCGTCTTGGGATGTGGGTAAATCCACGGGGCTTGCAACTACGTAGGTACATATGTATTATGATTAAATGAACTGCATGTTCCATCTCAAGCTACCAGTCAAACGAGACAAGTGCATCAAATAAACCGGCTCATTGTCACGTTCTCAGAAGCCACTCAATAAACGGGCAAATGTTTCGTTTACACTACTTTAAGTACCTACTTGCTTAACTGGAAACTGAGTACCTACTGGCCATTAGTGTGAGAATCATGATGGTATGTGTGTTTATTTAATTTATTTTTGCAATTGCGATTAAAACTGAAAAAACTCCAAAGCGACATTTCGTTAAAGATTGACTGACAGACTTCAGCTATCCGTTTCATACCAAAACTTGATGCAAAAATATACCGTATATACAATTTGGTAAAAATCGGTCGAAGCTAAACTTATACAAATCGATGAAAGACATCTTAAATGTACGTAATAAAGCTCGTGGGAAGCTTTTGGCTCGGAAAATCTTTGCTAAGTAATTATCTAATGGTTAACGTTCGTAGGTATTTAATTTATTTCATTACGTTGTGAAATTCTACGAATAGAAAAGTAATTTATAAAAGATGAATTCGTTTACGTTTACAGAACTCATATTTCAAGTTTAATATTCCTTATGATATTTAACGTTCGAGATAAATACGACAAATTATAGTATCGTTTGCTTTCCAAGAAATGTCGTTTATTTTAGTTCAAATACTTGTTCGACAAACATTCCATGGCAAAAGTTATACAGGGTTATTGGTAATTATACTAGCAAGCCGTTGAGGGCTACATCTGTGCACCTAAACAAACAACTTTTGTTCTACGACTTTTGGAAATTCGAACATTTTAAAGCTATTGCATAGCTTTTATCGCAGACTTTGAGCGCGGCGACCGAATCAAGAAATTCCGTAACGGAAATAAAACCTAACACCCCCCCACTCCGCATACCATGTAGCTGGGCCGAGCGTTTTTTTTAAATTTTGAATTTAGGTTTACCTGAAAATCATTCCATACTCGAAAAGGTCATTAACCTTAAAATTTTACTTATTTTTAAAGTGTTGTCTTTGTAATGAGGATATAGAGAGGGAGCGTAGGGCGCTAGCTGTACGTTGCAATATGTTGGCTCGCAGATTCGCGTGTTGTAGTAACCAAGTAAAAATTACCCTGTTTAAGGCGTACTGTCAAACTTTTTACACATGCAGTCTGTGGGTCAACTATTCGAAGCGGGCATATAAAGACCTGCAGGTACAATACAACAATGCTTTCAGGGTGTTGATTGGACTACCTAGGTTTTGCAGTGCCTCGCATATGTTTGCGGAGGCTCGTGTGGACGCTTTCAATGCGATCATGCGTAAAAGGTCAATATCTTTGCAAAATCGGGTGCGCAGTAGTCCGAACAGCATCCTGAAGGCAATGTCTGACAGGTGGGGCTCTCCGTTGTGGGGACACTGGCTGCGTTGGCACGCTGCTGTCGCGCCGTGTTCTCGCATCGGATAGCAACATTTGTCAGAGTTGTCTCTTGTACCTACCTACCATGATTTTTTACTAACAATATTTTTTTAAGTTCTAATTTTTATTTTTACTAACATCTTATGGATCTGTACTTATGTGATCTGAAATAAATGAATTATTATTATTATTATTTGTTTTTAAAACATCAAAATTTTCACTTTTTTTCTTGTTTCCAGAAGTCTGTGAACGAAGTTGTTTGTTACAGTGCACAGAAGTAGCCCTCAACGGCTTGCTAGTATAATTACCAATAACCCTGTATAGGTACGTAGCACTTTTACAATAATAATATTTTTTAGCTTTTACATCTAATCTAGATGATTTATACAACGCCAGCGACTTTAATCC
This sequence comes from Idaea straminata, assembly GCA_951213275.1. NCBI lineage: Eukaryota > Metazoa > Arthropoda > Insecta > Lepidoptera > Geometridae > Idaea > Idaea straminata. The sequence continues at coordinate 14,553,089 of OX577853.1, forward strand.
ACGCAATTCAGGCGATTTAGAGCCTGGGACAAGTGTTTGATGGAGTCGACCTAGACCTTCTCAGCTTAGTCGAACGTGTCCAGAGGAAAGAACTCGTCAATACATCTGGAGACAACTGAGCCGCTGGTTTCATCACGAGGTTTCTCGTGCACCGTAAGAGCAATGTAAAACAGTGCACATACATTTTTAGTAATAAAGATCCATTAGTGCACGGCAGGCGGCGTAGGCCGAAATTCGAACCCACGATATTCGAGGTATCTACCACTAGGTCAACACCGATCAACAATTTGTATCAATTTAGTCTGTGGTTCGCGGCTTTACACTAAATTCTGTCTTTGTCTTGGTTAATGTAGCAAATCCATCCAACTGTTTGACCGTGAACAAACAAACAAACTTTCGCATTATTAGTTTTAATTTTGTGTGGAGATGTCGCAAGTTAACCTTGTTACGACAAAATTGCAAGACAAGTGAGTCGGTGTCTCGAGACTTGACGAGCTGGTACTGATGATTGATTGAAATGTAGTGATGGCCGTGTGCTGGGCCGAACGTGGCGAGGGCTCATTCTTGGTTAGGTATACTGTTCAAAATAAATACAGTTGCATTCCACAGGTTTACATCTATCTAAAATTAGATACCTAGCGGAATCTTACAACCTATCAGGCAGGTATCCTAACATACTAAATTGCGAGTCACTAAAGTTTCAGAACCAAAGACCATTTGTATAAATCAAGAACCATAAAATTAAATTACATTCTAAAAGTCAATAAACCCAGCTATTAATCTCAGCCAGAACTAAAATATAAAATTACGTATGCCAAAAGAAAACTCACCGAAAATAGTCGAACTCAGAAACGCAATCCTGAAAACCAATCACTGAAACGCCTACACCGTAGGTTTTGCGACTACGAGTACTGCTTACTTTTTAAAATAAAAAATAATAAAAAAACAAAATTGAAGGATCAATTTTTAATGAATTTTCATCATGTTTTGGCGCGAACCGATCGGCGCGGGACAGCGGGCCGGACTGCGCTCTCCGTAGATCTTGACGTCACCTCGCCAAATATAGTGGCGCGAGAGTTTTCTTTTCACGGCTTCCTTATTACTCGGAAATAAGGTTCGTTTTCGCGTATTTTCTTTGTGTGATGTTTCCCGCGTGAAAAGTCGGGGGTTATTTTTGCCGGCGCGAAGAGAAGCGCGTGGAGTACCGTGGCTTTAAACGGCTATAATGACGGGTATGTTTACTTAGTGGCCGATGTGGCCATTGGCCAGCCCCTACTGGCTCTCTGGGTTGTTCACCCACTTACCTACAGTGAATGTAACGTAACTACGGTATACAAATACCATGGAATATTTCGACTGGAACGACAATACAGATGAAACAATATGCGGAAGTTAACAATCTATTCATTTTGTGCTCTATTTTATAAAAAGATTGCACAAAGGAAATGAACATAGACTTTAAAATTGAAAGAAAATTGCGTCAGAGAAACACTTATTAAGTATTTTGGGAGTTATGTTACCGAGTGATGGTCGTGTTGGGCCATTACAAAAAAGAAAATGATCATAAAGATAAGTTACGGGCTTCGGATTGAAAGTCAAATAGTTTCCTTTCTTAATTTTTCCCCACAAATAAATACAACGGTATAAACATGTTTTTCGTCGCAATAACATCATAAGTGCAATTTACATCTAGACGGCACATGTGCGTTGTGCGCGTGAGTGGTCCAAGTTTGTTTACCCTGCGCTGGCTGCGCGATGCGAGATGCGAGATGCGCGGGCGCAGAAATAGATCATTACTTTTATTTCCACTTGTCATCATGTTGTTGGACATGCGTAATGCGTACCAAGGTCGGACAAAGCGTACACCTTGTTTAGTTGGTTGAACTTTAAGTTTATTGTTTTTGTGCTTTCTGAAAGAGCTTTGAGCTTTCGTTGACGAAGATATTTTCTGAATAAAACAAGATGCGATGTTTATAGACGTCATTTTTAAATATAAACACATTTGGAAAATTTCGAACATAATTAAGGAAAAATCTCGTTTTAACAAAAGTTCCTTTTTCTAAACAATTTCTTTTCGTGAACCTAATGATAAAAATGCAGATATTTTACATCGCTAAAATTCCATAATAAGAACTTGTTGTTTTAAAAATAAGAAATCTTTTGACGCATTCTAGACGTTTTGTTTTAAGCTTACATAGCGGTCGAAAAGTCCAAAAAGATGACCCCCAATAATTGTTGTGGCATACCATCGCGTTTAGGGCCTTACGACTTCTATCAGATACAAATAATTTAAATAACTAGAGATGACACGAATAAGTACCTACCTACCTACTTACACACAATTCTAAACTTCCTTTTTAAGAATGAATAGGTCAGACTAAAACATAAATTTCATTTTGAAATGAACGATGTAAGTAAACCATAAAGTGACAAGATGTCGTTTATAATCCTCTATGTTGCAGTGTGCCAAGTCACTACGTCACCAGCTGGATGTTGGCTACCATGTTGTCGTTTCCAGGTATTATGTACGCATCTACTAGCTCGCTAATGATAATGATTTGGTGAACTTGTTAGACTTCTTTATGGAATAGAAATTAATAAAAAGAAACACTTAAAATTTGGAAGGAAATATTTCAAAGGTTTGGTCCACGCAGTTTAGTTGGTTAGCACCGCTATGCTGATGGAAATCGCGGGATCAACTCCCGCCGCGCCGGGGACAAAGATTTTTGGAAAGCATCTCAACATTTTTTTTAGAGTACGAGATGTAAATTACTAACTTACCTGGATATTGACCTTCCCCGTGGGCTCTTCGCTGACGTATCCCTGCATGCCGGCCATCAGCACCGTCGCACCGAGGAACTTATTGAGCAGCGCGCGCGCCTCCTGATCCTCGTTGCTGTCCCCTTCTTGGATCACTACACAAACATAACACAAACGATGGTAAATAAGTAGAGATAAGTATTAGATAAGTTAGAAGCAAGATGTTCTGCAATAGTTAATATAACCTCTTTCACAGCTAACTTTAAAACCGCCATAATGTTTCATTCGAACTCTGATATAAAAGAATTGTCAGACCTCTTTTTGAACATTGTCTTACCAATATCAGCATTCTTCATCCTGGTAAGTATGTCCTGGACGCCGGTGACCTTAGTGTTGCTATCCAAGAATGACCGTTCAGTGCGCGTGACGCTGGTCACGACCGGCTCCTGCACCACAGTCGTCGTCCGGACCGTCCGCGTGGTCCGTCCGGGCTGGCCGGAGGTCTCCGTGACGGTAGTACGAGTCCGGCCGGGCTGGGTCCCCTCGGTGCGTGTAGTCCGCGTGGTTCGCTTAGACTCGACCTGCTCGAAGGCCTCGTCGTTGAGGCTGTGCTCGCTGTCGGTGCGGTGCAGACCTGCCATATCAAACACCGGTCATATCAATTACAGAACTTTTACACCATTACAATCGGTGTAATGGTGTAAAAGTTTCACCAAATATAAAAAAAGATAGATAAGTTACGGAAAAAGACAGCTTTCTTCTATCTCCAGTAATTTCTAATTTAAGTAGTTAATCTAGTTATCTATAAAAGGACCGACGAAGAGTCACATAGACGAGTGTTTGATTCACAAGAGTTAGGTATCCTTAAATGGTACTATCTAGAGATTTACCAGATATTTTATTTATTTATTTACAATAAAATAAACAGTGGCTAACAGTCTAAACCAAAACGCACACTATTTTAAGTTATTACTAAGGTACAATCTAAGATTCCGTACAACTAGGTATAATTTATCGTAAAATATTTCGACGACGTCTTGAAAATCTTTTAAATTTATGAATCTATGTTCATATAGATATTACTAGCTGTGCTCCGGAGTAGGTGATCGGATTCACATTGTAATCAGTAAAGTTTAGTAGTTTTTGCTTGAAGCAGTAACAAACATACACGCTCAAGAATGTGTTAGTATGTGTGTATGTCTTACCAGGGGCATCGTCACTGGACACGGAGTCCCTGAGCGTGGTGGTGCGCAGAATGAGCCCCGCCTTGGGGTAGCTGCTTCGATCCACTTTGCCCGTGTCATCTGCAACACATCGATGGTTAAACCACACGAATGCGAAAAGGTGCAGTTTTGACGTTATATACCTAACTAACGGTATGTAGGTAGATCGATACCTCTACCACGGTTGTGATAGTATTCGACAAATCGAAATCTAACTTATGTTTGTATAATAACAAAGTTTTATAAAGGTTAGTACTACCTTTATAAAACTTTGCAATTATACAAAAAACTAAAAGTGCTTTCAGATTTAACCGTGATTCTTAATAGCACTCTTATTTAAATTAAGCATAGTTTTAAAGCCTAATAAAGGTTTTTATGGTTGAGTAATTATTTTTTAAATGGGCGGTTAATAAATTAACGTTACATTTCGACTTTGTACTGGGTCAGTTTTTAGAAAAAACAAAAAAAAAGGTCGTGGGTAAGTAAGGTTGGTTTAATTCTAGAAACCCATACGTTTAACGTACGGTTTATCCAAACTAGTGGTAGGGATACTGATGGTCCTTTCTCTTATGTAACAGCAGTTTTATGAGTCGCTTACCGTTCCTGTTATATTGCTGGTAGCAGGTAGGTGCCGGGTGCCGGGTGCCGGTGGCAACTATTTATTGTCGTCGTTATAAGCAAGGAGTTAACAGTTATTCTCCAAACGTAATTGAAAATTGTTGTTGTGTGTACTTACCGTTTGTTGGTGAAATGTTTTCCTACTTAGTATAGTTTAAAACATTCCTTGTCGTCTAAAAAATACTTTAATATTGGTACTTATATTTAGTAGTGGCTGCGCTCCGCGGTTTCACCCGCGTAAGTCCCGATCCCATGGGAATATCGAAATAAAAAGTAGATGCCTTCCTCGATAAATGGACTATCCAACACAAAAATAATTTTTCAATTCGAATCAGTAGTTCCTGAGATTAGCGCGTTCAAACAAACAAACAAACTCTTCAGCTTTATAATATTAGTATAGATATTTATGTAGGTACGTATATAAATATATGATATCTAATATATTTATTTATCTATTTTTTTCTTTTGGTGACCGAGCCGGTTCTTGGGAGCGGAAAAGTCACACGCAGGGTGCGGCCGGAAGTCCAGTGCTGCAGATGTGCGTGCATATCTGCAGCACATGCTGAGGCTTCACCCATTCCAGCAACACACTACTTCTCAGATACTATCTGTCTTTTGTATTAACTATTATTTGTAACTATCTCTTATCGTTTTTTATTTGTGTGTATAATATGTCGTGCGTTTGTTTGTATAAACTATATTCTATTTAAACGGCAAGGCATGACATTATTGTCTTGAATTAAATTATACCTAAATGTTGGAAAAGATTTCACCTATAAACAGTACATAACAATTTTCCATGAAATAATGAACAGTCTTAGTTGTAAGCGACCGGTATTTTGCATTTGGCGGCTACATCCGCCTTAAAAGTCCAAAGTTAGCCTTCCTACAATGGGGTTACGTCGCGTAGGTACCTACCATGTTAGATTCTATTAGACACACCGTCACCGCCTCGAATGTTCAAAGGCGCAACCTTTGAACATTTTCATAACAATTAACAATACAACAATACGTCTTGTCTTTCATAGAAAACTTCGCTTAGCCGTGAATTAATTTCGCCGAAAACCAATTAATATTTAATTAATTCGGTACGGAATAAATTGAAAGAATGGGAACAGTGGGTTACAATTAAAAGCAATTTGATGAAAATGGTATTTTTAAAAATGTATCCTTTTTAACAAAAAAACAAATGCATTTTTACAATAACATAAAAGTTCAAAGAAGTTTTTATAAGTTATACGCTGTGTCTCTCTCTCCCACAAATATATAATTATTATTAAAATGTGACTTATAAAAAAAATCACAGTACCCAATACTTTGTTTTTTACCCGACTGCAAGGAACGGGTTATTTTTATAGAAATAATAATTTTAAAAAGATGATTTTAAGATTAAAGATCAAATTATATTTATCTAGCAACTTATGTACTATTCCGTGAGAATACAAAGATAAACATGCATAAAAATTGTAGTATAGTATAGGTATATAATAATATACGCAACGAATTGAGAACCTCCTTTATTTTTGAAGTCGGTTAAGAAGTAGCATAATATTAACTATTACTCTTCTGGTTTAAATATATTCTCAGAACAAGTCTCATCAAAATCGTTTCAGTAGTTTGAGAGCTTAGTCGTAACAAAAAAATCTAAAATGCTTTCTTTCTCTTAAAATATTAAGTAGTAAGAGAAAAACCAAATAAGGTGTCAAATAACGCTGAGTAGCAGATATCACGAACTTACTTTTAATAAGCGTCAAAATATCAAGAAACTCCTGGTACATGGTTTAGGTTTAGTGTTCACTTTCACAGCGCGTCGTGTACTGAGTGCGCGTGCGCGGTTGCGCGACTGTCTACCGGCGCGCAGGCGCACGCAGCCTCCGAGTTATGCAACCAACCAACCAACCGAACCTCCTTAGGTAGACCTCACGGCTCACGGCTCACGGCTCACGGCGCGGGCGGCATCGGCAGACCTACACGTAACTTACTTAGCGCGTTATCATTGTTTAATGTTTGTTACTTTGTGAGGCTTTGAGATACCGATGAAGTTTTACTTTTTAATGCGTTAACTTTTTCCGTAATTAGGTATACCTAAAAATTTTCAAGTTTTTCTCTCTTTTTGTGAAAAACAGGTAATTCTTTTTTCCATTTATCGACTACATGGGGGAGCCGTTTTCAGCCGTTCTCGCCTCGCGTTACTCCAGTAGTTTCAGAGACAAAAACTTTTTTTTCTCTTTATATGATAATGAATATTGGATTTTTTCCTATTTATGTTTGTCTTATCACATTATGTGTTAGCATTATGTACATATTCGTTTATTCTTGCAGTGAGGTGAGAACTATTTCAGAGCGTCTAAATACAATAAATACACAATTTAACATTACTTAACTTTAGATAAGCCGAACTTTTTACCAGATTCATGAAAGCAGTAGTTTGCTATTGTTATAGATAACCTATATGACGAAATAATTCTAAAAACGTGATGAAACGTGAAACAGTTGTGCCTAATAAGGTCAATGATTTCAGGCGCCAGAATACAATACAATAGATGTCGGTATAATGGAGCTATTCGTCAACCGTAACGGTTCTTTCATATGACGTACTAATCTACTGAAACTGTATCTAGAAATAAAAGTCCTCGCGATTATGGGTGACAAAAACGGATAGAATACTCATAATTATTAGAAAAATCCTATTAATACAGGAAAAAAAATGCAAATGCAGGATTCGATCTTATTCAACTAGTGATTTCTACTTGCAGCGCCCGTCTCGACCGCATAAGTCCCGATCCCGCGGAATATAAAATTAAAAGTATTAAATGCCCTTCTTCGTACTAAAGACTAACCATGTACAATTTTTATCATCGGAGGAGCCGTTTGACCGAGGCAAATAAATCTATTTTGGGTAAAAATGTTTTGACCTAGGTACTTATATGTATTTTTGAAAGTCTAAACTTACTTGTACTCTTAATAAACTTCTCCGTAAGAGACTTGACGGAGCTCTGCCTGACGTTTTTCTTATCCTCTCTCCTCTCCATCTTCTGTCCTCTCTTCACTTCCTTCTCCTCTCTTCTCTTATCACTTGTCTGGACTTTTCGCTCGTTTGAGTCGACGTTGTCAAATGATACGTCTTCAATTTGGTTGTTATTAATTATTTTACGATCGGTGTGGGTGAATTGTTCGAGGCTGGCGCGTTCTTCTTTCTGTATAACAAGGGAATTCAGCGAAAACCCGTCAAAATAGGTATACATCACTTACCCAACTAATATTTTCACCTAAGTATCTATTTTAATAAGATTAATCTTATTTATACCTATTACATTGTGTTGAGAAATAAATGTATCTTATCTAATATGTTATCATGAAACTTCAGCTAGATTATATTTTAGATGAATAAGTTACTCACAGTATGTACATTAGAGTACGTGTTTCCGGTATCTCCACCGAACTTCTTCGTGGTAGTGATAGCAGCCAGTCCATGCAGCCTCGAAGGTGGCTCCACACTCTGGTCTGCAAGCAGCT